>OX639993.1:54115018-54281448 GCA_951828415.1 Anomoia purmunda
TTATTGACGAAACCATTCAGCCAGAAATGACGACGACCATAAATTGGACGTAGCGCTCTTAAAGTTGAGGCCATTGTCTCCGAATTTCGGTAGTAAATTTTAATAATTTCGACTCGTTGTTGGATCGTATATCTTTCCATGATGAAATGGCAAACCTTACTGAAGAGAAATGTCAACAGAGCGGGAAAAAATATGGCGTCGTTTGCTGCCACTATCGGTCTACTTTTGTAGCGTCCCTATGGACAAACCCGTTATATCGAGCTAAAAGGAGACTACGTTGAAAACCAATATGAAATTTTCCCGAAAAAATGTTGTTTTCACTATTTTCGAGCGGATTTTTCAAATTTCCCTCGTTCATCAGTAAAATACTATTAGTATTATTTTTTTATTTTTTGTTTTATTTTCTTTTGTAGATGCATTTACATACATACGTACATATGTATGTTTGTTTTTACTTTACGCTTTTTTGTAACCTTTGCCATCCTTTTACAGAAAAATAATGCAATATTTTAGCTGCTATTAATTTCCCACAGTAGAGGTAATTATTTAAGCTAATGTACCAATGTGGTAAAATACGTGGTCTAATCGAAATGTCATCAAGTCGGTTTGTACTGGTAGCTCATTGTTAAATAAATAAAAACATATATTCTACGACAGCTACTGTAATTTTCAAAGAAAAATAAAAAATGATGAAAAAAGTTTTCCTTGTTTTTAGGAGATGTCAAGAACGAAAATTTCCATCTCCCTTCTTTCACTGTAAGGTTTCATAAGCAAAATGCTAAAGTTATAAGGAAAAACACTATGATACTCCCGAAAAACACTGGTTTGACTGTAGGGTGTATTTGAAACTTCGAGTTTCTAGTTTATTATTTCTCAATAAGCCTTATTGAGCAATATGACATTCCATGTTAGTTTTCACAGTTATGCATAATAATTTACTTACTTACTTAATTGGTGCTATAACTGTTTAAGAGATTTTGGCCGAACATCTCCTACAATTTGTGGTGTGCACCTCGACTTTGTAACACAAATTGAGGGACTTATAACTAGTTTCATGCCGACAAATGATTTTTGTGAAAAGTGCCTGCCGAGAGGCGACCTCTATTAGAAAAAACTTTACTATAATTTTTGATACTACTTGCTCCGGGCAGGATTCGAACCCGGGACCCACCGAATGAAGCGCACAGTCGGCTACGGCGGCCGCAAAGTACTTTGCTTCCAATTTTAATAGTACTGTAGTAATGTGTAACCGTATACCTAACATAAGTAATGAGTAATGTGTACTGGTCTTAAGTCTTTGTAAAGTTAGATTGCAAAATGGCAGTTAGTAGCACTGCTTATGGTTTAGCGTGAGGGAGACCATTTTGTGAAACGAATGAGAAAAATACAGGCATTCGAATTGCAACGTAAAACCGAGGAGTTGTGTTTCATTGGTCGGTCGAATATTTGCAAGTAACGCGTTTACATATTTCAATACTTTGGAATTTTGAGATTACTTATGTTAATTAAACAGTTCGATTGAAGTTAATTTTTGGGTTGATATAGCTTATTTTTTAGCCACGTAGTTCCCGATAATGAAAATGAGATCAAAGTGCTCTCAGGTAAAGAAATAAAGGTTGGGGAACACGGCTTTAGACAGAAAGATGTCGGTTGGAAATTTTATTGGGCTTAGAAAGTTGTTAATCTTATCGATTAATAGATAACTTGGAAAAGCTTTGGCATCATTTTGTTTATAATTCTATAATTGGTTTTAAACGGATGCACTAGCTACAAAATAATAATTTATTTAGACAAACTACAAGTTTCAAGCCAATCTAATTGACTTTCAAACATTGCCCAACATATTGAAGCCACCATTTTGAATTGTCAAAATTCAATTTCAGATTCTTGAAAATATACCGACCCCAATAACCCATTGCTTCATGCAATTCAAGATTTGGACACTTTCACAAATAGTTTGCTGGTTCATTGTTCGCCGAGACAATGCGCGTTTTTTTCCATTTGCAAGTAATTTTGGTATTGTGGGATACATATATTGTGTTGGTTCTGTATGTTATATCTGTTATTCTATCTACGCTCGCCTGTTCGTTTATTGATCTTCCATCAAATGTTTTCTGTTTGCATATTTTCATATTCTCAAGAGCGTTCAAGTGACGCCCTTTCTGTTGCACAGCCCGAATTTTACCTATTTTCTTGATGTTTGCTGGGGAACATTTATTGTTGCACATATGGTTTGAAAATTTATACTCAGGTAATGCAGTGGGTTTTTTGTATCTTTTTGTTATAGACCCGTATATGTTCGCGAAACTATGTTCTTATTTTGCGTACGGTCTGCCCTATGTTGCTGCATTGGCATTATCAAGTCTCTCTTAAATACAGGGTGGCCAAATAAGACCAGTTTGATGTGAAACGCAAATAACTTTTTTATTTTTTAACATAATTTATTTTTTTCTTTTTGCAGATTATAACCGAACTCTTGGAAATTTAAAATGAATACGTGCAGTCCACAACAACGCATTAAAATTATCAGTTTTTATTATTCTTCTCAACGACGCAGCGAAATTATCGTCGTTTTGTTAACGTAAGATCAGTGCCCACATCTTCCATGATTACAAGTTTAGTTCGCCGTTTTGAGGAACTGGGTCCAGTTGCCGACCGCCCAGGAAGAGGTGCTCATCGAAATATTCGTACTGAAGACAACGTGGAAGCTGTGCAGCGGAGTGTTGCAAATGATCCATCTGTCTCAACTCGTCGCCATTCCGGTCAATTGGGTATACCCAGAACAACATTACAGAGAATTTTAAAGTTGAATCTTAAGATGTATCCATACAAAGTTCAAATTGTGCAACAGGTTCTACCGCAAGACCCCCATCAACGACTACAATACGCTATTCGCTTTACGCAATTAGCCACACAAAATGATTTTTTAAATAATCTTTTGATGACGGATGAAGCACATTTCCATTTAAGTGGTTATGTGGATAAACAAAACTGTAAGTTGTGGGGCTCCGAAAATCCAAGGCAATGCATCTGCATCAGTCACACCCAATCAGATGCACTGTTTGGTGCGGTGTTATGGCCACAAAAATCATCGGCCCATATTTCTTTGAGAATGAGGATGAAACGCCAGAAACGGTCTCCGGGGCTTCTTACAGAACAATGATCGACAACTTTTTGGGGCCAATGGTGGAGCAACATCCTTATTTGTGGTTTCAACAAGATGGAGCCACTGCGCATACTGCTAGCCAAACTATGGACATGCTGCGTGAAATTTTTGGTGAACGCATAATTTCAAGAAATTCAGATTTCTCTTGGCCTCTTCGTTCACCATATTTAACTGCGCCCGATTTTTTTTATGGGGATATTTAAAAGACAAAGTGTATGTTATCAAACCACAGACACTTGGACAGCTCAAGCAGAATATTCGAGACGAAATACGGCGCCTGCAACCAGAAACATTACGCCGTCTAATGCAAAATGCGCTAAAAACAGCCAATGCCTGTATCGAGCAAAATTGTGGTCATTTGTTTGATGTCATATTTCACACATAGTGACGTTAAATTTCCATAAAATGTATTTAACATATAACAATAAATCATTAAAAAAAACCGTTATTACAAGAGTTACACGTATTTAACATCACTAGGTCTCATTTGGGCCACCCTGTACTTCCTGTGTTATTCTAGTCTATATACTAGTTGCCTTTGTGCTACTTTTTTGTGTTGCGTAGATGGGTCGATGGGTCGATGTGTTGTGTAACTATCGTCTCTGTGACCCTTGGCTTCCTATAAACTCCATAATTACCCTTTCCCAATATCCTGTATAAATTGAATGACAGATCCAGATAGTTTATTTATCTATCGTTTTCAGTTTCGATGGTGAATTTTATGATTTTATGTTGTTTGTTGAGGCAATCTACGATTTCTTCTTCGTTGTTGGACACTACGGAGATAATGTCACCAACGTAGAATTTCACATCTAAGTTTGTGTTTTGTTCCTCAATATTTGTGACCCGTGCATCCTTAATTTTAATCATTGGGTTTTACATTAGTGTTTTGTACATCATTCCTACTGTCGCTGGTAGAGTTATGGACAGATATAAGTCTTTTATATTAAACGATACCATTTTGTTTGTCAATCAGTTCCGTTCTATTCGTAACTGTATGCTCATTACGCAGCGCTAGAGTATCGTGACACTGAATATGGGTCAGCGCCGAAACCGGTTTGTCTCCAAATCAAACTTGACAGTATATCAATATATATATCAATCGAAAGAGTATTTTGTTTCAACAACAAAATAATGAATGCAGCAACAGTCATTTATTTTGATTCTCCCCCCCCCCCCCCATTTGATAATTTATCCATATTCAACATGGCATTGACAATAATAAATTATTACTTAAATTAAATTGACTTAACCTAGCAAAACTTGATTTAAATTAATTTATTACTCAATATTTCGGAATTATATATTTATTTTATCTAAGCAATGTGTATATTTTTCCCGAACAGAATTAATTCGCGTTAAATGTTATGAACGTTATAAACAATTCATTTATGTCATTGAATATGCATACATCCAATCAAATATATTTAGCTGTATTGTTGTGGAAGTTAATGAGATATCAAACATTTTTCCAACTACATAATAGGATCAAGTACATGTAGGTTAACTGCTGACATTTACCTACTAGGTGCACAGTTACTTCTATTTATAGTATATAACTAATGAGTTGAAAAAAATAGTAGAAGTGTCAAAGTTTTAACTTATTTTTATAAAATGTTAATAATTTTGTGTTTCCCATTATATGTCAGCATTCCATTGTGACTGTGAATCATAATTATATAATATAAATATATAGTATACAGGCAGATATTTCAACAAACATAGATAAATAATTATGTAAAAAATAGAACAATATTTATGTAAAAAATAATGGTATGAAAGTACAAAGCTAAAACTATTTTTTTTTTTACTTTATTTGGAATCTGTAAATTTCCATTGTTACCGCTTTTATAGCCACTCTCAGTTTGAGTTCCCTTATACTGATAAGTTTTACAAAGAGATACGTAGAGATCAAAAAATGGATTTGTTCAGCAACAGTAAAAACATAATGAAAAACACAAATTGTACGACATCGCTACCTAACATAAATTACAGGTAAAAATTAACATAAAAAACTAAATTCTCAACATAAGTAAAATATTATAATTTTCCAGAAAAATTGCAGAAAAAACATTATTTGATCGAATTTTCTCAATTCTTCCTGTATTCTCAAATCATCAAATCACAAACTTTACATAGGTATAACAAACAAACCAGATCTGTAAGCTAAATATCATTTCGTAATTTTATTAAAAGAGGTATAAACTCTAATCCACTTTTGGATTTATCAACTACGGACACATAAACCGCTTATTTTATCACAGAGTAACCAACATATTATATGCCGTTCAAGAAACACTAAGCAATTTTATAGTTCTTTATTATTTGAATAAATGTGACTGGTGGGACCCTAACAAAGCCCATTATTTTACTTTTATGCACTTAAAGACGAATTTCAGCCACACCACTGAATTTTCTGATCAGATTTTGTTTCTGTGTCGTAAAATGAGCACAATCCGTCTTCGTTCTCATTACTATTTTTATCGGCGAAAATGACCCGTTTAGCTAGAAATTAAAAAGTTAAAATATTCAGCACCTAAAAGCGCGATCCAGAAGTAAAACTTCTTTGCCGACTTTATAAAGAAATATAAGTTTTAATATGGGCGTAGTAGTGGTAGTAGTCGTTAGTATTAATGACTAGTAGTTATAGTTATGGTGGTAGTAAGGGTAATAAAGTTAATAGTATATAGTAGTTAGGAGTACTTGATATAGCATTATTAAAAATAGTAGTAGGAACTAGTAGCAGGATTAGTAGAAATAGCGGTAGTAATTAGTAGTAACATTAATGAAAAAAGTAGTAGAAATTAGTAACAATAGTGGTAGTACTTAGTGGTAGTAGTATTAGTAAAAATAGTAGTATAAATAAGTAAAAATAGTACTAGTAATTAGTAGTAGAAGTTTTAAAAGTAATAGTAAAATAGAAGTTGGAGTTAGCAGTAGAATTAGCAAAAGTAGTGGTAGTAATTCGAGTAGGATTATTGAAAATAGTACTATAAATTCGCAAAAGTAATTGTAGCAATCAGTAGCGATAGTTAGTAGTAGTAGTAGTTGTAGAAGTAGTAATAGTACTAGGAATTAGTAGTTGTAGTAGTAGTAATTGTTGTAGAGGTGAACCAGTCCCGAACTACTGAAAGGTCCTAAAATGAACAAGAAATATTTAGTCCGAAAATTAAGCCGAAACGGCCTAAACCTTGTCCTCTAATGATCTTAGTTTGAGGACTTAAGGTTATCACACATCGCTTGTTAACTTTAATTCGGTATCATTCTCCCATTTTCATATTCTCGGTAAGCAAACAACATTTAGCATTGCCATCGCGATGACTGTGATATTTGCTAAACTCTACGAGTATTAGCGACCAGGCCAACCATATCGAGTCTGACTGACCAGCGGCTGTCGACAATCGGTACATTTGACTTAATGAATGCATAACTCACAATACTCTTGGGCAAAATTACTTTGCAATTAATTGTAATGGTAAATGGTGAGTGTTTATCAGCCAAAGTAATTAAGCTTGTGCACATGAAGTAACCAGTAATTAGCAGTTAATTACAATCGACAATCATTCCCAACCATTAACATTGTACTACTATTATGGGCGCATCAACGGGCTTACAAATATTTTGATATATATGTACATAAATATAAATCAGACAGATTTTGGCGCCCTTTAAATTAAGTCGTTGAACTGTGTCTATGAGTATACGAGTATATATCCGTACATACGTTTTTACATACATATGTATGTACATATTGTGTATAATTATTAGGGTTACGCAGTTCCCTGTTTTTCTTGATTTACAAAGTCGAGTAGTATGATTCTATAATGATTGAAAAATTGTGAAGTGGGCCAACAATGGCTGAAGGTCAAACTCTCTTTGTGAAACGATAAGAAATATTATTTTGACGATTTTTCGAAATTCGAAATATTTCGGAAGCTGTGACTATTAACTTTTGCGAAATTGTTTGGATTGTTTTCTCGCGATAAGCGGGAAAGTTATTTGAAATTTTAAAGATATTATTTGTTTCTCAATCGCTTTAAGGTCGTTTTCCCCCCTAATGCTGCAGTATTCTATTGGCTCAAAACAAAAGTGAAACTTCTTATGTGGCGATTGGAGAATGGTGAGTAAAGTTTTCAAAGCACATTTCGTTACATAGTTGAGACGAAAGATATAACTCTGGGGCAGGGAGAATGAGAAAGAAATGTATTTTTTCTGTTTTTTTTTATATGTAGGTATTTCATGGAAAATTACTCACCACACAGAGACAAATATTGTATGGACTTTTCTGATATAGAATTCCTTACAATAAGCAAAGCATTGCTTCGATCATTTCGAAAGGCAGCACACAAAGAACATAGAACTACAAAGAAGTTGCATCACTCCTACCGTTCCTCTAACTGAAAGTCTCGTCCGAGCTCGCCACACCAGAACTAATTTGACTTTCGCTGATTAATATTAGAGTCTTAGGAGTATTAGGTTCAACTGGTTTCTGTTATCGTGAAACGGACGATATTGCCACAGGAAAGGAAACGTCATGCAAGAACGTAGATTGCAAAGAGGTTGGAAGAATTTTCATTTTCTATGGCTACAATTTGAGAATGAACAACTATTCCTTTGATTCGCTATCTTGTCCATTTTTTGTTGTTAAATATATTCATAGTTTCATACTGAGCAAATCATTGCTAAGTTGGTTTTTATAGCAAACGTAGGAAACAAAGAATACCAGCGAAATTTTCCTGTGACAAGAAGTTTTAATTTACTTCATCACACCATAACAAATTTGACGTTATTTGATTCATATCTTATTATAATTGGATTGGCTGGAAGTTACCATAAAAAAGTTTAAAATTATTTAGCGTTGTTTACAATTTGTTTTGTCGAACAAGCTACAGCTAATAGTTTTACACATTTAATATAATTTACTAACTGAATTTCGTGGTAACTTCTGACACAAGAGAGTCTAATTAATACACTTATATTAATCTAACCTATATTTTCTCTTAAAACTATACCCTTATTTTCTGAGTAGGTACGTGATCGCTTTCAAGTAAAATCTGGTAAAACATGGTAAGTTCGGACTCGTTAGGGATCAGAGCCTGACAATCGTGACCATGTTTCCATATTTACAGTTATATGGATGCTGATGCTCTCGGCAGGACCGAATATAAAATATATGACTCTTTACTTTTAACAAACTTCCTTCGTGAAATATTTGCTCTGTAAGCAGAACGAATTAACAACAAAATCGAAATTTACACAATAATGTAAATGTTGAATAAACAGAATATTTGCGCGCAAGTTTTTTTATTATTCGGGCATGTTCTGCAATTCACTTCCCCTCGGAAACTTTCGCTTCATATGGCAGTTTCAAATAGGCACAATAAGCAAGTGCACTCGGAACGGAAATGCAGAATATGCTCCGATTGTATATCTTCTCATAAGCTCTATCTCTATCTGTTTCGTTCAATAAATCCCTCCTTTGCTTGGTTTTCCTTAGGTCAAATTTATCGTAGTATGTTGTCGGTTGAATGAAAATAGACACAAATTTTGGCATATTTCTATTTGAGGTCAAAGCAGAATTTTAAGATAACAAAATGTTTGCATTTCCTATCATATTTTGTGGTCAAAAACTTGGCCTAATAAAAACCATGCAGTGCCCTTAATTTTTTAAGAAATTTCACATCTACCACGTGTATTGAATTACTGAATTGATAAAATATGTTTTGTATACAAAGCGTCAAAAAAATACCAAGCTTGTTACACCATCAAAAACATTATTTAATAAAAAATAATTTAAGGGAAGTACGAGAGTATGTAGGTTAGGTTAGGTTGGAGTGGCAGCCGCCTGCAGCGGCTTACTGAGGCCAATAATAGGCCCATTGTGTTACCACAAAGAAAAGTTTTTCTACCATACAAAAAGAAATTACCCCTTACTAAACCAGTTTGCCTCATTGATGAACTTCAACAGACAATTTACCTCGGTGCTTGAAACCTTACTAAGGTCATCCAGAAACGGTGATCCCAGATATCGCATTCTGCTTTTACACAGTGCACGACACTTACACAGTAAATGCAAGATCGTTTCCTCGTCATTCTTGCAGCTCCTACAGCATCTTCGGAAGGGCACCCCCAATCTTTCATCTGTATACCTATCAGACAGTGCCCTGTTAGAGCCCCGATCACGTTCGAAATGTTTAGGCCACGTCTTTCTTGAGGTCGTATTTTGTCTCCATCTGTTGTCAGCTTATTTATATGTACAATCTCTGAGTAGCAGTTTACAAGTGGCAAACGGCATACCAATGCGTTCTTTATCTTGAAGAATCTGCTTGGTCGTACCTTGTCTTGCAAGTTCGTCTGCTATGCAGTTTCCCACTATGTCCCGGTGACCAGGGACTCAAATGAGGTATAGTCTGTTCTGCTTGGCCATATCGTGCAGAGATAGGCGGTAGTCCAGCGCGATGTTCGAGTTAAACGTGAAAAAGTTCAGAGCTCTGATTGCAGCCTGGCTGTCACTAAAAATGAAGATGTCTCTTCCTATAATCCCGGTCCCTATCTTCTCTACCGCTTTCATGATAGCCTGGAAGATGCTGCAGTGATCTGGTGGCCTAAAGGAAATTTGCAGGAGAGGGTTTCGTGAGAAAACGCCCCCTCATACCTTACTATCGAGTTTCGAGCCATCTGTATAGATGTCAATGCTAACAGATGGAGTATGAAACTCAAGTTTCCACTCCTCCCTGCTTGGAATTCGTGTAATAAAATTACTTTCAGAAACCGATGTCAAAGCACACTGGTCCGTGCTGCTCGGAATAGAGCAGAACTTGTTCGAAATACTAGAGTGCCCTTGGCTTTCAGGGTGCCACTGGGATGTCTCTCTTAGTCGCAAAGCAGTCATCGCTGCCATCTGTTGTCCCACCAAATCTAAAGGAAGGAGTTCTAAAATGGCGTTCAAAGCCTCATTTGGCGTGGTTCTGAGCGCCCCACTTATGCAGATCATACTAGATCTATGCATCTTGGTGAGTAGCCTGAGGTACGAGAGTAAATATAAAAAGAATGTGTTTATTTTTTATTTAGTTTTTAAATATTTCCTTAACCCCTGCGTGGTGTGGTGACTAAAAGTTCCTTGAGTGGTGTGGTGGGGTATGACATACCCCATGCCTATCAATTTCAAATAAATACCAAATTCCAATAATAGCAATATTTTGTGGTGATTTATTATTCTTTAACTAATTTTTAAAAAGTGTTAATTTGAAAACATAACAATTTTTCCTTCGTATTCAATATTATAGCCATAAAAAAAAGACAATATAAATTAATTCCAAAAAGTGAGGGTTCCAGTTTTCTGAAACATAATTTTTTTTGTATTTAAACAATTTCAAAACTGTATTTACATTTCAAAAGTAAAAATAACATTTATTTAAAGGAAAGAAAATTCACTGTAATGCATTAATTACATAAAAAGTTATGGCGACTCGAAATTGGCACAATTCTTGCATGTCATAAATGCGTGCTCTAGGCAAAGGGGTGTGCTGCACAGCATGCACCCATAAAAAGTTTTTCGGTCCTTCTTTCTTGGACAATCCGAACACCTGCTGCTGTGTTGACGACGCTTGAGAGCAGCCTGCTCTACATTTGCACTTCCAGTAGCTCGTAGCGTTCTTGGAATATATGGGCTCTGCTGTCTGTCATTTCGGAACTCTGATAGTAGTTGCAAACTTAGTTCCTTTAAAAATGCTCTCCTCTTCAAATTCATCTCCATGGTATTGTGTTTGAAAATGACTTGAGCATTTACGCCAGCAGTATTCAAAAATGAAAAAAATAACGTTAATGTCCAGCGTCGGCTATTCCGAGATACACTATAATTTGCTGAAAGCTCATCTAAAGTATCAACTCCTCCTTTAGTTGAATTGTAGAATTGAATGATTTCGGGAAGTTTCTTATCTCCAGATTCTGACACTATGGTAGAATCATGATGTAATGTAGATAACAAGATGACATATTTGTTTTTTTTCGGAACATATGATACAGCTGCTATTTCCTCTTTAAATGCAAACAACGAGCTATTTACTTCTCTCGATCGTATATTTAAAAGAGCTGATGGTATTTGCCTTTTATTTTTTCTAACGGTTCCAACTGATGTTAGCTGGTGTGTTCTTAAAAGGTTGATCATAAGTGGAAAGCTAGTAAACCAGTTATCAAAAGAGACATTTCGCCGGGTTCCCGATATTGGATCAATCAGGCGCTCTACAATATCCTGTGGGCTGTTACTTTTGCGAAAAGGTCCTTCTGGTTGCATTCCAACATAAACTTCCATGTTTGTACAGTAAAATGTTTTAGCGTCGACAAGTGCAAATACCTTAATACCGTATTTAGCCGGTTTATTTGGAATATACTGCCTAAAAGATACTCGTCCCTTAAAAGATTCCAGTTTTTCATCAATGGTTAAGAACTCGCTTGGTGAATAATGTTGCTTACAATTAGAAACGAACTGCTCGAATATATCCCTGATAGGGGCAAGTTTATCAAAACGGAGACGATCGGATCGCCTTTTTGCATCATCGAATCGCAATGCACGTAATAATATCCGAAACCTTTGTAAAGCCATCGTTGTACGAAATACATCTATTCCAGTACCATCGGATCTCCAAAGGTCTTCAAGGTTTAGTCTGTGTGCTTTATAAAAGCCAGCCAAATACAATAAGCCAAAAACAGCGTTTATTTCACTTATATTAGTCTGTTTGACAACGTATTGATGATTTTCATCATAATCAACAGACAAAGCTAATAATTTAACATTTGTATGACCAACTATGTTAGACATAATATTTTCTGTAAAAAACAGTGACCAGCACTCTAGAGGTGTTTTTCTTGCCTTCGCCAATCCTCTCACCCCTGGTAAATGAATAATTATATTTTCTGAACGTGTTCTTACATTACGATTACTCGGGGTTTTATTCCATTTCGAAGAGTCCTTGTCAACAAAATAAGATAAGCTCGCCTCATCTTCATACTCCGTTTCGCCAGAATCACTATTTTCTCCGCAATCGCGTTCTTCACATGCATCGTTTTCTGCTCCTTCTGATTCGGTGCACAGCTCTTCATCAGAACAAGAATCAATAAATACCTCTTCTTCAGATTCATCATCGAATTCTTTTAACAATTGTTGTAAATACTCTTGCTCCCGTTCGAATGACATTTTTACTCAAGCACAAAATTGAACTGATCGAAATCCCCTATGATTTGACTATTTACCGGAAGTTTTAGTTCTTGCTACACCACAAATATTTTTTAGATGAACATGCGTATGAAATATCACTGAGCAACTAGCCAAAAATGTATGTAAGTGCGACGGAAAACAACGAATAGCGAATAACATAAATAAATTGGGGATTCCCCTTTTTAGTTTTGCGCTCAGAAATTCGAATTTTATATTCTAATTTCAGAGCGTTTCATGTACGCGAAAAGTTCCTTCAGTGGTGTGGTGGGGCATATGATACCCCAGCCCACTTTGAAAGGCTGTCCCATGGAACAGAAATATCTGGGGTATGTAAAACGTGGCAGATCTCCTGTATTTGAATGTTAATGAAAGCTATTGGGAGCGATAACGTATTCCTTAAACAAAAACATATATATATTTAAGGAAATACATGTGCTGGGGTATGACATACCCCACCACACCTCCGAAGGGTTAACTAGCATCAATGAACAAAATATAAAAAAAAAGTTTTAAGCGCTTAAAGACTTCCCTCTTTAACGAACCTTTAATATAAAAAATAACTTTTCTTTTGCATCAATTTATACATCGGTATTAAAAGAAAAATCCCCTATTTCTATTAATTATTTCTTTTATTATTTATAGTTACTTATTTCTTGAGAGTGACTGCGAAAATACCGCGCAAACTAAGCGTTTTTTCGATAATTTTACGAAAACCCTCCTTTAAGGGCATCTTCTACCTTGGGCACCGACTTTGCCTGCCATTATTTGAGAATTTTTTTTTAGAGAAAACGATTGTTAAATACACAGATCCGATTTTTGGCATTTTGTTTATTAACTTTTAGAATACAAAATGTGTTATTGAAACTAATGTTACAGTGGGCAAATTACAATCAATGTAATTAATAATCTAGATGAATGTGTTTTTATTCCTACTAGCTAGAGATGGCACTTTGAATTTTGGGTTACGTTCTGTTGAATGTTTAAAAAATCATAACTGTTCTTGTGTATACCAATTTCAAACAGTACGGAAAATAGCGGGTGCATTACTACACGTATTATCAAATTGCATGCAAAGAGACGTTCAGGAGCGTGTCCGCCACCATTTTCGTAAACAGTGTTTCGAGAAAAATGTGCTGACGGCACATAACTGGCACACTAAGACCCCGTCGACATACTGAGGTTCAGTGTGCAATATGTATTAAACTTATGTGAATTTGGCAAAAGCGTTTTACCAACATATTTTTCATATCATTATCTCTACGAAAAACTGAAGAATAATATTCGACCCGAAAAGCCCCCCTTAAAAATCATGCCTGTTAAGTCATGAGTACTACTCGTACTGTGTAGCAATTTAAGGACTTTGGCTTTCCAGATAAGTACTTAATACTTTTCAAGTACATTGCATTTGTATCAATTACTACTCGAGTATAAAAACTTGTAATTGGAAAATATTTGGAAATACCATAAAGCACTGAAAGTACTCGAAAATACTCGAAAATACTCGCTAAAAGAATTGCAATCCTTTTCCAAATACTTTCAATTACCTTCAATTACTTTCAAGTACTTGGAAATGGATTGCAATTCTTTTAGCGAGTATGTTCGAGTATTTTCGAGTACTTTCAGTACTTGATGGTATTTCCAAATATTTTCCAATAACAAGTACTTGTACTCGAGTCCTAATTTCAATTCAGCTAGAAAACAATTACGTATTCATTATAAGTACCTTAAAAAGTATTTGTATTGAGTACTAATTGTACTTGAAATTTAACAGGTCTGTTAAAAATATAAACGATTTTCACTTTTGTTTTCAGTGACCCAAAATTATGTTAAGCCAAACGAATCGTCAAGGATAAACAGATATTTTATTTCAATCATTTTTAAAATACTGCTTACCTATTTACTTAATTGGCGCTGTAAACTCTTAAGCGATTTTGGCCGAACTTCTCCTACAATATTTGTGGTGTGCGTCTTGATGTTGTAACACAAATTGAAGGGGCCTACAGTTTTACCCCGAATTTGAATGGCAAATGATGTTTCTGAAAAGTTTTTTCATAACAGAAATGCGAGGAGCGACCGCTATTTGAAAAAACTGTTTTCTATAATTTTTAATGTTACTTGCCCCAGCCAGGAATTGAACCCGGGTTCATCCGAATGAAGGACACACATGTTACACGCTGGGCTCGCCGGCCAAGAGCTTGTAATACAGTCCACTGTTTATTATCACAGGAGTTCAAAAATCAAAAATGGTCATAACCCTAATGTGTATGCGTATCTTATCTATATTCACATAAAATGCGTAATTCATTGCGAGCCCATACCACTTATAAGTATTGCTTTTATTTTAGTGTCTATGGCTGTGTATGAATACACATACATAAATGCAAACATACATACATACATATGTACATTCGCTCATCCAAGCAAGAGTTAAGTGCATAAAAGTCAAAGTTTTCGCTCATGCCATTACGATCCAAAAATTGCCTTTCAGGTGTGTTGAATTCAACTGGACTTAACGCACTAAAAGTACATAATACACACAACATACATATATAGTAATTTATTTAACTGACCAAAATATTTATATTAAATTCATTATATAAACCAATTAAGTAGTGTGTTATTTTCGCTGGAAACAGTATAAAAATACCGAGTAATAAGCTTTTTTAAACTTTCATATATTAAACATGTTGATTGTTTGGTAAAAACGGTATGGAATTGAAAGCGGGTGCGTACATAAATTTGCAGTCAATTAGACAAGGGAAAAAACGAGCATTGAGAAAAGTATATCAAAGAACCCAGAACCCAAAATGACAAACTATTTTTAAACAGAGCTATCTACTAAACTTTTAAAGACAAGGCTTAAAGAGCTAAAAAACAGCTCCCTTGAAATCTTTTTATCCAACCTTAGTCTTAACGCATCACGCTCTGAATGTCTGTCGAATGCCACAAAATATCTCAAACGACCAAAAGTTAGAAAGGTTCCAATAAAAGACTACTGCAACTCATGGTATTGATCAGATGAGGATAAAACCGAAGTATTCCCACCATTTAATTTTATTAATGCTTCTGATGAAAGGGAAGTGATGCACATTTTGGATACTCCATGCCAAATGGATCTTCCAATAAAGCGTGTTGCTTTATCAGAAGTGAAAGAGAAACTGGCAAAATGTAGCAATAAAAAGAGCCCCGACAACGATCAGATAGATCACGCTGTACTAAAGCACCTAACTGGGAAGTCTATGCGAGCCCTTACAATTATTTTCAATGCCATATTGAGGCTTCAGCACTTTCCTATAGCCTGGAAATGCGTAGGGATAATTATGATCGCTAAACCAAAAAAAACCAGATAACTTAGTTCGTATCGCCCCATCAGTCTACTGGTCGCTTTCTCAAAGGTATTCGAAAGAATTCTCTTACGAAGACTGATACCAGTTTTGAAAAATTTTAAAATAATTCCGGATCAACAGTACGGGTTTCGCAGAAACAACGCAACAACAATGCCATAGAGTATTTAATAAAATAAGGTCAGCTTTCGAACAAGCATTTGATAAAGTCTGGCACCCCGCACTGCTATACAAATTAAAGAAAAATTTACCTGCTCCCTTTTTCTTTCTGATTAAATCTTATTTAAAAGATAGACAGTTTTATGTTAGGGTTGGTAATGAGTACTCAAATATATATAGAATAAAATCAGGCGCACCACAAGGAAGTGTTTTAGGGCCAATCCTTTATTCGATTTTCACAGCGGATATTCCAAAAATCAACGATGTTACAATAGCAATTTTCGCTGATGACACTGCAGTCTTAACTTCAAATAAAGTAGCTTCTGAATCATCTGACATACTACAAGATTACTTATTCCAACTAGAAGACAGGCTCAAGATGTGGAACATTAAAGTTAATTCAGATAAATCTGTCCATGTTACTTTTGCCCTGAGAAAAGGTGATTGACCTTCAATCCAAATTTATAATACAACCATACATGTTAATGATCATGTACATAGATAGAAGACTTACGTGGAAATATCATCTGAAAGCGAAAAAGGTGCAAATTAATATAAAATTGAGAAGTCTTTATTGGCTTCTGGGTAAAAAATCTATTCATTCAGTTGAAAATAAACAAATAAATAAACAAATATGGGGAACGGCAAGCAACTCAAATATTGAAATAATACAGCGTGTTCAATCAAAACCTCTAAGGACAATAACAAAGGCTCAAACGAAACTATTCACAGGGATTCAAAAATATACACCGTGAAAGATGAAATAAAAAATTTCAGTGAAAGATATAAAACCAGGTTAGAGAGTCATCCCAATCCTTTAGCAGTGGAATTGCAAAAGGCCCCCACTACAACAAGGTTAGTAAGAAAAAACATATTAAACTTGTAAACCAGCACACATGTAGTACATAATGTTAATATGTATATAAATCAATACCAAGCAATTATGTAAATATGTAGTTAGGATTTTAATTTTAATTTTTATTATTCTGTCACTAAATATAGTGTCACTTAATGAAGTAACACTAAATTTATTTGTTTTCCTTTCCCATAACATCACATTTACTTATTGTCTATTAATATTAAGACAGATTGTAAATTTAACTTGAATAAAAAAAAAAAAAAAATTAGACAAGAAAGGCGGATGCGGATAGATCTATGCGCAGAAGCCCATGCCAAGAAGAGAAGGACCGGCTGGACCTGGACGTATGAAAATCTGACATAAAAAAGAAATGCTAAGAGTTTGGTTGTGCGTTGACCTGTGACTCTCGAAATAAAAAAGGAAAAGCACAAACAAGCCTCAGATGAGGCAAGCTATATACCACGATTGAATGTCCGGACCCCTACTAGGGAAGGTGGCCTCTACCTGACACCATTAGCTAGATCAGAATTGTAAAACTATTTGATGTATCTTGTTGCGAGATTTCCTCATTATAATATTCCGCTTTTTAAAATTGGCCAAAGAATGAAACAAGTTGGTTGAATATGACTGAGGGTACATGTTTGGGCAGGCAGCCACGTCACTGTTGTATGCTATAATTTGGAAAAAGTGAGGAAATACACATATTCAGCGTTAACATCAATAGCAATGCCGCTTTGAAATCCACTGAAGTATATCTAAGTTCTACTTCGGATTTGGTAGGCAATTGTATCTATAGTACAGTTCTCTCTAGGAGAAGGACCTTTGCGCGGTTAATGGTATTGTACCTATCAAGCTCGCATTGTCAGTGAAACGTAAAGAGCTATAACTTTTCGAGGTGTTTTTTAGCGTAATGTAATTTTGGAAATCCTATTCACTCGCGACACTACGTGGCCAGTATAGTATGTTGAAATTTTGGTTCCTAAATAATTCACCCCGTCAGGCAGGTTGACGACGAGACAAGACAACCTGATTAACTGAACAAAAATCAAAAACCTAGTAGGTCAATATATCGCAAAAGTAACAGAATTTAACAGAAATTAAAGAGTGTAGTTTATTTACTTTTGAGTACCGCTCAATGACCTTGTATATATTTTTTTGGAAGATTAAAAAATACGTACTGTGTAACTAATCAAAATCGTGCGTAGTGACTTCAATGCTAGAGTCGCTTAGAAAGGGATTGACGGCTCGCACTGTCGGAAGATTCAATCAAATCTACGAAACCTCCCCTAATGGATTGAGACTGATCGACTTGGACGAGGGCCGAAACGTGATAGTCCATGGCTCCAGGTCTAAGCATAGAAAAATTCACCAGGCTCCAGGGCTGTCTTCAGATCAAAAAACATCAACTCGGACCATAATCTTGTCGTAGCCAAGATGCGAATATGTCATTGTGCAGCAAAAGAACATGCGCCTAACAATACATGGAAAGCTCGACATAGGAAAGCTGCAATCGCAACAGAGAGCTATTAACGTCTCTACTTGATTCTCAGACCTGCTCACCAAGAGCACTTTCCAGTAAACCCCACTTCGGAAGTATTAGGAGCACATTTGTCTTTTACTACGTGCCACCGCTGAATAAGTTATTTTATTCACGTTAAGAAAAGAGTGACCGAAATACGTGAACACGAACAGCTTGAGATGCTTGCCGACAGGAAAAGCGTTCAAAAAAGTTTACCAAACGGAAAAAGCGTTCAAAAAGGGATAACGGTGACTTGCGGAAAGTTTTACGAAAGGGGCCAATTTCTGTAAAAACAAGAACGACGACTGGGTGACTGATGTCCAAAGCACATTTAATTATGTGGTGTTGACTTACGGTCACCCGACCTCAATAAAATTATAATAGCAATAGCAGCTTTCACGGAACAACAAAGCTGCTGAATATGGTCGGTCGAATGCATGCCTAGTTCAGGACTTCACGAACTTAGTTTAAAAATATTAGAAAGAACTTGAAATTAAAAAAATTTAATGCATAGACGGAGCTGGTGGCTAATCCTGAACTGAACAGAACTACTCTGAAAGGGATTCCGAGCTTGTCTCGAAATGATTTCGAACTACTCCCAAAATGGTTCTAACAAACTGGAGTCTTAGGTAAGGTAAGGATTTAAATCCGAGGGGTAGATTTTCAACAGTCTTATTTACATGTTTTGTAGACCGATGGCTGGAAATGCTTTTGTATATTTTCACCAAATAAACATATTTGCAATATATCAACCTATAATTTTCGTATATCAACCGCAAACAAATGACTTGAATTTTTGAAAAAAACTTAATTTTTGATGCGGTTTTTAACCATTTTAAAATATTCGTTTTTTCGGAAAATTTGTGTTTAACTTGCATATAAGACAAGTTCTTTTAGTTTAAAGATCTAAAGTTCCTAAAATGAAAGTTATACGTGCAAACCCCAAGTTGCTAGAACACTTTAAAATCGTATAATTTACACCAAAAAAAGCTTTGACTGCTATTAAAAATTAAATTATTAAACTAGTTAAGTGTGTTTCTTTTGTCTGATAGGACTTTAAATTGAAATAAAACACATAAAAAATGACGTATGATGCCAAATTTTCTTTTATTTGAAAGATATTTTCATGAAATTTAATATTTTAAACGATTTCTGGCATATGTCCGCCACGACTAGCTTTGGTGAATCGGATGCGATCAATCCAATTTTGAATTTCCATGTTGTGGATGGACAAAGTCCAACTTGTTGGGCACGGCGGCGAATAGACAAATTCGGATCTTCTCCAACACCAATATTTTCTTCTGTAAGTACAGTTCTTTGTCTTGTTGTTGGTTTTCCATCGAGTAGAGTAAATGTTGTTCGAAATTTTTCAACAGTTCGACGAATAAGCTGCTCTGATGCTCCATTATGTTTACCATAAAATTCACGAAGTGCTCTATAAGTTTGACGAACAGAATACTGATTTTTAAAGTAAATTGACACAATTTGTAAACGTTGTTGCGGCGTCATTCTTTCCATGATGATTTGTCAATGCTTACTGAACAGAAATGTCAAAACGAAATGTCATTTACCAGCTGTCAAGTGACAGCTATCCCAATCGAAAGTTCTATCAGCCTAAAAAAACACACGCTAGTTTAGCTTACAATTTAATTATCGAGACCCAACACATTTTGGGTCTCACCAAAATAATTTGTACTGAGCCGTTATACTTAAACCAACCACTGTAGTTCACTTACGCAGCAGCTATTTAAGATAATAAATAGGCGCTCGAAACAACCGACCAGCGCTGACTTTACTCATTAATATAATTGTGCGTCTCCGCGGGCCTCGAGTGTGTTGATACGGCTATCGTAAATGCGTACATATGTACATATGTACATATATACATATGTATGTACATATAATATACTGCGTGGATATAGTACATAAGCGAATCCTCAGGCGCACTCTCGAAAATTACGTGCTTTAAGAATAATAAAATTGCGTTTGTTAATATGAACTTTTATAAAGCGAATTTCATATCAAAAAATAAACTTTGTTTTCGCCAAGGGGCCAATACGCGGTTTCTGGGGAAGTGAACATTTTTTAAAGTTCATATTCGGCCTGAACTTTTTCTGAAAGTATGGTTTGTTTTTTTTTTTTTTTGACGGTATTCTTGAATATATCTTTATTTGGTAGAAAATATCCATTTGTCAAATGCACATGATTTTTAACGTTAACCGTTGTTCGATTTTTACCAGGCGATTACTTTTTCAACGAAAATCACCTAAAGTGAAAGTCACACATATTCTCCTTGATCCATGAAGCGAATTATTTATTTTCCATACATGTTGAGGTATTGGACGTAGGTATGTATATGATATTTGATATATACGTTTTTCTTTTAAATGGGTTTTAAGAATTTTCCTCCCTAATTAAATTTATTGTACCAGTTTCGAAATAATTCGTTACATGATTTAGTAAAATAAGGAATATTTGTATTTGTTTTAAATTAGCGTTAAACGAGAAGTGGGCGTGGGTTTCCTCTGATTTCTATAATTTCCGAAATTGTGCTTTCTGACTAGAAGTGCAAACTCGTTACGTAATTTGATAGAAATTGACAAAGACGTTTCGAAGATTTACCTATTGGATCTAAGATGACATTACCAACATTTTTGATTCCATATATATTATTCTCAAGACCAATCTTGTATAGCAACTTTGAGAAAATTTCCTTGCATAGTTAATAAATATCGGAGTTTTTCGGACTTTGATAATTAAACGTTATATAATAGGTGAGTGTATTTATATAAATTTAAAAATTTCTAAATTGTTTGTAGGATTTTTTAGTTTCGAAAATATATCTGTGGACATTTGACAAAACAACCTCTTTCAAAAAAGCAAATTTTACAGGAGAGCGAAAAAACATGTTTAAAGCTTTGCAGTAGAAATACCTCTTACTATTAAAGGACGAAGTCAATTTAAACTGGATGCAGATCAATAAAGACGCGTTTTCCAATCAATTGATTTAAATTAAATATTTTACTTTTCTAGATAAATATAAATCAAATAAATAAGACTTTTTGTCAAATGCTTTTTCTTACTGAAAATCAACTTACCTCATACAAGCTGTTTTGTCAAATTTGATTTGTGCAAAAAAAAATCCTTTTTTTTATCTTATCTTGACACAAGTTTATTTGCCAAATGGTAAGTTAAAAATAAGTCCAAAAGAGGTTTTTCTTCAAATGACATTTGCCGTTTATTTAAGTTTATAAATGAATTTGTCTTCAAAAAAAATAATTTATTTCTTTTTAAACAAAAAATTCAAAAAATACGTGAAAAATATAATAGTTATATAACTACATGCAAAAGTATAGAAAATAAATTTTTTTTGAAATTAATTGTTTTCTTCATCATCAAGGTCGGAATCAGCTTCGACTTCGCATTCACCTTCTGCTGCTAAATGTTTATAAAAGTTGTGAAAATCCGTGTTGATCAGAGGGAGCATATCCAATAAATCTTGCTTTTTATTTTTTGATATAGTCAACAGAGATGTATAGCTCGTCGTCAATTTTGAAATCCACTTTTGTGGACGCCTTGGCTTGATATTTAACTCATTAAATTCCACTTCTGGATTCAAAGACGTCTTATACTGCAAAACTCCAGGCTTTTGTTTCTCATAGCGCATCCAGCGAACATATTTCCACTCAAATTTGTCACCTGAAATTGAGAAGGTTAAACAAATAATTGATAAACACATTATTATACATGCATGTATGAAGTTCTATGTTTACGAGTAAAAGAGTTTGAAAAAGTTTAAGTTATAATTTAAAAATTACCTTTTGAGTTTGTCGTTCTCCAATTGTAATTCGTCTGAAGAAGGGCACTAAAGTCAAAAAACTCTTCCTGCTTCATTTCGTGTACGACGCATTTATTACTTGTAGCTGCTATAAGGTTGGCCCAGTCATGTGGATGCTGAATGGAGCCCGACATATTTTTCTTTTTTTCTCAATCTGCGCATGTACGGTATCACATTCAAGATGCGTGTGCCCAACAACAAGGAATTTATGGTCTATAACCGCTATACTGGGATGTTTTTCGATAGCTTGTTCAAACATGGCTGAAATATAGGAGTTACGATTTTGTCCCGGACATGAGTCGCTATACATAATGACATGAGTAATGGTTTCTGGCAAGCTCATCAAACACTTATAAACACAAGAACCAATATCATTTGCTCCACGTTTTGCAATTACTTCATGCCATATGTAACAGTTTGCCATTTTCGTTTCCCCGTCGTGTACTGTTAAATTGAAAGTCCATAATGGACGTTTGTAGAAGAACATAGAAGCACGTAAATGTGGAGTTGGCAAACATTGCTGTAAATCAAAAGAAAACATTTTTATATTTCCATGATTAATGGCAAGCTCTTTGTCAGTTTTTTGCAGTTATATGCAAAATCTGCCGCATCGTGATGTTCTTTTTGTGGTGTTAAAAGTTGCTTCTTTTCATTTTCGTCCGACGTGATTTCTACACGGGATTTTAGGATTTCACACGTATTACAAAGATCAACTTGAGGCTTCTTAAACTTTATATTTAACTGACGAAATATTTCCTGATATTTTGATTCTGAAACTGGTTCAGAGTGTTTTTCTTTACACAATCTATATAAGAGAGCAAGGTTGAGGCCACGTTGGAAATACAGCTGACTCGTGTGACGACGACTGTAATGACTTTGGTACTTGGGTATACTGTGTATATGTTGAAGCACTTCATTATAATTTTCTGTTGATAACTTATGATGAGGAGGGTGCTTGCCTCGTCGATCATTTGCGACACCTCCATTAAAATTGCCTTGGATCTTTTGCCGACATACTGTTTTAATACTTTGATCCGTTTCTCCAAATATTTTTAAAAAACACTTTTTGCATACACGAGTTTTCTGTCCATTGATTTCAAAATGATAAAAGTAAACAAACTGTCGATTTCTAGGATTTGAAGCCTTTCTGAGCGTTTCAGGTTTTTTGGACTTTGTTATAATCCCCTAGTTCCCAGTATGCTTTGAATATTTTTTTCTGTTGATCCATAGTTATTTTTGTGTTACATTTTGTATAGCAATCCACCAATTCTTCAGTTTTCTTTGCAGGAATTGTCTTATTCTTCCAAGTAACATATTCTTTTCCCATATTTTTGTTAATTTTATTAGCTTTTTTAACTTTTGTTGACCTTAGGTTATTTAAAAGCAGCTCTTCATTAAATTGTGGTGAAACAGTATCGCTTAGATTTGATTCAATCACACCTTCCATGATTCGGATACTTTCCGATGTAGTATTTAAGCCCGAACTTTCTGACGGTAAATAATCTGAATCGTTGTAATCAGTTTCGTGAAAAATATCTTCTTCCGAGTGGTCACTTTGAATGCTGCTCAGTTGGCAAGTATTTACATGTTGCCGTAGCTTTGCAATTTTATCAGTATCGAAAATCGTATCATAGGATGAAGCTGTTTCATTCGGGAGTTCACTAAAAACCTCACCATCTGCCAGGTTATATGGTTGAACTCTTCTATTATTTGGAACAATTTCACTAAGACACGTATTAGAGGACGAAGCCTCTTCATTTGGGAGTTCATTTAGCACCTCCCCATCCGCAAAGTTAAATGAGTGAGCTCTTCTATTATTTTGCACACTTCCACTAGAACACGTATTAGAGAGCATTTTCACTTTCCTGGCTAAAGCCACTAATTTTTTACCTCTTCCCATTTTATCCAATAAATTTTAATTTTAATTTTGGAAGCAACTTAAATTTGATAATTTCACTTTTAATTGTTTGACTAAAGCACTTCTCTGGAATACGATTTCACTTTTAGTACTTTTTTTTTTTAATAAATAACTTGTACCGATACAAGACGTTTTGTCACAATGACACTTGGCGACTGAGTGAGTGGTAGCTTAACTTGTTTAAATAAGAAAAGCATTTTTTTTAGATATGCATTTGACAAAAGAACTTCAATCGAAAGAAGTTAGTTTGTCAAATGCCAATTTCTGATTTTACTCAGACGATATATAGAGACAAGATTTTTGATAAATGTACGTTATGATTTTACGTTTGAAATTCCAACTTATTCGAGACAAGCTCTTTTGTCACCCGAAAATTTGAAAAATTACGAAAGAAGTTGTTTTGATGACTCAATAATTTTTGAACTAACGGTCCTAGGACAATGGCGATAAGACAGAAAAACGCGCCTTGAAAATTCATATATATGATAAAAATCCTGGAAAATTGTCTTATTTCGAGAGAAGTTGTTTTGTCAAATGTCCACAGATATGTACCTTTTTATTGTATAGGTGGCGGTGCCAAGTCTATTTTTCAAAAAGTTTAATTTAATTTTAAATTTGAGCAAATTACCTTTAAAAGTTACTAAAATATAGAATTTTTTACTTTTGTAAGTTACCGTTAGGCATAAAAGAGGTAAGGGTTGTTTTTGCTCGTCTTTTAGAACTTTCGAAATTTTGGTTCTTTACTCGCACTGCAATGTGTGTACCGAATTCGGTACGTTGTGATAACGTAGTTTCCGAGATATACCGTTTTCTTCTAAAGTGTTCGTTGCCGCGGCCATTTCCTAAATTTTTTTAATATCTTACATTTGTTTATGCATTATTACTAAAATATAGAGTGCTTTGACTTTTGTAAACTACTTTTATATGACAGGTGGACGTGGGTTTTTACAGACGTTTACAACATTCGGATTTTTGCTTATTGGCTTGAAATGGGACGTGTGTAAAAAGTATGGTAGAGAATGGTAACAAAGTTTTAGATATATGCCTATTTGCTCTAAGGTAGGAGGCGGCTGCCGTAGCCAAGTGTGTAGCGTGTGCGCGCTTCATTCGGTGGGTCCCGGGTTCAAATCCTAGCCGGGGAAAGTAGCATCAAAAATTATAGAATAGTTTTTTTCTAATAGCGGTCGCCCCTCAGCAGGCAATGGCAAACCTCCGAGTGTATTTCTGCCATGAAAAAACTCCTCATAAAAAAAAAACAATCGTCGTTTGGAGTCGGGGTAAAACTTCCCTCAGTTTGTGTTGCAACTTCAAGACGCACACTACATATTGTAGGAGAAGTTAGGCCAAAATCGCTTAAACGGTTGTAGCACCAATTGAGTAAGTCAGGAAATAAGGAGGTGTCACACCCATTCTTCAAAAAAAAAGAACTCATCAGTACCTTTTCTAGTCAAATCCTATATTTCAAATGTGAGCAAGTTATCTTGAATGGTTAGGGAAATATCGCATGCTTTTCTTTTTCACCAAGCAGGGGTATGCGGGCATGCTTATTATCGCTTTACATCCTGACTATTTACAGCTGCGAGCAGTGAAATAATAGTGGGCGTTGGAGTGTTACATATCTTTGAGTTATGCAAAATAACAAACAATTAATTTTAAGATCCATTGAAATGCAAAAGTGGAGCATATTTTCCGGGCTATGTTTTTAATAAAAATATTTTTATTTGCATATGTGGAAGATATGTTTATTTACAAAGATGTGTTTATGTCTGAAAATGTAGGGAGCAGTAAAATAGTAGTAAATTAATTAAAAAAATTTTTTTAAGTAATAATGAGGGATTTTTGAAGTTTCATCTGTACGAGATCTTAGTACTTGGTATCATGGCCATAATTTTTTATAACAGGAATACAACGACTCTTGATACAATCTACGAGACTCTATCATCTTTTCAGTGGTATGCTCTGCAGTGCTTGCTGCACTTCGGCCCACAACTTCTTTTTTTTTTGGGTTCATCATTCCACACGGCTTTCTTGATGTCGACCCAAAGGTTTTCAATGGATTGGCCAGATCAATCCCCTGACCTCAATTCCATTGACTCGAAACCACTCGTTTGCCACCCTACTGGTGTTTTTTGGGTCATTATTCCGCTCTAATATCCATTTCAGCCGCATGTCCTCTTCAGCAAATGGTATCATAATGTTCTACATTAAATCCACGTAAGCGAATCGGTCCATTATATCAGCGATCTTGTGTATTGGGTCTACACCTCTGTAAGAAAACAGCCCCAAACCATGATACTCGAACCGCCATGCATTAAGGGGGTGTCTTACATACTAACGGGACCCCTATCCGCCGTAAATAACCACTTTCGACTCGTCGGTCCACAAGATGTTGCGCCTTTTCTCAATCGGCCAAGTAAGGTGTTCTATGGCGAACTTAAGACGTTGTGCTAAGTGATTTTTTTTAATAACGGTACTTTTCGAGGTCTGCGGGCATATAAATTTTGTTCGTGACGAATCTCCACAGCTGACATCGTAGGTCGAGTTTTAGCGCATCTTACGACATTTCGTATAAAATTCTTGGGAAGAATCCGCCTTGCGCCCCTGTTTTCGTCTTTTTTTTATAATTGCATTGCGAATCATTGTGGCTGAACTCCCTGCAAGTCTTTCCACTTTATGAGAGATTGAATCTATTTTCGCTTTTCACTACAGTGCTTACCGCGGCCCACCAAAAGATGCACAGTCATATTTGTTTTGCATTGAATATAACAAATAAAAGAGCAGGAAACATACTTTTTGTCTGATAAAACTAAATATTTTGTCGTAAAAATAATATGTTTGCATCAGCTCACCGTTCACTACTATTCTATTGCTCGCTCATAAAAACAGATATCGCAATATATGTAATTAGCTGTAGAAAAGTAACGGTAAGTGTTTCACACTTGTTGTTGTGTATAACAGGGTCGTTACACTTCAGAGAATATAACTAGAAATATAAGAAACAAAATTTAAAGCAAAACTCTGTTTGCTAATAGGCACTACTATTTCAATGCTCGCAACTGTATCTATATATATATATGATAGAGATTGCTTTACTTATGTTGTCAGCACCGTTAGGTGAACAAAGTTGCCATATCTAGAGCACCAGTGCGCTCAGGTATAATAATTTAATTTAAAGCTATTCTATCCTTGAAAAGACTTTGCGCGGCAGCTTTTCGGTACAGCTTATTACGTTCTAAACCAATTTATAAGTTGGGTTAGGTCGATATGGTAGTCCCCGTCAAGGGAACTCACTTGGACATATCAATGCCCATATATGTATATAAAAAATAAATTGTAAATATTTGTAATTCGAAATAAACTAAGATGGTACCTTCTCACTCACTTTTATGAAATATGAGAAAAAAGCATTCAAAATTATAATCAAAACACTTTTTACTTTGTTTTTTTATTCTATTATTTTTTATGGTTTTCGTGCTTTTCGAAATTCAGTTTGATAAAGATGCCAGTTTGATAGGAAAACATTTTTTAAGTTGTTTAAAATTAGTGAATGAATTCGCCTAATATATAATGATATAATATTTAACCCTTTCACTACCATGGGGATAATAGATCCCAGAGCAAATTCAAAAACTCGACAAAAACCCAATATTCACTTAATTTAAGTAAGAAATTGTCCCGTTGGTAATTTGAAGTGTTATCTTTCTGCCGTTAGCAGATTTGGGTGCGTTTCGTATGGGCGCTGTGCTTAATTGGCATTAGTATGTAACTTGTTTCGTCAAGACAGCACGTGATTTTATAAAATTCATATATTTCTTGGTAAAACCAAGTGGTTGTCATAAGTAAAAGTTATATTTAACCCTTTTACTAACGTTATAAATACCATTCAGGTACGTAAGAACTAATGGGTATAAAATATATGGTGAAATCTGTATTTGTGTGCTTGTGGGATGATATAGCCCAACGGTAGTGTCCAAACAACAAAAATGGGATATATTATCCCATTTCGCTTAATTTATGTTACGAAAATGTGGAATCAATTTTTGTGTTTAATGATTTGTAGAATAAATCGAACGAACCATGGAACTTTATTACACAGAGGAAGTAGTCAGTTGTTTGGAATATACATTTATGAAATCACGCTCCGATAGCTCAAGTCAGAGCATTGATGAATCAATGGCTAAGTTTAAGGGCAGTATCTACCATTCAAGCCGATTAAACTCGGCATCAAAATATGGCGAAGATTGTGACTCTAGAACTGGATGTACGTATGACTTCAATATTTATGCTGACAAGGACAGCAGCCCAGCCCTATCAGGAACTTTCGGAGAAAGGGGCATCACTAAATTGTGTGAGACTGTGCGTAATCCTAATACGATATTTGATATTTGATCGCTTGTTTAACTCATTTAATTTGATGAAAACTTTACCTTTTGCTTGTGTCGGAACTTGTATTCAAAATAGAAAGAATTTACTTACCAAAAACGAATCATTGGAGAGAGGACAGTCTGTTTTTCGAGTATGTAATGAAGGTATAATGGTAGCAAAATGGCACGACTCCCGTGAAGTAATTGTTATGAGTAGTTGTCATTGCCCTACATCGTCTACAGTTTTGCGAACTCAAAAAGATGGTTCTAGGCTTTCTATTGACTGTCCCGAAGCCTTGGTCTTCTATAATCAGAGCATGGGGGGAGTTGACCTATCCGATCAAAAAGTTAAAACTTGTGATGTTAATAGAAAATCGACGAAATGGTGGCGCAAAGTATTTTTCAAGCTTTTAATGGCATCAGTGGTAAATGTTCATATTATTTACCAGGAAAACGTACATAGAAAATCGCTGCTAAAAGACTTCATTGTACCAATCGCAGAACAACAAAGCTAAGACCAAGGTAAAAAAAATCTCTACGATTTCTATCGTATAACAAAAGGTCCGATATAAAAAGGAGGAAAAAGATGTTAAATGTTGGAGATCATAGGCCGAGGAAGGAAAACCAGCGGAGGCGCTGTGTATTATGCAGTTCTATGAATAAAGAAAAACGTACACGCATTTGTTTTGAATGTTTAGGTAGCTTCCATAAATAAAGTTAAAAATAATAAATATGTATAAAAATGTACCAAAATAAGAAATAAATAAAATTGACGAGGATACTCTTGTTTGGTAGTTTTGAAAAAAATCCTACCAACGGGATATTAAGTCCAAATTTATGTTTCATTTATATACCAATGGGACATATAATCCCAGAACATAACATCCCTTAGAAGGACATGAGATTTTTTTGAATTTTTTTTTAGTTTATAGGATTTAATATCTATCTAAAAAGTTTAATAATATTTTTGTAAGTACTCTGCATATAGTACGGTGGTGAAAGGGTTAAAGTTTAACCACCCAAAGCGAATTTTCTTAAGACACTTAGCTTTGTGTGAATATATCAAAAATACTATTCGTATATTAATTTACAGACAAAAGGATGTAAATTAAATCGCAAAATGTGAAAAAGAGGCAGAAATACTCATATTTTGTATAACAAAATAAGCATTCGTTTAAAAAATAAAACTATCATTATTGGATTAAAAAATACTTTTTATATATTTATTTAAATACAGTCGATAAAACTTGCTTTTAGAAAATGTTTTCTTTCTTCCGTTGGAAAGGCTCCTGGGCTCATTTGTTAAGTTATATCAACAATCAAAATTAATCTTCTAATTATTCCATTATGTAGATTATCATAAAAATGCAAAATATATCTGTAACTTTTCGTTTACTCTAATGCTAAAGTTTTTATAGTTGTTTCCCCAATATGCGGCGTGCGAAAAAAGCTACTTCAATTTTCAATTCTGGTGACCTTTTGATGTGACGTTTGGCTTCAATTGGCATTTTATTTCAATTAATTTGTGTAAAGTTTGTTGCTTGTTAATTAAATAAAATTGCAGTTATCACTAAAAAAAATGGCTGTGTTTTGTGTTTGCCAAATATTTTGTTCGAAATTTTACGCTATGTGCTAAAAAAAAAAGGACCTAAAAGTATTTTTTTACAATTATTCATTGAAACATTATTTCTATTTTTATTTTATTTGAAGACCCTTGCTTTGATACAGCATAATCATACAAAATAGGGTTCAATAAATACAAACATTTTGTTTAAATAAATGTGGTAAAAAATTTTAAATTACTATTACTAACATATGTAACTGCCGTTAATTAATTTGACTATGTATTTTGTGCACAACATAAAAGAAGATTTCGTCATTATTTTATATTCGAACTAAAACTTTTCCCGCTTTGATTTTTTGCCTGATGCATGGAGCCAACAATTATGATTATTCCGATTTTGATCTCAAACTGAATTTTTTTATACCGCGTCGCTGTCGCAGAAGAAATAATTCGTTTGAAATGAAAATGAAATTTAATAATAAATATATTGATTGCAATTGGAATGCCGTAACTATAAAGGAAATGGTAAATGGTATAAATGGAATTCATTTTAATTTGTTTGGTTTTTTTACACCAGCACTTAAGGGTAGACAATATTTCTTATTTTTCTTTTTCTTCAGCAAAGCCAAATAATTTTTTTACGTGCCCTGCTCGTGAACCGTTGACCGTGAGAGAAGCATATTTTTTCTATGTTCAATCGGCACACTTGAACTGAAATCGTTCGAAATAGAATGAACACTACCCGTGGGAATAATGGTAACTATCACATCGAATGAGAAAAATAACGCGTTTTGCCATCGTGCACCTCCAGACCTATTCGTTTCGCTTCTTTATCGTACTTTCTGATATCGTACTATCTGATATAATTATCAATCGTTTTTTCCTTCGGCTACCTTTTCAAGCTTCTCGCATTTGCGCATCTCGGTCTTCCTATTCGCCTGACGATCGCAACGTGGCTCTGGAGGCAGCACCTTTCCTGTTCGTAGCGACGCGGTATTCCTCATGTATGTTGAGTGGCCTAGTGGTTGGCTTTTTGGTCGAGCGTCCTTTGTGTTAAATGAGATGTACTTTTTGCTGCTCAGAGGCACGGGGGTATCACGGCTGCGACAAGATGGAGTTCCAAGTGGATGTTTGATTTTGTTTAGGCTGATTTTACCTATTGCGAGAACCTTCCCTTCCTGCCATATCATTAAAATTCCAAGTACGATTTTTATAATGAGACGAGGTCAGCGTATTGCCCTTCTGTTCTGAAATAATAAAAAAAATAGCTCTAATGTGAATAGCAGCGCGACGTTCGACAACCGGAGTGAACGCAGTACTCGGCGACGTAGTCTATTGTCCACCTCTCCTCCGACCACGAATTTTACCTCCTTTACCTGTCAACTATAATACATATCGTAAGGCCTGCTGCACTTCATTCCTTTTCCCGTTTATCGCATCTCCTGGTTTGTGGTAAAGTCTACTTTTGTCTTTACGAGGGCATCAGTACCTTCCAATTAAGGGTACGGGCAAAGCAGTCATGCCCTCAAATCATAGTTAATAAATCATTTGCCGTGGTCGTCATCATTATAGAGGGTCTCATCAGCAGGGAATGGTTGAACTCTTTCATTGGAAGCTGTTTGTAAGGGACCGGTGTTTGGTCATTTATTGTTTAGGACACATATACTTATGTATATATAGCGAGCCGCTTCCAAGTCAGCCCCTGGCGAGCCCGAAAATGTCGGAGAAATCTACCCAGGTTCCCCTTTATTTCCCTCTCATTCCTAATGGGATGTTTCGGTACTACCCAGAAGATATTTGAGTGAAGTCAGATGAAATTTATGAGGTGCTTGAGCCACGTACACATTAATCGTTCTAGCGTTGGATACGTGTTTTATATAGATTCTTTAATCAGTAGCGAACTTTTCGTTTACTAAATTTAAATTGACGAAGAAGTGTTTATCTTCTTTACTTATTAAAATTTTAATCACAAATAATATGCTTATTATGCTTTCCTTAATTCACCCTGCATTCTAAATTTACCCGAATGTCTCCGAAAGCTTCGAATAAGTCAATTAGTTTTTAATAAACTTATAGTAAATATTAATAGTTATAGCAAAATTCTTAAACATTAAACACAATGTGTACTTTTCTTTTCACAAATACAAAATAAAATCGGCAATTAATACCTTTAAAAACCATTGTAAGCAGATATTTCTTTGGCTTACATGATATTTACATATTAAATTGAATCAAAATAAAAATTTAATTGGGACAAATACAATTCGAAAGCCTAAGTAGAGTTGATTTTGTTTTTTGGTACAAATTATGTTTAACAAAAGCAATTAAGTATTAAGTATTAAGTTTATAGCTGCTGTTTTCTTACTATAACAGCCATATTGGCACAATAATTTTGATATTAACAAAAAATTAATTTATCTCCGTTCATAATAATTTGAATTAGGCTACTTTAACTGACAGGCATTTATATATATACATATGTTCATATATAACTGCTTCTGACTCTACAAAGCTTTCATGTTCCATATAAATTTCGAATTATTAAAGCTAGAAAAAATTTACATATGCATTATTATATTACCTATTTTTTTTTTGTTACTCTGCGCTTAGCAACACTGACACAAGTAAAACTTGATTATTCTCCAACTGTTGGCCGTAAATTTCGCTCCATTAGTATTTTAATTAAATTTTGAAATAAACAACAACTAGAGCAACTCTGCAATGTACAAACAGCAGTGTCGAAAAGGAAAACAAAAGTTTCTGATAGTTCTCTGCATTATATAAATTTTCCATAAGTGCATTAGTATGGGAAGCAAATGATCGTGTTTTTGTCTACCTAAGTATGTATGGGAATTCCAAAACGCTATGATATGTACGCATGCAAATACTCACCATTGCAGGCGTGCACCAAGTGGGGATTTTAAAATGGCCAGTGCCAAACGGTAGCAAATTCTATGGGGAGATGTTTTTTTACTGTTATACATAGTTTAAAAATAAAATCAAAACAAAATCTTTGTTTTGATTTCTGTATTCGTAAGACTTTTTTATTCAAGTTACTACATGAAATACTGTAGTAGTTTTGAAGCGCTTTATTATATCGTGAACTGTAGAATGACTTCTGTCGACAATTTCAGCAATTTCACGCACAAATTTTTAAATCGTTGGAATGCTTAATAACCAACTATCTCAATTCAATACTTTTTTGGCCTCTTTTAAATTACAAACCGTAATTCCAACTATGTACATTGTACATATATGTATATTAAAAAACCATCCGGCGAATTCCCGTTAGTCATTTAAATAGTATACTTGAAGTAGGTTGTAATTCTTCGACAGACTTGCATTTATTTAGAAGATAGTTGCTACTGTCCGAGTTTGGCTTGTGCATTGAATTTACTTTATTTGAAGTTTTACTAGAATATTTTATAATACTGAATTAATTTATATGTTTTTTTTTTAAATATTTTGGAAGTGCAATAAATGAGTAATTGGAAAAAATATTTTACTTTTCTTTTAAATTTCTTTGGTTCAAATATTTTTAGGAAGGATAATTTTTTTGGCTTGGAGCCACTGTATGCAGTCAAAAGTAAATGATATTTTAAGTGCGGACCTTTGCGGGCTAGGCTACAATTTCAGGTTTTTTTTTCAGTTCAAACTGAACACAAAAATTGGCGCTGTTTACAAATGTTAGGTTGATAATAATAAATATTTGTTTTTCAGCGACCTTTTTTATTTGATTCAAATAATTATATTTAATATACGCTCGAGATCATGGTGTTTTTAATAATTAAATACATTAATTTCGTATTCTCCACCGGCGATTGAAAAATATTGGGCCAATAAGAACTTTATGAGTTTTGTTATTAAAAATACCCTAACCTCGAGCCGGTATTAAATGTAATTGTTTGAACAAAATTTTTTTCACAATAAACGCAAAAAGAAGGTGAAGAAACACGAACCAAATTTTAGAAACTTACAAGTAGCCGATAGCAAATGATTGCAGCGCAAGTTAGAAATTTTCGAAAGCATTACTGGAAAGCCCCGAGGCCACCAAAGCTCCCATGTGATATGGTATGTGAAAAAAAGAGAAATTACGCCTAAAGTATCATTCGACGTTATTTGTTCATGCGGCATCAATTTGGTCGAAATATTCGAAAAAAACATATGCCGGTATCTTTTAAATGCAGTGAAAAGATCTCCTTCAAGGCCAAGTAAGATTAAGAAATTAGTTAATTGGAATGTTGGGCATCCATTCCCTTGGCTTTTATCTACTGCGCATGTTTTAGCATTTTGCTTGCATATAATTTTATCAAACCACTATAATGAATTCTTGGAGTTTAAGTTATAATGCCGACCGAATGGAATACAAATCACAGAAGCATCAACAGCTGTTCCTTTACAAAATTTGATTGACGACACCGTGAATGAATGAACTTTATTACGTCACGAAGACTTTCAACTTCATTTTAAAGGATATAATACAATAAGCTTAATTTTAAGCTACATATTTGATGGGTCAAGTGGACATATCTTATTTAAGCACACATTTTTTGAGTCATTTGACCAATCGTTATAGAGCGTCTTCGATTGTCGTCTTCCATTGGACTCGACTGAGCGTCATCTTTCCCAATTCATTCCAACTTAACCACAGAGATTGTGGCGAGGATGCGATAAGCAGCTTTAGCTTTATGGGTTAGATTTTCAACATCCAAATCCGCTAAGGCAGTCTAGATAGCTGAACAGTTGATCGTCAGTTGAAACACATTTTGGGATGACGTCACGAAGACCCAATACTTGCGTTGATTTTAATACCGGATGGGTTAGAGCAAGAAATTAACGACTGTGTCATCATCACAACGTCGTGGATGGTGCCTGACAGCAAGCAGATATCGTCTGCGTACGACAAGTGGCTGAGATACCGGGTTAATTTGCCACTGTATTCAGCAAATGGCTCAGAGATATTTGCTTGCTGCAGATCAGCCCTCTTCAACGCAGGGTTGCCCAGATAAATTCTCGATTTAAACTATAAAACGCGTTTTCGCAATCAACAAACAGAAGGTGAAGTTTAGATTTATACTCCACCCTCTGCTCAATAATTAATCTGAGCATGTTGATAACAGCACCCGAAAAACAGACAGAGAAATCTGCTTGGGGCTCCCCAATAGTAATTTCAAGGTACTCCTTAGGGCGATCGAGAAAGATTCAATTTCTGATCTTAGTTATCGACGGTAGAACGCTCTTCCAGTGATGAAGTTGCTCTTCGTCTAAGTTGAGCAGATTACTGTTAACATCCCTTACTGGGTGTTCGATAGTGATGTTTTTTTCACTAGCTTCATGCTTATATTATAAAATGTTGCTGAGTCCCCATTTCTTCCGGCTGCTTTTCTGCTTGTGTGCGTACGGAATTTTTTTCGTCACATCTGAAAGACTGCTGTACTTATTTCTGTTTTATTCGGTAAATGTTTTCATTGGTTTAAGCTCTTTTATTTGTGACCAAGTCGTTTAGCTTATCAAGAGGTTTTTAAACCTTGAGTACGGGACCGATGGTATCATTTGCAGCGTTCTGAAATGTATGCCAAAGTTTAGGGGTTGGAAGTTCATCTAGTGCGAGGAGACCCTTATATGTATTGCGGAAGTGGTCCCGGAAGCAATTCCTCAGCATTAAAATTTAAAGCTAACTTTATCAGTCCCTAAGTAGTGATCTCGAGCGAGTCCACGAGATTTACGATACCCAGGTGATTTTCTGGCATGTCTGCGAGAGTTCCAAAAATCTATGAAACGTCGGTTTTGCAACCCAGTTCTTTGCATGTGGGAGTTTGCTGAAGTTTTCAGGTTGAGTCGTTATACCGCACGAAACACCATACGTAAAGTCCTACACGAAAATAAAAAGTAAAGTTCAGCCAAAATCAAAAAGAATTGTATTACAAGTTTCTTGTATGTTAAACTTGGTCGTAAACATGTCAGCTACGGCGCTGAAAATTGTTTTTCAGAGTTTGAAAAAATAATCATTTCAGAACGAAATATGACACATTTTACCGTTTATCTAAAATGAGCTTAGAAAAACGTATTGATAATAAGACTTTCGACAATAGAAATTCACGTGAAAAAAATCGCTCAAAAAAATTCAATTATAGGTAGATTAGCGTGATCTTATCGAAATTAGCTAATAAGTATAACGGTGTCAGCAAAACAACTGAATGTAACAGATATGAGAGTTCTGAAGTCCGTAGCAAACGACAACAGCTGATTCGGCGAATGCGAAAATCGTTAAAAAAATGGTTGCTGAATAGCAGCATCGTTAAAGTTTTCGTTAAAATAAGTTAGTGAATCGCACTACAGATCAAAATTTAGCAGCTTTCTCTATAATTTTTTTTCAAATTATTATGAGTGGATAGGACTTTTAAATAAAATCTAAAACCAAGACAAAAAGTAAGATATTTATTTTTAAAAACAATTACGGCTTTATTGATTGAAAACTCCTGGAACAATAAATAAGTAAATCAATGTTAATTTTGGAAATTCAAATTACTAAAAAACAGTTTTCATAATATTAAACTAAAGACAATACAAAGTAGAACATTCACAAAGTAAATCAACTATAGAGTCACTGTCGCCAATTAAAATCTCTCATTAAATTTGGCCGATGCAATGATTGTTTTATATTGCGAAATGTTCACAATACGAGTATATCAATTATATTTTTGAATTAAAAAAGGCTATTTTGAGAATAATTGCACATTTTTGGACGAAAAAGTTATCTCTTTGCCTTCAGGCGTTTGCCCTTTTAATAAATTTGAGGAGAAATTCAAGATAAAAATAAGAAGAATTTCGGGAGAAAATTTCATCAATCCCACTCGCTCTCTTTGGCCATCAAACTATTTTAAACGTCGATCTCTCTTTAATTGTTTTTGACTTTTTTTGCTCTGTATAACAACAGTTTCGGAAAATCAGTGACTTATTAAACATAGGCGATGCTCTTTTTTCCAATATTTGTTTGCTGAAAATTCTCTATGCACTTGCGGAAAATATAGTGGGTCAAGCTTCCGAATATCAAACTACCTTTCTGTTCTTATAAATTTCATTAGTAAATACCATAAGAGACCAAATGATTTCTCTTAACTTTTCCGCAATGATTGTGTCAAAATTACTTAATTTTCATGAAAACCCTCTTTTATTATAGAGCAGAAATAAGCTGCGGTGTGAACTATTCGTTAAAAGTATAAGCAGGTTTGCAAAAAATTTAAGAGTTTTCATTTTATTTAGTTTCTTGGTCATTAATATTTGACAGCAATTTTGAAGCGGCAAACATGCAACACTTGCCGACGAAAAATCTGCTGAGTGCTGAGGTGAATTATATTACTTTAATCTCAAAATTTTTTAATTTCTATTATTCGGTTAAAGGCAGGGGTAAAGCATCGCAGAAGGGTTAATGCATCAGTTTATACTTCGATCCGCGAAAGTTAATTGCATCATTCATTAATATCTAACATCGAACACAACAACACAAACTCGGAAAAATATGCAGGTTGAGCCAGCTTAGTAAAATGATGTCCGACCTGAGATGTAGTGTTTGGAAGTGAAAAAACTGCGCTATTGTGAATGAGCCCTAAGCAAATACATGGAAAATTTCAGTTTAACACCTAATCGGTTTTAATTCATATATTGTTTTTAAAGATATAACTAAATCAACCAATAATTTGCCATCACAACTATTTTCCATTCTTTTGCCTAACAATAGGCCCGTTTCATTTTACCCAACTTGCTAAAGAATGTTCCAACTCGGTTAAAATATCCTTCAGCTGCAGAAGCAACTCTGTTCTTTTAAGATGCGGTTTGTTTAGTGCGGGCTATTTAAGAACGGAAAATAGTTGTGGAAACAAATTTTTGGTTCTTCTAGTTATATGTATATTTAAAAATGCTATGCAAATAAAAACGAATTAGGTCTTAAACTGAAATTTGCCATGTATGTATTTGCTTCCGGCTTATTCACAATAGCGCAGATTTTTTTTTACTTCCCAGCGATACATCTCTGGTCGGATATCGTTTTACCAAAGAAGGAAGAAGGAAGCTTATGTCAACCACCATATCTATCATTCCATTAATGTGCAATTGGTAAAGTTTAGTTTTAATATATAGATAAATGATTCTAATTAAAAAATTTTAATATATGTAAAAAATCCTAAATACCCTGGAGCACAACACGATTCATAATGGAGCGGATTTCGAGAACGAAAACCACGCAATGTCTGCAGGTGATTCCTTAGAGTCGAGTTGATGACTCTTTTACCATATAACTCAGATGAGAGTCCGATAGTCCGCTACAATGGAACATTGCAATATGTAAAAACAATTATAAATATTTGCAGTTTGAAATAAACTAGTATCTTATTTCACTTTAATCAAATATAATAAAAACGCGCTCAAATTTATATTCGGCAGCAGGCATTCATATTTCATTCCTATTCCTGTTTGTGTTTTTAGCCCATTCTGACATTTAGTTTGACCAAGATGCCACTCTTTAGTACTTTGAATAAATGCAACGAGACAGCTATTAAGTGTCGTTAAGAATAAGTTAGTGAATCGCACAATCGTTACAAATCGTCAAAAATTACGATTGTCGGATCGTTTAAAGTTAGTTAATCGCACTACTGATGATTTTTTGCAAGTCGGTTGCAAAGAAACTGCTCTACTACACAGTGCTACAAAAAAGAATTAAGTCGAAATACCTGGGAAGTGATGTTATTTTTCTTGGTCTTATCGAGTAGAACGAGAATCCAATTTTGGAATTTGTCAAACACCCCCAAAATCTCGACTTAACCTTAAAAAACCGATGTTTCGTGCTTTTGCGCACTTTTAACCCATATCTTAGCTAATTAACAACATTCTAAGAACGGTTTAAGAAAGAAGAAACTCAAACCTTTTGAAATATATATAGACGTCTTAATAAAGCTGAAGAAATTTACTTGTTTTTGCACAACAAACTTAACTTTTGCTACCCTCTTTCTTCTTTTTTTGATTTTGGCGATATTTTCACACACTATTTTATAAAAACGCAAAATGAGTTTTGATTAGACTCAAAGAGTACGTTTAATACCGAGTTCAACGAATGTTTCTCTTAAAAAATCGACCGAAAAGTGACTGAGTTACTTTACTTTTTATAAGAACGAAATTTTTGCAAAAATTTACAACGAACTTAATTTACTAATAAATATTATTAAATGAAAATATATAGATCAAAAGTGCTTTTTGACCGTTTTTTTCCTTAGGTCAGCATCATCAGTTTCGCGTTGTACTGACCTTCTGCCATCATATTTATTTTGTTTTTTCCTTCGAAACGTTTTTCGATCGTAGCCATTTCTAGGTGGAAGTGTTCTAAATTATTTCAATTCATACGACCTACAAGAAAAATAACATCACTTCCCAGGTATTTTTGAGTGTCACACTGTGTTATTATTATAACAACATACAATTGAACTAAATATAGAATTGGTAGGAAGCATTCTGACTTTTCTATTCAAAAGGCCCCGCACCCGCTTGAAAAAATTTTTGGTTGCGCGCCTGTGCTCTTCTACGCATCATCATAATAATAAACCATATTAGCAGGCAGTGTATTTTATGGTGGATGCTAAATAGCTTTAGTCCATCCATAAAACACACTTGGTTCCATACAAACTCAGATAACTAGCAAAATGCACACATCCTCTCGCACTAACATAAGTACATTAACTAAAAATTTTACTTTATTATGTACACATATTTATATACGAGTATGTCCTGTTGTTAGTATATGTATTTACAAATATATATGTATGTACATATGGTTGTGTGTGAAGATATATGTATGTATGTGTGTGTATGTACAACCGTTTAGTATGCATCCATTTACTCGTCGTTATTTTTCACTGTCGTTGCTGTGTGGCCAACACATCATTTCAGTAAATTTTAGTGCATGTATGTACATAAGTATGTATGTATGTATGTATGTATGTATGTATGTGAGTCCTCTGATCGGACATGGTCAATGTGTTGCAGTGCTTGCTGACATCCTAACATCTCTTGTCCCTCATTTCATACCACCCTTTTATCTTTTTTGTTCTTTGGTGCGTAGCGAACGTAAATATACCGTTAAACTGACCGGAAATGAGTTTGAAATTCCTGCCGTCACAGCGGACTTGGCAGTTTATAATACTGAAAGTTGCGCCATATGGGATCAAAGTAATAACAATATCCAAACCAATAAAAAAAAAAAACAGCAAAATGTAAGGCAAACAACAAAAACAGCGATGATATAAAAACAGTAACTGTATCTTGAATAGATTTAGATTGAACCCTTGGTTTGGTTAAATGGAAGTTTAAATTGCGAGCTAACTAGCATCATCACAAAATTTAAATGTAGCCACAAAAATCATGTTCTTTGAGTTTATCTAAACTTTCCCGAATTATTTCGTAGAAAGTTAATTAGCCAAAACAGCTTACAGTTTCATCCATTATCAGAGAATCAAGATAATTAATCAAGTAACTTGAAATCATACCCAAGCCTTGTTGTTGGCGAGCAGAAAGAACTGAAATTTTCTTCTGCCAAAAATTCGAACTTTGAGTATGAAATTCAAATTGTTATTTGTATCAATTTTTCGTTAGCAACATCGCATCCCAAATTAAGGTCAAAACATAACGTTGAAAACTCGTTTATATAAGAATACAAATTCGAGCAGCATTTATAAAATTGGACTAAGCTAGTATGTACATAATTTCCCGACCTTTCTAATAAGGTAGATTCTAAGTGCGGGTGCAAGTTTTTTTTCAGACAAATATTACTTGACGTATGGAGTCTTTTATAGGCGTTCAAAATACTCAAGCGATCTTTATGGATGGAGGAGAAAATTTGAATTCGTCTTATATCCGCAACTATTCGGTGCTAATGAATGATATGTGGGTATATATAAATATGTCGCAAAGATCGAACTGTGTATTATTTTGCAAAAAATGGGCTCTAACACGCCCTAGACGGTAATAAATAAAAAAAAAAAACCCAATTTCTTATAGTTGGTATAAAGATCCTATATGAGTGGCTATATGTTACTTGTTGAAAAATGACGGATTCCTGATTTGACCTATTTTCTTTAGATCAATTTATAAGAAATATTGTAAGCCCAAAGCAACGTTTAATATTTAAGAAAAACTATGGCGCAGCAAACAAGCCATGTAATTTTATTGAGCTTTAGAGCAGTTTAGTTTTTATTAGAATATTATGAGATAACGACAACGATAATTCAAAGTGGTAGAAACGATAGCTGCTATTTCGGAGATCACCACATCTTATCTTCAGACTTATTGCTTTCTAGACTTTACCAAGGTTTGGTTCATGGTACACGGAGTTGCTAGGTGAGTATTCAACCACTTTATAGAAATTGCTTGCTGTCTCATACAGTTAGCTAGTTAGTTGTATAAGACGAGGGCGTGGTTTTTTCCGAATTATATAATTTTCAAAAATCTTCTTACTGAGTGGACATGCAAAGTGTATATCAAATTTAGTAGAGTTTGATAAACTCCATCCTGCTTATAAAATTTGACCAAATTATTTATCGCATTTTTTTGATTTTTTTAAATTACTGTTATATGAGACGTGGTCGTGATTTTTGTCAGATTTTCACATTTTGCTTTACCATGCCTACTTCGAAAATTGTTTGCTTTTTTATATTTTTTAGTGAAACTCCATTCCCCACACTGACTTGAAATGCAATGCGTGTTTCACTACACACACGTTCAAAAACAGGAAAGAGATAATACAGATCAACGGGTAAGTAGCAAGTTCTAGAGGGACAGTTTCAATCCCTTGCAGACACCTGAAGCTTTGTAAGTGTAATACAAATAATTTGTGAATTTTTGTATACAAAGAAGCGTTCATTACCTTTGCTGGATGTGCTATCCCATTCATTACCATATCTACTTAATTTTAATTAATTTAATTAATTATCTAAACAAATAGCGCTCTGATTTTTATTTATCGTTTACATAAAAAAATAAAGGCAAATGGATTTTTTTTTATTATATGTTTTAAATAAAACATCTCATAAATTTAAGCGAACAAATTTACATGTGTTTTTTTAATTTAGTCTCCACAAATTTATTGATCTCAAAGTACAAATATGAATTAGTGCAAATTAATCTGTATGTGCAAAAACACCTGGACAGGTGTCTTAAAAAGGCGTTCGTAAAAAGAAGTAGCAAGCAGAAGTACGAAGGACAACTAGCCCAATTAAACCTAATTAAATTATAAGTATATAAGTTATATATTAAATGTATAAAATCTCGTTTTTTTTTACATATAGTTTTTATGAAAAAAATGGGTAATATATAGATTTTTTATTCGAAATATATACATATATAATATAATGCAAATATGCACTTCATATATAATATAATGCAAATATGCAAAACCAAACTTGACAAGGGATGACGGAAAATCGTACCAATATACATCATCTCTTCCTGTTTCGGGAGGAAAAAATCAAAAAGACCTTTCCAACTATATCAAAATTTGACGTGCTGTTTGCACCACAAAAAAAAATGTATGCCATTGAAATCAGTAAAAGGGCACCCACTTTTTTTTATCTAGCTCACTGGACCCTATTCCTTACGTCTTCCTTAATATTTTTACACGTAGCACCTCTCCCGAAAAAGATTTCTGGAATGAACTATCTTATATCATGTTGTTTGACACCAACAATGTAAAATTTCCCTTAATTTATTAATTAAATTTAATTTGTCTTTAAACAGGTGAACCCTTATAGTACTATTTGATTCAGCTAATTAATTTAATTGAACTAAACCTTTCAAATCACTGCTATGAAAAATTATTTGCTGTTGGAAGTCGCGCACCATAACATACAGGAAAAGTTCGGTAAAACATCAAGTGATATGGTGTAATCGCCAAAATTATTATTATTTTTATTAACCTTTCAAAAAGGTAGCAGGTCAAAAAATTGTTTAGAAGGTAACTCATATTATTAACAAGACATGAGTCAAATATTATCCAAATCTTTCTGGTGGTCATATCATGATATAGTGATTTAAATTATTGGGTCTATAACTTAATTCGTGCGGTTTGCTAAGAGGTGGCGTAACTTGTATGTATTCCATCGTTCCAATATATTCCGAACATACGTTGGAAAGCTACTGTCATTGTACGTCTTTTCAGTATATGCCATTCATTTGAAGCGTAAACAACAATAATTTTTTTTCCCCCTCAAATATGTCGAACTTTGTGCCTGAAAAGGTGTTTTTGCGGGGAGTTCTTCTTCATTACTTTAATATGAAGAAAACTGCTGCCGAAAGTCATCGTATTTTGGTGAAAGTTTATGGTGAACATGCTCTAGCTGAGCGAACGTGCCAAAAGTGGTTTGCACGATTTACAAGTGGTGATTTTGGCTTGGAATACGATGAACGTCCTGGGCAGCCAAAAATGTTTGAAGATGAAGAGCTGGAAGCATTACTCGATGTGGATTGTTGCCAAACGCAGGAAGAGTTCGCTGGATCTTTGGGTGTCACTCAAGCAGCCATTTCAAAACGTTTAAGAGCAGCTCGATATATTCAAAAGCACGGAAATTGGGTTCCACATGAACTCAAGCCGAGAGATGTCGAAAGGCGGTTTTGCTTGTCCGAAATGCTGCTGAAATGCCACAAAAAGAAGTAATTTTTGCATCGGATTGATACCGCTGATGAAAAATGGATTCATTACGACAATCCCAAGCCCAAAAAAACACATGTGAAATTCGGCCAACCAGCCAAATCAACGGCTAAGCCGAATATCCATGGCGCGACGGTAATGCGCTGTATTTGGTGGGATCAGAAGGGTGTGCTGTATTATGTGCTGCTAAAACCGGGTGAAACCATCAATGGAGAACGCTACCGAACACAACTAATCCGTTTAAAGAGAGCAGTACCCGAAAAACGCACGGAATATGCGACCCGACACGAGGCAATAATTTTCCACCATGACAACACTCGGCCCCACTAGCAACTATTCCGGTTAAGAACTATTTGGAAAACAGTGGATGAGAAGTTTTACCCTACCCGCCTTATAGCCCAGACCTTGCCCTTTCTGACTACCATTTGTTCCGATCGATGCAGAACGCCCTCATCAGAGTAGGATATCAAAAATTGGCTTGATTCATTCTTGACTGCTAAGCGGCGCAGTTCCTTAGGGATGGGATCCACAAATTGCCAGAAAGATGGGAAACAGCCATAGCTTCAGATGGGCAATACTTTGAGTAGTACTATTGTACATGTTTTTCTTAAATAAACGTTCAAATTTTGGAAAACCCCCTCACGAAAGACCCAACACTTATTTGATTGAATATAACATTTGAATAGTTGGCAACTCTCATTAAAATATCCATTCTGTTTGGACGTTTAAAAGTAACACACACACATTCACACTCTCACAAACTTTCACATTTATAATATTAGTAAGATTACTGTTTAATGCACACATTTGCACATTTTACGTCCTCAGTGTTCCTCTTAATTCTCCTGTCTGTGGCTAGTAACATTTAACATTTGTCTGCTCTGCGGTGAAACACTTTGCTGTAATTGTTTAATGACTATTTTATTTTAATTGCACAACAACATTTAATTCCACTCATAATTGAAAAAGTGAGTATGCTCCCACAATTAAATTCCAACTGACTGATGGACAGCAGCACGTGCTGATATGAATATTACGCGTAGTTACGCCAAAATGCCGCACGTTCCGAATGTTGGCATGCTGGCAGAAGCGGCGTGTGTGCTCACATTCACTACTACAATTGCCCATCGTATACTTTTGTATACTCGTAGCTATTGGAATAAATATTTGAAACAACGGACTTAGTAATGAAGTTATTTCTTTCCTGGCCACAAAATGAGTCACACTTGAGTTCCCAGTTGCCAGTTATAACGCCATATGTTGCATGTGATGCCTGCTAGTGGTGCATGACGAGTAACTGTGTAGTTTTGCTGCATGGCCTCAATAAAGATAAGCTTTGCCCACAACACTACAGTTAGCGAAGTATGATTATTCATTTCAATTGCATTGCTCCATCTCTTCACTCCCGATCGGTGGGATATTGGTGGTATGACGCTGTGGGTCCATCGAGTGGATGTTGACCGATTGGCGAATGTCCCTTCGAGAATCACACAGAGTTGTTGTGTTACTCGTTCTAAATATACCCACACTTCTAATTCATCAATGTGTTGGTAGAGTATATATGTATCTACAATCTATATAAAATGTCTGTTATACGTGTTCGTGCAATAATTTTTTACAAATTTACTTAACGCATCTATGCCTATATTGGGATACCCTTTATAACCACTGATATTGTTGTGTGTATGTGTGTTTAAAAACGTTACGGTATCAGCAGTGCGCTATGAAATTTTATGTGCTTGCAATACAAAAAGTTAAAACGATACTTTTACTACGCTTCATATTTCACTATTCTATTTAGCCGGCTGTCGGTGGTGTCGAGATATGCGATGGCTCTTGCAACAGCTTTTGGATTCTTAATATCTATAACCTCTGCATGCAGCATTGCAAATCATTTCCATGAACGTGTTATGCTCACACATGTCTAAATAAAATCTCTGGCCGACAACAGCATCGGCGGTTGTGAAAAATCAAGGATTCGAATAGTCTACCCCCACTATAGCAAAGCAAAAATTCAGTGTTGTATGTGTGAATGCCAACATTTTATTAAAAGATATTTGGGGTACTTTAACACCTTCTGGTTGTGGGGGGTAACACTGACCAAAAATATGTAAGTTTTGAATGCTCTTCCACCCTTTGAATCAGGGCTCATTTTACGGTCTTGGTATACAGAACACGGTATATTCAATATCTAGAGTTTTAAAAATATCTGGAAGGAAAATGAACATTTAAGATATGTAATCATCCAGTGGCCGCCGTAGCCGACATATAACATCAAAAAGTATAGAAAAGTTTTTTTCTAATATAGGTCGCCCCTGGGCAGGCAATGGCAAAGTTGCGATTTTAATTCTTCCATGAAAAAACTTATAACAAATTTTATTTTCCGTTCGGAATCGGCGTAAAACTATAGGTCCCTGAATTTGTGTTAAAACATCAAAACGCACACCGCAAATCGTAGGAGAAGTGTAAACCCCTTTTTTTACCAGAGCGAACTAGCTCCCAGGGTATTAAAACTTTGCTCACCTAACAGCATAAAGCAAATTAATTAGATACATATATGCATTTACATACGAATGTATAGACTAAAATGCGAAATCGATTAAGGCATGTCTATCTGTCCGTGGATCGGAAAACTCCACGAGTAAATATTAAAATATCATGGCCCTCAACCCCAATTACTACAAATATTTGCGACATGCAAAACCGTATAATATTGCAAATAATTGCACGTCGGCTTCTTCATCTAGAGTTGGAGTTTTCGATGGAAAAATGTATGCAAAGTTTGAAGGAATATTACAGTGTTTTAGGAACGATATTCAAGATGAGCTACGAATTAACCCGGATATGATGTATAAGAAGAAATTCGGTAATACTCATCAATGCGCTTAGTCTCCGCATTGCACCGATGAATCTGGGTTTCTTCACTTCTGACCGAAGAGGATTACCGTTTGAAGTATAGGGTCCATATGCTTTCTGCTTCTATTTTAAAAACTCGAAAACTCTTCCCTCCGATAACTTTCATCAACGGATAACTTAGGTTGTTTTTCAATTTCGGCTCTCATTTGCGATTTTATTAGCGACGTTTAGTGTATTCCAATTTGTAAAATATTTCGTCGCAAGGTTACCTCTTGGTCGGATACCTCTCCTGCTCCCCTGACTCCAAATAAGACAGAGTATTGGCAGAAAACGCCGCCCTTCATCGCCGGGTGAGCTAATTATTTATACTTCAGTAGCCAAGACTGCTTGAACTGGAAATTTCTAGGCCTCGATGCCGGAAATTGACAAAGTTGTTTCGGAATCCAAATTTTGTATTGAATTGGAATTGAGGCTTTAAGTTATTGGTTTATTCACGAACAGACCTATTTATATACATATATATATATATATTGATGGTTGAAAAGGTGAAGAAATTTATATTTGTGAAAATTCTATTGGTTTAAGCGAATATAGGGATAGAGTTTCTCATTGAGAAGCTGTTGTAGCTTTAAGAGGATGTGAAGACGAACGAATGTCTGATTGCGAAACTATCGCAGGTTTAGCATTCTACTGTTGATGATAATATCTAAAAAAAAATAGTAAAAGGTTTTTGAAAATTCAAATCGAGAACTTTATTAATGTTCTATAATAGACTTTATTAATGTTCTATAATAGACTGCAACTTTAGTTACAATGTCAATGTTAACTGCAATTTAAAGCCCCTGTGTGTATAGGCCTGAGTTCAGGACATATTCTAAAAGCGTTCGATAATGTGAATACGAGTATACGTATCCAGAGATTAAGAAACATACTTTTCATTTAAACGGAAAAAAGGTCCACCTTGAGAAAATTTTTTTTTTTGTAACTTTTCCGTCTTAATTAAGATTGCGTTGCCCGTTAATGCGACCGGAGACTTGGAGGGAAAAATTTATTTAGTTTATATGAAAATAAAAAACAAATAGCAAGTCACCAATCGTTAACTTATTTAGTTTATAAGGGAGAATAAAAAGTGGAAAGCGCGTATAAGAATATTTGCCCTTCGAAACGCCAAGTACATCAACCCATCGAACTAGAGAGATACCAACAAACCCCATGGACAAGAGCTGGACCTTTACGTGGATGCTGCTAAAACTATCTCTTCTTCAAACTATCCAAAATGACTCAAGTATCAGCTATAATTGGCCTCCGAAACCTGATGGACCAACAGCAAGGTATAATGTTATGCTACGAAAAAATATCTTCAAACGCTTTCTTTATCATATGCACAAAAAAAAATTAAGTAATGTAGGCCACGTGTGTGTATGGGTGTTCACGTGCTTGTACGTACTTATGGCTAATTAGACCTTAAGTTTTAGATTCTAAGAATTTGATTGTAACTAGACCTTAAGGTTCATTTGTAACTAGCGAGTAGACGACTGTTTAATAATAACGAGTAAGAACCGTTGTTTGTGAAAAGAGGCTACAAGCCATTTTATAAAATACAGAAGATTCATTCGATTTTGGTGCACACTAACGGGCGTACGTGTTTTTACTAAACTGATTGCCACCTGATATATTTCATCAGAAGTGGTCGTTTGAACCAATTTAAATCGCTAAATAAAGTAAACCAAGTTTTGAAAACGCGCTAATAAATTTTGAAATATGAATCGCGATATCATAAACGCAGAGAAATATTCTCTATTGCAGTTGAAGGCCTGGTGTACTGCAGTAGGTATCAATGCGAGCGGTGCTAAGGCGTCTTTGGCTGCAAAATTAAATGAGTTGTCAGCCGAAGCTCGAGGATTATGCCCAGCAGTGGATAAGGTGAGCAAACAAAGTGGCGACGATGGCGAAAACAACGGCACAAATAACGGCGAGGACAACGGCGAAGACAACGGTGAGGACAACGGCCGAGACAATGGTGAGGATAACGGTGAAGACAATGGTGAGAAAAACGACGAAGACAACGGTGGAAATAACGGCAGAGTTCTAAGAAGCGGCAACGTACAACGGAGTGGTAAAAATGTGGACGACGACAATAATGCAGTGTACATGCAAAGAGGTATAGCATGTTTGCGTAGCGGCACCTTCGGAGATCCTCCAATAAGTGATGTGGGAGACAATGAAAGTTCTGTTGACGGCGCGGCTGATCATTTAAATACCGTTCGCATCGACGACGACGATGAAGCAACAGCCCTTACAATAAAACTACTCCAAAAAGAAGTACAGTTGCTTAAGCTACAAAAGGCTATGCTAGAGAAGGAAGACGCAATGGCGAGAACGAGCAAACGAAGCGACAATATTTCGTTTGATACACTAAAAGAAGTGATACCAATGTACGACGGCGGCGATGGATACACTACGTGGCGCAATCAGGTAATGCACTGCCGTGAAATTTTTAAGGTAGATGACGCCATGCTGTGCGTGGCTATACGGCTGAGGCTGAAGGGCCTCGCGCTCACGTGGTACAACGCCAAGTCAAGTTTTCCGAAAGATTTCAACGAGTTGCTGTGCGAGATGGATACCGTTTTCACCTGCGGCGAAAGAAAACTCGAACGCCGCCGCAGATTTGAAAAACGAGTTTGGTCGCCCGAGGAAAGTTTTGGAAATTACTACAATGACAAATTTATGCTGAGCAGCGACTTGAACATATCCGATGAAGAGTTCGCTGACTACCTTGTTGAAGGCATCCCCGACAGGCAGCTACGTATCCAAGCAAGACTCCAAAATTTCACGTCGGCGAATGAGGTGGTAAGAGCTTTCCGCTCGATAACGTTGCCAAGACGTGCAGCGGTCAAGCCATTCGTCGAAGAGCGGCTAAGATGCTACAACTGTAACTGTTCCGGACACTATGCTAAGGATTGTAAAAAACCAAAGAGGGAAGCGGGCACGTGTTACGCATGCGGGGAGCAGGGCCACTACGCTACAGAATGTAAGCGATACAAGAAGGACAGGAACAATTTTGTAAGTTATTTTAGATTATATGTATTTGCACACGTGAACACTTATATATTTATAGAGTGCCTAGTTGATTCAGGCAGTCCTGTTAGTCTGTTGAAGCAGGCCGTGGTGCCCCCGGGATTAGAGTTAGAAGAAGTGAAAGAGAAATACTACGGGTTAAATAAAACAGTTTTGTGTGTTTTTGGAAAAATTAAATGTATAATAAAAGTCCTGAATAAAGACATTTTAATTGAATTTCTAGTGGTACCAAATGGAAGTATTAGTTACACAGCATTGTTAGGTAGAGACTTTATTGAGGCAAGTCATGCAAAGTTGAAGATTGGTAATGTTGAGTTTATGGACAAAGTAGCGCAAGTTGGGACAGTAAGAAGTTTAAACGAACTCGAGGAAACCCATGCAAGTGGAAGAATTGTTAAGTCATACGGTGCGAACAAAGGAAGTAACAGAAACAAAGTTGAGATGACATACAAAGTTAAAGAAATGGGTCAGTTAGATGCAACAAAGAAAGGTTCGAGCGGAAATATTGACATCGAAAAAAATATAAACGGAAGCGTTAACGTTAACGATGCCGTAAGCGAAATTATGGCTATAGACGTGTGTGAGGGAACAGATGTAAGCCTCAAACTGGGAGAAGATATTAGATACGATGATAAGGTACTCTTTAACGAAATCTTCACAAAAGTGTATTTAAGTTCCAAGAAGTTAGACAAACCTTTAGTTAGAAAAGAAATGGCACTTGTACTAGATGATGATAAGGCGTTTGCCTGCGCCCCAAGAAGGCTGTCATACAAAGAGAAGTTAGAATTACAGATCATAATAGACGAATATCTACAGAAAGGTTATATACGACCTAGCGAGTCGGAGTTCGTGTCACCTATAGTGTTAGTCAAAAAGAAGACAGGTGAGCTTCGGTTATGCGTCGATTATAGGAAGCTAAACAAAGTTACAGCAAAGGACAGCTACCCTATGCCACTTATAGACGACTTGTTGGATAGGTTAGCGAACAAGAAAATATTCACGAAATTAGATCTCAAGAACGGGGTTTTTCACGTGTTTATGAGTGAAGACTCAATAAAGTATACTTCGTTTACTACACCGTTAGGGCAATACGAGTTCTTAAGAATGCCGTTTGGACTTAAAAACGCCCCTGCAACTTTTCAGAAGTTCATCAACAAAATTTTTGCAGACATGATTCGCAATGGAGAGGTAATAGTTTATCTGGACGATATTATGATAGCAACGGACAGTTTGAAAGAGCATTTTGAGATATTACAAAAAGTATTTTTTAAGATCGTACAGAATAACTTGGAACTAAGGTTAGATAAATGTGAGTTTTTGCAATCGAAGATAGCATATCTTGGCTACACTATCACTGGTGAAGGGATTCAGGCCGATGAAAAAGGATTAAAAGCTATAGAGACATTTGCCGTTCCGACCAAAGTCCACGAAGTTCAAAGTTTTCTTGGCTTATGCTCATATTTCCGAAGATTTATTAAAGATTTTTCAACGATAGCGAAACCTCTCCACGACCTTACGAAGAAAGACAGAAAGTTTCAGTTTGGAGATACAGAGTTAGAGTGTTTCAATAGCCTCAAAGAAAAATTGATTGCATCCCCTCTGTTGGCAATCTATGACCCAAACGATGCAACAGAGTTGCACTGTGACGCAAGTTCGTTAGGCTTTGGAACAATATTGCTACAGAAAAAGAAGGACACTAAACTACATCCAGTTTTCTATTTTTCTAAGCGCACGACAGACACAGAGTCGAAGTATCACAGCTTCGAACTGGAGACACTTGCGATCATATACGCGTTAAAAAGATTCAGAATTTACTTACAAGGTATAAAGTTTAAAATCGTTACGGACTGCAACTCATTAACTTTAAGGCTCAATAAAAAAGACATGAATCCTAGAATAGCGAGGTGGGCGTTGGAGTTACAAAATTATGACTATGAACTCGAACACAGGTCAGGAAAAAGAATGCAACATGTGGACGCACTAAGTAGAGTAAATAACGTTCTAGTAATCCATGCAAATACTTTTGAAGAAAATCTAATAATATGCCAGAGTAGAGACGAAAAGATAGGAAAAATAAAAAAGAAGCTAGAAGTCAGTGAAGATAGTCACTACGAGATGAGGAACGGCATAGTTTACAAAAAGAAAGACAAAAGCCTACTTTTTTACGTACCAGAGTCTATGGAAAAACACGTTTTATACAAGTATCACGACGAAATGGGGCATTTAGGGGCAGACAAAGTTGCGGAAACTATAAAAAAAAGTTACTGGTTTCCGAACGTCATAAAAAAAGCCACCACTCACATTGAAAATTGTCTTAAGTGTATCGCTTTTTCTAATAAATGTGGCAGAAAAGAAGGTTTCTTACACATGATACCAAAAGGAAATGTACCCTTCGAAATGATACACATAGACCACTACGGACCGATTAATAGTACATCCACAAAACAGAAACATATTTTAGTAATAATTGATGCGTTTACGAAGTTTGTTCGCCTTTACCCGGCAAAGACTACGATGTCAAAAGAGGCGGTCACGGCATTGAAAGATTACTTTAGGGCGTATAGCAGGCCAAAATACGTGGTGTCAGATCGAGGAACATGCTTTACTTCAAACGAATTTGAGGAATTTCTAGTAGACAACAACGTTGAGCATATAAAAGTCGCCACAAATTCACCCCAAGCAAATGGACAAGCCGAAATTGTCAATAAAAGTTTAGGACCCATGATAGCAAAAATTACAGATTCCGAAAAAGAAGGTGGCTGGGTAAAAGCGTTAGAGTCTGTGGAGCACGCGATGAACATCACAGTACATAGAGCAACAAAAGAGTTACCCAGTGTATTACTGTTCGGGACAAGACAAAAAGGTAAAGTCGTAGACAGGCTTAGAGAAAATTTGTTAGAGCCGATTCAAACGTCAAGCCCGGTACCACTAGGAAAAATTAGAGAACAGGCACAGTCAGCACAAATTAAAGCACAAATTTACAACAAAGGATACTCAGATGCTAAACGGCGAGATGCTCGTAAGTTCGACGTAGGCGACTACGTAGTAGTTTCCAACGTCAGCTCACAAGTAGGAGCGTCTAGCAAACTGATACCTAAATTCAAGGGGCCGTATAGTCTCGAAAATTTTAGAAAACGATCGTTACATAATAGAAGACGTAGAGGGATTTCAGCAGACTCAAATACCTTACAGGGGTACCTGGTCGGTTGCAAATTTAAAGCCATGGTACGAATACAGGAAAACGAAAAACAAACTGTGAAGGCTTTGACTTTCAAAGTTTGACAACGTTCCTTTAACGCCATAGAATCAGGAGATCCTATAAGTCAGGACGGCCGAGCTGTAGGCCACGTGTGTGTATGGGTGTTCACGTGCTTGTACGTACTTATGGCTAATTAGACCTTAAGTTTTAGATTCTAAGAATTTGATTGTAACTAGACCTTAAGGTTCATTTGTAACTAGCGAGTAGACGACTGTTTAATAATAACGAGTAAGAACCGTTGTTTGTGAAAAGAGGCTACAAGCCATTTTATAAAATACAGAAGATTCATTCGATTTTGGTGCACACTAACGGGCGTACGTGTTTTTACTAAACTGATTGCCACCTGATATATTTCAGTAATTATTTTTACCATTTTATTAAAAAAGAAAATAAATATAAGTTTATTTATAATGCAAAAAAAGAAAGTAATTTCGTTTCACTACAAGGTTTATACAGCAACATCAAATGCCTAATCAAATGCCAACTTTAGGAGCCCTGTTATGGCGGCGATGTTAACCATCGATGTTTCGAATCTAAAATAATCGATGCATCGACGTAACTCGTTACGGCGCTTTATATTAAAATTTTTATGTCGATTTTCGTCAAATTTTACTCCAAATCTGTTAATTATATTCCGACGATAGCAATTAAATTAGAAACAAGAAATAAATTACTACATTTAAAGGATGTATTGACTAAAAGTAAAACAAATTTTATTTAAAATGGTTTCATAAGATCTTTTGATATTCACACTTATCATAAAAATTTTGCTCACTAGAATATAAAATCCCTGCAGTTATCTTTCTGCACCCTCATAATAATGGATGCTGAAGTACCAATCTTTTTTATATCAGCTGTTGCTCCTATTAATCAAACATGAAAGATTTTTGTTTGTTTACGGGGCTGCATAAATTTGCTTCTAAATATTTATTCATTGCGGCGTGGTTTTTTAAATTCTGTGCTAAATAAATACAAAATTTTGTTTCGAAACTCTGGTATTTGTATTACCTACAGAGATAACGAGTGCTCCCAGTTTACGTGTCCAGATCTAGACGTTTTCTCTCTCACTATGCGTTGTCATTGAAAAATTTGAAAAAGGAACATCGATATTTTTTGCTATAGATGTTATATCACAAACATTAAAACATCAATACATTGAACCATCGTTGTTTTATTTAACGATGTTTGCATCACTATAAGTGAGCAGTTCCACAACACTTTATTACATTTTTTTATTTGCCTTATTTTTTACTTAAATTTAAGTTTTTTTAACCATTTTTGAGTAATTTATTTCCAGTAACTAAAGCCTGGTTTTTAGAAGATTTTGAAATGTTTACCGAAAATAATGCGTCTATTCAGTTTGGTAGAGATTTGTGAAGCGATTACTAACATACTACTTTATATCACAAGTGGGCAGTGCCTTTTTTCAAAATTATTAGCTCAATTTATATTTTATTTAAATATATATTTAATTTTTCTTCCATACTTTCTGAAAACACTTTTTTAATGTTTACTTTGATGATACATTTTGAAGGACATTTATTTATTTTAAAGCTTAGATATCTTACATTCTGATACAATTTAAATATCTTCAGACGTTCAAAAGTTATGATTTTTGCAACACATACATTCAAAATCCACCATAGCCTAACTCTGCAATCCAAATCCGAATGTTTGACATCCCTAATAATGTCCCCCTTTCTTTGTAACCGAGTGGCAAAAGAACACTAAGTAAGATAACAAATTGCATGCAAAACAACAATACTAACTTGGAAAAATACGCGAGTTGAGCCTACTCGGTTAAATGATATCCGACCTGAGATGTAGTGTTGGGAAGTGAAAAAAACTGCGCTATTGTGAATAAGCCCTTAGGAAATAGATATGAAATTTGTTTTTAACACTTAATCCGTTTTTATTTGCATAGTATTTTAAAATATATAAATACATCAACTTAAAATTTGCTAGCACAACTATTTTCCGTTCCTAAATAGCACTAAACAAATCGCATCTTTCATGAAAGAACAGGAACAGGGTTGCTTTTGCAACTAAAGAAAATGTTATCCGAGTTGGAGCGTTTTTTTTGCTAGTCTGATAAACTAAAATGGACCCAATATCTCATTTTTATTGTTCTTGCTTCGTCTTCTATTTTTATTTTGATTACCGTCCGAGCCTAAAACCCGAACATAATAGATATATTAGGTACTCAACAGATTATAGAATGCAGTTAGTTTTTCTGGTATGGAAATTTTAATTTTTCTCTTCCTGTATATTTTACAAGTGTTGAATTTCAAACACATCTGTCACTATATGTATAAGTATGTGCGTATTCAAGTAACCATATAGCGCCTCAAACGCCATATAACGCTTCTCGAAATTTCGAATATCCAACGCAGTTTTCAATTTAAAGAATATAGAAATGCGAGCTCTGAATCAGGAAAATATGCACATCATTAAAGTATCGCAATTCATAATTAATATTTGGATGATCTAGTATATTGCTGCATTTCGGCATTTGATTTTTAATTCTGCATTTTTGTACTGCTACGATGTACGGGTATGAAATATGTTACCAAACTCTCACTGGTATAACTCATTCATTTACTTGTACGCATCGGTTGGTTTGTAGTAGGTGCATTTATTAGAGTTGAAATACACAATTCACGTTTCACTGCATAAATTCCAGAGTGCAGAGCAACCAACTGGCAAACATGGCTACTGAATGCCTCATCGACATGCAGGACATACAAGATTGCATTCTATGCATAACTAACGACGACAAAAGGACAAAAATATTACATAGTATGTACGTATGTGCATACGAGTTTGCAATTTTTATTGTTGTGCTCAAAAATTCATTAGTATAAATTTTAAATGCTTCCAAGAGAGATAGCAAGTTATGCGAGCCGGACTATGTCTGAGTAATGTACATTTTTGCGGGCTCAAATTTATGTTTTCTTTTTTAATTTGTGGATGGGTGAAATTGCGGCTTAGATTGCAATCTAATATATTCGATTTTGTGATGGAAAAAATGCTCAAATCTTTTGAAGAATGTTTGGATCTAAATTTTATATTCAGGAGGAAAAAAAAATAAAAATATGGAAGGGCTTAGAAGTACAATTTTTCTAAGGGCAACAGTAACGCAAATATTTTGGGTGATTTATTTGGTGGAACATTTTCGAGTAGTTATTTTATGATTTTATAGTTCCTGCCATACAACGCAGGAACCTATGGGAGAGACGAGTTCGGTGAAGATTTGCAGATTTAACCTAATCTACTGGGGAAATTGCAATCATTTGAAAATAACAATATAACCATGGGTTTGTAGCTCAAGCGTCTATGGTTTGAGTGCCAATGATTTTAAGCTTTTTGGGGAGCGCGGTAAAGGTAAAATTAGAGCCTGCATTCTGGCAAAAGCAGATTTAAATATTTTTCTTTTACCTAATTACAGTGATGGCGACGTCACGGCTATCCTTGTGGAGCTAGGGGGCGCGTCTATCGTACTGGCATGGGTATATATACCATACGAAGCCGAGCACCCTCCTCACTCTATGGTGCGGAACTTGGTGTACAAGTACGAGAGCGGAAATATTCTGATCGGCAGCGATGCGAATGCTCATCACGTTCAATGGGGGAGCACGGACGTAAGTGATCGAGGTGAGTTACTTTGCAACTACCTTCTAACAACAAACCCACTTATATGCAACAAAGGTAGGGATCCCACCTCCATTACTAGGAATCGTAAAGAAGTTTTAGATATAACTCTATGTAGTGTTAGTCTATCTGAAATGATCGAGAGTTGGCGGGTTCTAGACGAACACTCCTTCTCTGATCATCGTTATATTGAAATCGTATTGAACTTTTCTTTTACCAGCCCAAAAGTGCGCAAAAACCTAAAAAACACGGATTGGCGCTCTTATAAAAGGTTATTTGAGGATAGGCTAACCAGCGTACCTCTTATTGAACCTAATTGCATCGGGGATCTAGAGAACATGGTGGGCGTTTTTTTGATGACCTGCTCAAATGCCCTAGATCAGGCTTGCCCTGAATCTAAACAATGGGGCAGACGTAAACCCCATTGGTGGTCACGTGAGTTGGACTCACTACGTAAATCTTGCAGGAAACAATTGGTAGGAAGGAGTGGAACCAAGAGTTTAACACTCCACATGATGATGATCGACAGCAAGGTGGGAGGGAGCGTCTTCTCGCGAAACCCTCCCCTCCTTTAAGGACCGGAAACGGTCACGAAGTGTATACTCTCTAAAAAGAGAAAATATTTCTTACTTGGTAGATGCTCTAACCGGGCACTGCCTGATACGAAACCAGGCTGCTGGGCTAAGCGTACCTTTCCGAAGATACTGCAGGTGCTGTAAGAACTATGAAGAGGAGGGAACGGTCTTACATCTGTGTAAGTATCCTGCACGGTGCAAAAGCAGACAGCGGTATCTGAGATTCCCGTTTCTGGAAGACTAAAAATATGGTAAGAAATTAAAAAGTAAATTTGGACCAAATTATGTATCTATCTTCTATATATCTTCTTCTGCTTCTATACTATAATCAATCTGTTGAAAAGTCGTGTCTGTATATAGCATATTTCTTTAAAAAAAAAATTACCAAAGGTGTTGCTGGGAATGTAATAGAATACATCTGGACCATTTTTAAAATTTTGATGCTTGATCGCAGTAATCCCCGAAACTACTGGACGGCTTTTCATGGGGCTTTAACTAATGCGAGGCCGAGTGTTCTCAGGCATAGCATAGGTTATATTTTATTCAAATATTATAATAAATGTTTTATTTAATTATTAAATGCGCAAAAAAATAAACAACCGGTAGGAATAAACTGATACACATATTTAATTTTTTGTGTTTTGCGTTTGACTTTGGGATTCGGTACATACATATGTACATATGTAAGAAGAAATTTGACATTATGAAAATGCTCGCATTAAAAGTACAAATATTCTATTAATTAAGCCGATATGGATTTTACGAGCTACAAGCCAACCACTTAACGTTCCTGAGCAACAAATACAATATAGGAAATCCAAAATAAAGGTGATATGCCTTTTTGGTCAGATTTAATTTACCACAAATGTGGCAAAAAACAGACTGCAAAATTCTTTCAAGTTCGCGGCATTCTGTAAGAACAATTTTAAAATTTCGATCATATATTTCTCTGCTCTTAGAAAAATACCTTAACTAAACATAAAATACATCAGTTAAATACATATAATGGGGATTAAGCTAATGCAGGGTGTGGATGAAGCTTAACATAGCACATAGTAGGCATAGTATGCCTACAATCTCCCACATCAAGACCGCAGTGCCCGATAAGGAATCCTATTCTTCACGAGGGGACCCTGTTTCCTCCTATCACTATGGGGGTCATCCCGCATGACCAACTGACGGAGGAACAAAAAGCCTCCCTAGGGTGGGCAAGAGACAGAGATCTCAGGAAGACACCTCGAGTGAACCTAAGAGGCATAAGGCTGCCCCGTATAGCCGTCATTTGAGGCCTGTCTCCACACCCAAGCTGTTAAGCGAAGTTGCCAAGGAGCACCTAACGCTAGCTCTGGTAGATAAAGACTATCTAGACGGCCACATAAGCACGGCCAATTGGAAGTCCGTGCTAATGGGTCTATGCAGGGTCTATAAAGGGATATTCGAAAAGTATCCCAGTCCTGAACCAGTCAAGCTGATTTCGTGGGCCGTCGAGCGCTCGATCCAGCTCTGCAAAGAGGCGATCTCCATGGTAGGCCAGCTGTGGTTTGGGTCAGACTTAGCGGCCGTTGGTGGAGACAAAATCTCTAATAGGCCGAGGGCCTGGGCCTGAGTCCCAGCCGAGCCGTCAAAACCGGAGGAGATCATTGAGCTCATTCGACTTGGCAATGATGGACTACCAACCAGTGAGAAGCAGCATTATTTTGGCTTTATTATGAACGATGCATTCCTCCCAGTTCCCGACGGATACTGAGAGCGACACAGACTCGGTATCTGCACACGTAGATAGATGACACCACAGTCATAGCAGCCTCAGAAGGGGAAGGGCTAGAGGCAATGGATGTCGCACAATCTGAAGATGGTGCCGATCCTACAAATTAATATTTCAAAACGGCAGGCAAAACAAATTTTATCAAATGATTTAAAGGATTGTAAGAAATGTTTTGCACCGGCTACCGATCTCGGCTACTGATCTAGAAAGCAGCCAAATAGGACTGGCTTTGGCAGCTATGCCCGAAGAGCATACGTGGAAGTAACGTATATAACTTTTTAGCAATTACAGATTTTTTGCATTTTATTTGATTAGTTTGCTGTAATAAATATTTGTGTTGGTGTGTTACAGTATGAACACGAATTTTTTGAATATTGTTTATTTCAGTGAATGAATGAAATTTTTTTATTTGAATTGCAAGAAGTAGGAACTTGCAACACCATGAACTTGGTAATATTACTACATAAAGAGGAGATACGTACCAGTTTACATAGATTAAATATTACATTGTTATATCAAGTGAGCAAAATGTTCACGCGCGACATTCGGTGCAGTTCTACAATGCGCGAGTTCTCCAGGATTAAAAGTAGTCGTAACCTGATGTGCTTCGCTACACCCGAACTGTATTTGACTGGCCAATGAAGCATATTGTCCCCCGGTCTTTCTAAGTAACTCAACTCTACGTTAGAAAATGTTTCATATGAATTTCTCACTTTTAACTATGCCAATTTCGAAATAAAATAATTGAAAACTTCATACAGAAAAATACCCGTACACATGGCAAAGGGTGCATCAGCGAGTGTGACACCTGCAGCTGAAACCACCGTAAAGCAACAACTCTAAATAAAAATAAAAAAAATAAACAAAAAAAAACATAAAACACAATAAGGCCATGATTGCGTTTGTGTTGTGGTTTTTGCACGAATGCGAGTGACACCTGCAATTTAGACATCGCTGGGTGCTTCGTTTGACACTGCTTTGCTTTCCTATTTCATAGAATTAATTACAATCTAGTCAAAAATTGTTGGGAAAAGCATCATTGTAAATCTGCTTGATGTTGGCTTCTGGTTGACGTTTACCAGTTTACGGTAGCTTCTGTTTAAATATTTGATGATTTACACATGCGAAGTCCTACTCATACTCATGCGAGAGGCGACGACAGCAGCAAGTGTGGAAATGTTGAAAGCTGCGCATTTCAGTGGATCGTTGCTTGCTGATTTGCATATGTAAATATGTATGTAGGTGCAAAAGTATTATGTAGGTATGCAAGTGCAGAGTGCATGCAACCAAACAAACAAACAGATATGAGCATGAACACAAAATATATATACGAACGCCTACACACACACACACACACGCACATATGCTTTGAACACAACCATTCGACTGTTTTTTGTACCTGAAATCGTAGAAGCAATGTGTGCACCAATGCAATTTAATGCATCGTTTAAGCATTTAATTGTATAAAAATGAAGTGAACTCACTGACTCTGGTAATGAAGGCATCAGCGGCATCACATGGAATTAAGTCAAATTAACTTAGCTATTACACACTGGTTGTGAGATCTTATTTTAAATTTACTCACATGCACATTGAGCTACATGGTACGCCAAATAAATAAATGGTGCATTTGGTTATTCGCGAGTCTACCGTGTGAAAATTCATCTTCTGGCAAAAAACAAAAATTATATTAAAATTGTGTTAGAAGGGCCCTCATATATACATATACATATGTACATATATCGGATACGTCCTTTGTGTTGCCATATACAAGGTGGCGCAAAAGTAATTCTCCTATCAGAAAATGCTATAAATTTTGCGATTGGCCCCTAATGTCAGTTCTGTTTTGACATTTGTGTAGTAAACACATGCGAATATACACGGTAATTAACAATGTTACGCTACACTGCTCCAGAACGCGGAATATTGCTGACTATTTATTTGACCAATAATCGGTCGGTGACTTTGGCAAAACGTGAATTTCGTCGCAGATTTCCTGGCCGTCCAACGCCTACTGGTGAAACACTGCGACGTTTAGCCGCTCGCCTCGAAGAGACTGGCACAACACGAGATGCTGCCAGGCGTGGCAGACCCCGGAGTAGCCGTTCTGCAGAGAATATTGCTGCTGTAGCCGAGGATGTCATGGAAGCGCCGTCGACATCGACCAGACGAAGTGCCACGCAAAATGGGTATCAGTCGACGGTCTTTACAGCGAAATTTTGATGTAAAAAAATTAAAAGACCAAATAAAAATAATCCACAAGGAGGATCAAAGTTTTTCATTTTTTTTTTTAATTACAGCCAAAAAACATCGGAAGGTTACTTTTGCGCCACCTTGTATAAAAACGTAGGATCGTTAAATCCTTCCTCATGAACCAGTGACAATTTTCAAGAACGTTGTCGTTCCTTTAACCCTGCTGTTAAGTTAAGACCATTTGGTCCAATTTTTTTTTGTTTTCTTTGTAACTTTGGAACGGTGATATATACTGTCTAAATTTTTCAGCTCAGGTGGTCTTTTTATAAAACAATATTATGTGCGAAAATTTAATTATCTGACTTAAAACTGGACTAAGATAAATTGAAAATTACGAATCTTAGGTTAAGGGACCATTCGGTCCATAGTATATTTTCTTTGATTTTCTTTACATTAATTTTCCAAAAATAAGTATTTATTAGTTTGTTCGATATTTTTTGGCACTACATGATGAGCAAAAAAATGTTTTTCGGTTGGTTTTGCAAATAAACGCACTGCAAATGGAGCATTTTACATCAAACTTAGACTTGCAGCAACTACAAATTCCTCGCTTTCGAGCTCCTGAACTAGAAGCATTTTTAGAGCAGGCCACTGGTGCTGGGTTTTACCAGAGTTGAGTAAATAATAAAATAATAATATTTAGCAAGTATTGAACCAAACTAAATATAAAGACTAAGATTAAATTGTTATTTTGTATGAAAACTGCAGTATGGACCAAATGGTCCTCTAACCTAAGATTCGTAAGTTTTTTTTAACCTAACAGCAGGGTTGACAGAAATGAAAGTTTCGGCTTTTTGTCGAGGCCGACTGGAGGCCCAGTAGCCGTGCTCATTTCATGGTATTCACATACTATCTATCCCCTCAATTCTGCCTGCGACATGCATTTCATGAAATTATTTTCATTTACCAGACAGATCATTACCCCCATTAGTCTCATTAAAATCTTTTCAGAGAAAGTAAAAAGTTCGTAGACTTAGTGTCGTATGATTTGCACATGATTTTCGCAACTCTATCATATACTCGTACATATGAGCGCAAGCAGAAAATATCTGGCTCTGGGCTTTTCTAGTAGTTACCAATTTAACCCTCATCCTGTAAAAAAAAAGTAATCAATCCTGTATTTTGGGCAAATTTTGTCCAATGCAATTTTATTAAATTTCTGAACAAGTATTACATGAGATAACTGTTTGTGAATGTCTTTTACAAACAAATGAGTTACAGTTGTTACATTTCGTGTTGTATTTAGTGCTATTTGATCGATTTTCGCAAAAACGACATCGCGCTTTCTTCGCAGAATTTTCTTTTTGTGGCTACGCAAATTTCCTTGCAACGGAACTATGTGGCTGAGTTTTACTTCCCATCTTTTCAAAAGATCGAACTCCAATTGTTCCAGGAAAAGTCTGCGGCGGAATTTTTTTTTTTTTTTGTTCCATTCAGGATTTACAGCCATGCAAATTACAAAAGCATTGCAAACAGAAACGTCTAGCATATTAGCAAAGAGAACTACTAGCCATCTATTGGTCTTTCTCTTACAGGTGTATGTCCCGACAAGTTTCTCTAGTGTATCTACGCCCGCTTTTGTTTTGTTGTAATAATCAATTATATCTGATTTTTTTCAAACAGCTGTCCTGAATTTTCGCATCTTGATGAAGTGTGCTGATGAGATATACGCAGCGATACTTTTTTGGTACATAAGAAACAAGTGTAATTGATTTCGTATATTCATATAAGATATGGGAATGAAAAACCGGTTTCTTTTTCATATCTAAAATACATGGAGGTAAAAATGTCTTATTTTTACGAATCGTTCCAACAATTATTATTATTATTATATTATTATTTATTTATTTCAGTCAAAAAAGTACAAACTTTCTTACAGACTAGTTAAAAATAGTGAAAAGTTCAAGCTTAAATTTATATATGCTGTTATTAAAGTTAAGAAGGCCGTTATATCGATTTGCTAAGCGTATAGACTTGGATATGGGTTCATTCAACGCATAATTCGTTCTAAGAGTTACTTCAACAAATAGTCTGGTATTCCTTAAATCGCGTGGTGGAATGTATGGAATGAATAAATTAGATAAATCAGAGCAGTTTATATTACCGTTGATAGCATTATAGGCAAGCATGAGGGAGATACAAGTTATTCGGTCATGCAAAGCCTGAAGGCCGAGCAATTTACGCCTGCTGATGTACGATGGGAGGCCATCAGGCCAATAAAGCATACGCAAAGCAATTTTGGTGAAAATTCTTTGAACTCTCTCAATTTTATATGAATTCGCTTCATAGAATGGACTCCATATAATAGAGCAATATTCCAAGCGACTTCTTACCAATGACGTAAAAAGTGCCTTCAGAGTCATAGGATCCTTGAAGTCACAGGAATTACGTCTAATAATCCCAACCATTGCGAAAGATTTAGAAACAATAAAGTCAATGTGACCAGAAAAAGAGAGCTGGTTGTCAAAAATTACACCCAGGTCTTTAATTTCCCGACAACGATTTAAAGATCCGGCATTCAGTTTGTAGTTAAAAGAGGTGATAGTTACCTTTGTTAGCTTATTTTTCAAAAGTTCAGCAGCAAGATCGCATGTGGTAAAAAAGTTGTCACAAGATATATTGGTGGTGGAATCACATAAAGCCCAAATTTTGATCCCATATTTCGTCGGTTTTGAAGGGATGTACTGCTTAAATGGACATTTTCCGCGAAAAGCCACAGGCTACTCATCTACTGTCACACATTCATGTGGATTACACATCTTTTTAAAATTTTGCGGCCATTAATCCCATAACGTTCGAATTGGAGCAAGCTTGTCGCCAGCACGGCGGTTTGCCCTGTCTGATTTAGTCATCGAATCGAAGACCTGTGATTTACTTCTTTTCAAGCCTATTCTATGAATATGTTCTGCATTTCTCTTGTCATGAATAAATGGAAAGAAGACTTTATATCAGTAACGCGGGAAACCGCAGAAAATAAAAGCTTGTTGTTGGGTTTGCTTTCTATTTGTTAAATACATTGGGCAAAATTTGCCCAAAATGCAAGATTACGTATTTTTCTTGTAGAGGTTCTCCTGGGTAAAGCACAGTTCTTATTTCCGCTATATAGCTAAATATCAGTATATAAATAATTCCCAAAGAGTTTCACTTTGATATTATAGAAAAAGCCCGAAATAACTGACTTTGAACAATTGAAGCAATTGTGCAAATCTAGCCCAAAGTACAGGATGAGGGTTAAAATTTTTTCAAGCAATGGAAGCCGTATCTCGTCAATTATTCTTATAGTGTTGTCTTTAAGAGTAATTAAGTCCTATTATCTGTGTTGCGAATCGACTGGCTCATTTCGAAAAATAGGTCGTTCACCAAAAATTTCCGCCAATAAATCGATTTTTCGACGTTGCGTTCTAAGAAATAATCAGCAGTCATAACTCTAAAACGCTCGCCGTTCTCGTATTTAAATAAGTAGGGAGAAGCGATTCCACCGGCCCATTAAACACACAAAACATTAAGATTTGTGGAGAAAAATGTGCCTAGTGCTTTTCTCGTGAATTGCTATCATTGAGAGGATATAGCTAAGGGTAATGATTCCGCAATGAGCTATGTTTTTTATTAGAATTTGTAAAATTTGCAATCGTTGTTCGGTCCATCTAATCAATATGTAATGTCAAAAATAATTTAACACAGGCTAAGGTCGGAAAATATTTTTTATTTAGTATTGGCTTCGAAATGTGATATTCCTCGCCTGCAAGATTCTCTGTAAAAAGATTTTTGTTACGCTTGACACCATCGTAAAAGTGTTTTTGAGCCTTAATTAAAAGAAGCTTCCTTTCAACGGCTCTTAATTTAACACTCACCAAACTTCATTTTTATAAGAATAAAATCGACCCTTTTCGATGGATGAAGTGACAGATCTCGTCATTTGTAAACAATCATACGGGGGAAAGAAAAATAAATAACTCCACTATTCATCCACTATTTCAAACAGCATTTAAAGCAGTAAATTACTTAGGCAAATCTGCGGACAGCACGAATGCATACAACCTAATAAATAGATAAGGCGTGAATAAACTGACTTGCGAATCTCAATACAGCTACAAGCAAAATAATAAAAAAAAAATACTCCTGCACCTAAAAGTGCGAGCCAGAAGTAAAACTTCTTTGCCGACACCATAAAGAGATAGAGAGTTACGTAAATACATATATGTAATACTTCTATATTGCGGGTGGGATAAGCTCGTAATGTGTTTTGAAAACGAAACCAAAACGAGACAGACTACATCAATTTTTGAGCTTGTAGTAGTATTTTTTAAAGTGAAGTTGTCATTTTAGGTACATTCGATTATCGGATTTTTTATATTTCTGCACTCTGATATTGGGGAATGTACTCTGTGCTTTCCAGCAATATAGAAGTATTACATATATGCGTAAATATGATAGTAGTACTTGATGCATTTGCTGAAGTTTTTATTTTTGTCAATATAATTTACAGTTAGTCATATTGGTTGTGCAGAATGAAAGAAAATACCTTCGACATTTGCATTGCTTATTGCTTTTATTGTGGTGATTGAAAAAATATAGAGTTAGTATTTCATATTTATATTAGACTGAAATAGTAAGAGTCAAAATTTAATTTTCATTTTTTAACTAATAAACTTTAATATTAGACGGAAAAAATATCGATGGAAAAGTATTATTTATTTATTGACTATTTTCGTTAAAAGCTTACCATTACGATCCCTTTGAAAATTTATTGTTTAATCAGAAAATCATATACAATAGTTGAAAGATTTGATCAATGTACCTAGCAAAAAACAATGTACTACATTTGGCACATATCCATCAATTCTGGCAACCGTGTCTGCGTATACATCCGAATGACAATGCTAAATGTCAGATCTGAGCAATCCAGTTTATGGGAGCTTGGAGGGAAATTTGTCCGATCTATCTACACTTTCTCATTATGATAGGAGAAAATACTGTCAAGTTTCACATTCTTAGCTCCTTTAATAGAGGCGTTATAACGCAAAACCATATATCTGAACAATCAGTTGTATATGAGGTATGATTTATAGTTTTCCGATCTTATGATTTTCATGTTCTTAGCTATATTGGCGAAAACTTCATATGTGAACAATCAGTTGTATTGCAGATATATTTATAATATGTGGCCCCATTTGGTCGATTCCGATAAAAAATTAATACATTATAAAAAAAATTTGCTTGTCAAACTTTAGTCGGATATCTGTACATAGGACCAAAAATAACAGTTATTTTTTTTTCGGTGTAATAAAAGTTCGGGGCACGATATTGTTGTAAAATGCTCAATTCACCACAACACCTACTGGAAAAAAATACTGGACTGCCTTTATTGTTTGAACTTCTGTGTTTTTCACTCCACTAACAACTGTTAAACCTGATCAAATATTTTCCACATCCGCTCATGTAAATTAAACAAATTTGGTATCAAGTGAAAGAGGATTGAAATGGCTTTCAAACAAAAATATCTAAACTAAGGATACCATTTATTTAAATATTTTTTATAGTTAACTACTGATTTTTATGCACAAATAAAAGTCGTTGTCTTGTTGTAGTACTCGCCACTTTTGCTTAAATACATTTTTGGTGACAAATGTTTAGATCGTGACTCGAACAATTTACTTTTGTAGTCAAACAATCCGTACGAAAAACCTTTAGGTTGACGACAGAGTGCACGCTATAAGCGGAGCGAAGATTGAAGCGATAATATTTCTTGCTATAATCAAAGCTATCACATGTCAGAGTGTATGCTAGTTTGCTTAATATAAATGTCAATTTAATGTAATATAAATGTCATCAACAACAATAACAACAACAATAACAAGAACAACAAGAAGAAGAATAGTAAAAATTCAAGCGAGTTCATGCTATAAAGTAGTTCACAACCTACTTTGCTCTCCGCTTACACTCTGACATGTATCAAGCAAACACATAAGAAAATACAAGATGCTATTTGTAGCGCGATATAGTATGTAGCTTTACTGCTTCGCTCCGCTTATAGCGTGTACTCTGTCGTCAACCTTAGGCCTTGTGAGATAGAAGAAAATCAAAGTTAACGAAAGATGATTTTCATTAAAAAAATATTTAAAGTGGAGTGGAAATAGTGGAAAGATAAAAGACAACAACTATTGTAAAAGAAAAACAATCTGATACTTCAGCGCCAGTGTAAGTAAACGGTGTTTTTTTTAGACTGATAGAACTTTAAATTGAAATAAAACACATAAAAAATGAAGTATGATGCCAAATTTTTTTTATTTGAAAGATAATTTCATGACATTTAATATTTAGAAACGATTTCTGGCACATGCCCGCCTCGACTAGCTTTGGTGAATCGGATGCGATCAGTCCAATTTTGAACCACTGCAAAATTTCCATGTTGTGGATGAACAAAGTCCAACTTGTTGACCACGGCGGCGAATAGACAAATTCGCATCTTCTCCAACGCTATCACTTACAGAACCAACATTTTCTTCTGTGCGTACAGTTCTTTGTCTCGTTGTTGGTTTTTCATCGAGTAGAGTGAATGTTGTTCGAAATTTATCAACAGTTCGACGAGTAAGCTGCTCTGATGCTCCATTATGTGGACCATAACATTCACGAAGTGCTCTATAAGTTTGGCGAACAGAGCCCTAATTTTTAAAGTAAATTTCCACAATTTGTAAGCATTGTTGCGGCGTCATTCTTTCCATGATGATTTGCCAATGCTTACTGAACAGAAATGTCAAAACGAAATGTCATTTACCAGCTGTCAAGTGACAGCTATCCCTATCGAAAGTTCGATCTGTCTAAAAAAAAAACACCCCTTATTTAAATTACCGTCTTATGGAAGAACGGTGTCATTTTTGACCAATTCCAAAATTTTTCATGATAAAGATGTATGAGACTAAATGCATTATTTGTAGCAAAATTTAATGCAGATCAGTACAGTGGTTTTTGAGATATACATATGTACCTTAATATATGAATGATGTACACAAGCTTTGTTCCATGGCAATCAAATAACATTTCTAATTCAAATATTTTTCTAGTAGGTAACACTCCTCCTTTAGATAATTCAGTTCAAAAGCTGTTTTGTCTTTGATATCGCATTTTTTAAAATTTAGATAAGTGGTCTATTTATTATAAGAAAATTACTTTTATTTCGGCCTTCAAAAATATTTGGCTAAGTTACTGACCTATAAAAATAAAAGTTCCCCTTGACCAAATATTTTATTTCAAATAAATTAACAATCCAAAAATAATTTTTTTCTAACGCCTTTTATTATAAAAGTTTTAAAAGTTCGGACCTGATCTGTGTAACTGAGGCGTTCTAATAGATAGCCAAACGGTATACTTTGTTATGGAATTGTGTGTATCGCGATTAAGCGCTAAGGTAAAAAAAATATTTTTTTTTTATTTTATGCATTTCTAAAAATTTCGTTAAATTACTTATCGAAATATGAAATAAAAAAAATAAATTTGTTTGTGTAAACAAACTTTGTGCTGCACAAAAGCGCGAAAGTAATTAATTCACTTACTGGAAGATACTCTGGCTTCTCCCTCTACGCCACAGTTACCTTTTTTTCAAAAATACCTTTTTAGCAGTATTCAATACTGAGGTATTAGGTCGAATAAAAAACGCACGCTCACAATATTTACCTTTACCTCACATACCCGTATGTGTACGCCTAAATACGAGTATGCATGACTTAGCCTTAACATTTTTAAATTGCAAAAAAAAAAGAAGAAAAATCAGGACATTACTTAATTAGTGCGAAAAGTTTTTTAGACGCACAAAAATAAATGAGTAAATAAACAATCGGGTAATTAGAGTAGAAGATTGCACCCAGCAAAATGATAGCAGTCAACCAGAAATGTTTAACAATCCCAACGAAAACAAAGAGTACGCCGCATTTCCCACATTTCCCCTTTGCCACCACCACCACAACCACCACCACCACTTAAAACACCCACTAGACATATTGCTTTTGTCCGAATATCCGCCAAAGTATCGCTTAAATTAGTTGAATTTAATTATTTTTCGTTGAAACTTTCGCAGTTTGCCTCAGCAAGCAAGTATTTCTAATCGTTCTTTTATGCAACCGCAAAAGAGGCATGCAACCGCAGAATTTATGTGCCACCCTGAAGGCAGTAAAGATCTGACGTGTAGGTATGTATTACATACTATGCAAAATATGTATGTGGCTGTGTGTGCGTGTTTATTTTTGGAATGGGCTGCCACACACACACACACACACACATACGCACACACAATGAGAATGACCAATGAAATTCTTAAATCTCGTTAAAACTTTTCATTCTAATTATAAAACGGAAATTTGCCTAATAGCCGCGAGGGGGCAACGGGTATTTGTTGGGTTTTAGATAATCACGCAAAGGAAGCCGAAATGCAAAAATGCGGCTATTAAAAGAGAGCAACAAAAACAAATTATTTGAAGTAGATTTGTTTTGGTTTTTTTCAGCGCCACTTTGTTTTTTTTTGTTTGTTTTTTTTTTTTATTTGCTTTTCACTTCTTACGCTTTGTTTAAGGGATAAATGTTGACCCAGAATGGAAATACGGGAGTGAAAACGAAAACGAAACTGACCATGTTCTTTTAGTTGTCCCCTCTACTCTGTTTTCGCAATTCATACTCACTTAGCCACTTTCAGCTCATCCTTTCTCAATTTGAAAACGATTTTTTTTTATTTGGTTTGAATCTAATTTTTTCACGTTTGTGTAGGGTGTCGCATTACTAACTGCTGGGTATTTTCTTGCAACATGCGACGACATTTCATTTCGCTTCAGTGGGCTTGTAATTAGACAGCTGTTCGCACTAACATCAGCCGGACCAACTGTCACCGCATCCGGTTGCGCTGCATATGGCCGTGTGCAAAAGAATTTTGTGCGCATTTGGTGCTTGCCGTCGGCGCATTAGACGATTAGTTGCAGTTTATACATAGTACATATACATACATATACATATGTATAAAGCGATTCGGTGTCATATACGAACCTTGAATTAAATATTTAACAAAATTACGCAATTTTGAAAATAGTGCTATTAGATTTAGTATAATGCATAAATGCATCTTTATGAGTTTTAAATTACTTTGATTCGACTTAAAACTTGTGTTCTTCGTAATTAATTAATTACAATCATTAAGAGATTTCCGTTTCCTGCCGATTAACGAGCACTTCTAGGAAGAGGATTTTCATTTATATATTATTATTATAATTATTATTATTATTATTGAGATTTCTCAACGAAACTTGGTCCTCACATTGCCCTCAACCCAAGGTATTTTGGTATTATAAATGGACGAAATCGGGCAATGACCACGCCCACAAAAACAGTATTTTATGAAAATCAAAAGACCGCGATATTTTAGTAACTATTGAAGCTAATTTTCTCAAATTTGACAAATAGGATTGGGTTTGGGAAAAAACATGTGTGTAAGCTTTTGTTTTGGAAAATGGGTGTACTTCCGCCCACTTTAAATAAATATGAATTGTCTAAAGAAAATTTGTATACATCAAATAGCTCGGGGACAAATAGTAAATAGAAGTTTAATCTTAAGTTGAGTTGTGAGTCCGTCTGTTTTCGCAATAAATGTGGGAACAGAAATCAGAACACGTAGTGGACGAACATACAAAAACATGCAACTCTGCAACCCGCATCAGAAGGACAGCAAACCGGCTAGACGCGCAACACCAAATTAGTTTTACAATTACAATTAAACTTAAATTAATGTATTCATTTTAAAATCAAACTTAAATAAACATTATACTTGAATAAACCTACAAATATTTGGGGGCTCAACCGGGATCAATGACTAATAACCGTGTGTAGTGCGTGAAGTTACAACCGCCGCAAGTTAAACATATGTATTAAGCGTCGCTAAACGCTAAGAAATAATATCGTGCGAAGTGTGTGAAGTTGCAAGCGCCCGCAAGCGCTATACAAATTTAAACATTTTAAGCGTCGTCAAACGCTTTAAATTAAGCCGAAGTGTCGTTCGTGAAACTGCAAGCGCCGATAAGCGCTATAAAAATATTTAAATTGCAAGCGCCGAGTGCGCGAAATGTTGAACTATTGTAGTGTGTGAAGACTGTACACCTGCGCAAAGTGTAATCGTCGAAGAATTTGGAGAAGAAGCCACAAAATTGGCAACCTAGCAAAGCGTCTGATTGTAATTTAAAATTAACGTCGAATCAGAACATTAGAGTAAGGGAGATACACAGAAAAACCCGAATAAACGAGTGAAACTAAAAAGTCGTAAACGTGGCAAAGCGACCGATACAAATTTAAAAGTAACGCCGCATCAGCATATTGGAGTAAAAGAGAGAGCAAAAATACCGAAGCGATCTACCAACCGTGGCATGCAAATATAAACGTCAAATGCAACATACATATGTGCTATATATGAAGGTGCATGCTGGAGTAGAGAGAAGTAAATGAAAGCTGCAACAACGAGAGAACGCAGAATAAAAACAAACAGCAGAAAAGCTACGAGTGAAAACGAATAAACACAGCAACAAAAGCAGAAGTTACAACAGAAATTAGAGAGAAGAAGTAAACGCAAACTGAAACTACGAGAAGAGGCGAAACTAGATAAGTCAATTATAAATTTGTTCTTTTGAATTGTACTTTGTTTATATAAACATATTGATATACATACTAAACTTTGTTAGAATTAAGATTTTGCATACAAATTTTTTTTAAGTGGTGTAGCCATGGACAGGCAGACAATACTGAGTTTGACCGTAAGACAGTTGCAAGACGCATTGCGAGATATAAACAAATCTACCACTGGCCTCAAAGGGGAGTTGCAAGAGAGGTTGTTGTTGCATTACTGCCACGAAATGACTGATGACAATGACGGTTCAGTTAGCACTTACGAAGATGCACCTGACGAGGAAAATGTAAATAATGCTGCCGCCGTCGCTCCGACTCATAGGTCAATATTCACATTCAAAGACATCCAAGATATGTAGTTTAACACAGTTTAGTGGCGATGACAATGTTGATGTTCAACAATGGGTAAATGAATTTGAGGAAAACGCTTTAGTTGTAGGTTGGAATAATATCCAAAAATTCATTTACGGAAAACAATTGCAGAGGGGAGCCGCTAAATTATTTATTAGAAGCCAAAGAGGTTTAGTTAGTTGGGAGCTTCTGAAGGAAGAGTTGATAAGCGAATTTGGCAAGAAATTATCGTCATCGGAAATCCATAATCAGCTACGGTGCCGTAAAAAGAAAGGAACCGAAACATTTCGTGAGTATTTGTGAGCTTTAACTGAAATAAGCAAGCCGTTGAATATCGATGTTGAAAGTTTGATTTCATATTTTATAGAGGATATTTTAGATACGAGGGTAAATAAATCGATATTGTATGAAGCAAAAACTATAAGTGAACTAAAAGACAAAATTAAAGTTTATGAAAAAATTCATACTAAAACATCGAATCAGGGTTTGAGATCTGTGAACCAGCAAAATGCAAATTCATCTGGAACGCAAAAAGTAGCAAAACCTTGCTTTAAGTGTGGAAGCACGACATATTTAATTCGCGATTGCACCAGTAGGCAAATTAAATGTTTTAAATGCAATGGTGTTGGGCATAAATCGTTTGAGTGCAGAAGTGCAGATGGTGTTAAAGTTAAGAAAGAGACCGATAAAGTAAATGTAGAAAGTAGATACAATTTGCCTGTAAAAATAGTGAAGATAGGAGGTTTACAAACTAATGCATTAGTAGATACCGGGTGTTGTTTATGTTTGGTAAGGCGTGATACGTTTGAAGAGATAAAATTTGACGGTATAGTGACGAATGATATACGCACTCTGTACGGCGCATGTGCGAAAGAGTTTACAACCTATGGAAGTTTCACCACTGAAATGGAAGTTGATGGACTAAAATTTTTGCAAAACTTTCCATATTACAAGCGAGAGTGCCATTCCTTACCCAGTATTTATTGGTACGCCAGTTTTAGATAAGGTTAATATAAACGTGAAGCCCGAAGGCGCAGAGTTTATTAGAAGAACATGCAATGAAAGTAGTCAGGAAAATTCTATAGAGTTGATAGATGAGTTTCGAGCTTTATGTATGAATGCAGGAGATTACGAGCATGAGCACCAACATATATATATATACTTGAATAAACCTACATAAATATTATATAACCTGATATATAGGATATATATACCAAATATTGTATATCTGCATCGAATAGTTGTGGAGATGCAAGGATTTTGGCTTTTTTATTGTGTAGAGCGTAGCAGCGCCCATCTTTTCCAAAACGATACACAGTTTGATCTGTAAGACATATTTATTTATATACCCAAATATCATTCATATGCACCGAATAGTTGCGAATATATGACGAATTCAAATTTTCTCTTTAATGGGGCTGGGTCACCGTCCACTTTTTCAAATTTATGTATACCTTACGTTCGGCCCGTATACCACATTTACCAACTGTCAAAATTTCATAAAGAACGGTCCAGTAGTTTGGACGCCTATAAAGGACTCACATTCATTTTTAGTATAAGATTAATTTTGAAATAAAAACCTGCACCGGGTATTTAAGCTTCGATTGGTGCCGAGGGTATTATAACTTTATTCACGTAACGGTTTTTTGTAACAGTAAAAAGCAATCCAGTTAGATATAGCATATAGCATAGATATTTTATTTTAGCTCAGAAAAAAAACCTTTTGAAAATTATATACCCAACGATGTTCTTAGTAATGACATTTGTTATCAGAAAGTGGTAACTTTTGTGGATTTTAATTTATACCTAAATTCTACTGAGAATAGAATAGAAAAGTTTCTTAAGGAAAGCAATTTTAAATCACTGTTAGGTCTAGAATTTTCTCTTCACCTGCAGGGATACAAATTGACTGTGCGTTTTCAAATTTGGATGGAACAAAGTAATTTAGTTTTTAAAACAAAGATTATTACAACAAGCACGGTTTATTTGAAATAAAAACTTGCGCCGGGTATTTAAAACTCGGCTGCACCCGAGTTAAGACTTTTCCTTATTTGTTTATACAAATTTACTTATTCATTTACTCATTTATTCAAGACAAATTCAATTTAGTATTATTTAACAATTTCATTTAAAAGATCTGGGGTTTGCATAGAGAAATCAATATCAGATGAATATGAAAGAAAATTAAATTGTTATAATGCTCTAACTATAGGCAAGGCTATAGGATACCCTAACACCGTGATTAGTAAGTCTTTTGTGGGGATATTGAAGTAGACGGATTCAAGCAGAAATGGGGAATTGACCACATCACATCGATTACCATAACATTATAAACAAAAGTCGGCGAAAGAATAGTCCTTTGGCTGTTTAGAGATTTAAGATAGATTAACTGACATCTGACAGCGTACGAAGGAATCGAATCAACAAACTGAAGGGAACAAGGGTCAAAACGTATAAAGATTTATTGTAATCACTCAATCCTATTGGAGGTATGGTTTCCAGATAAAGGCAGACCACTTCTAAGTAAAGTTTCTACACAGAGCGAAAATATCACCTAAAATGCCCCATAAATAAGAAAAAAAAATTTTGCGGATTTCTCTATAATTTTTCTCCCCAATATGAAGCCCTTCTTGTTATGACTGGGTATATCTTTTCAACAAAGACTATGATTTGAGGTCATGCACCATGAATATCTGAACTCTAAATGGGGATGATTCCGCTGCCCGCCTGGTTGTTAATAATAATTTGACGCTTACACCATAGATTGATGCTTGGCTGAATTTCTCCTACAACTTGCGGTGTGCGTCGTGAGGGACCTACGGTTTTACGCCGACTCCGAATGGCAAATGGTTTTTGTGAGAAGTTTTTTCATGGCAGAAACTCGAAGGGTTGCCATTACCTACCTGAATGCCACTATTAGGATAACAGTTTTTTTATAATCTTTGATGTTACTTGACCGGCATCCACCAAATGAAGCGCGCACTTGCTACTAACTCGGTTTCCATTTTGAAGAAAGTAAAGAAACAATAATATTATTTTTTGAATCTATGTAGTTGTACCGCTGACACAACAAAAAATAAGGAGACCCTGGTTGTAAAGTGTAGACAATCAGGGCATGCCAATATCCGAGCTAGTATTAAATGCCAAACCAATGGAAGCTGCCAATCTATTTAGCGATGGCATTTCAAGGCCATCACAGATGGGTTTGATAAATATAATCATAGGTAGCAAATATTTGGTGTAACTATTGAAGTATTTATTTAATGTGAACAATTGCGGGAGTTATAAAAAGGTTTGGGTATAGACTAATGAAATACGTTAGATGGTGAAAAATAAAAGTTAACAGTATTGCCAGATTTACTAGAACTGTGGAATGAATACGATACTTTTCTTTAACGCAGATGAAACAACTATATTCTTTAAATATTTTTCATTGAACGATATTCCTCCCATTGCATATGATGTCTTAATTGTATCTGCGTGATAAAGGAGTAGTTAAAAATTTGAAGTGTTACTATCGTAGTAGGTTCGCAACAGAAGCTCAAAAGTGTAAACAGGGAAACAAAAACCAGAATATTAAACTTAGCGATTGTATCAATCAAATATCAAAACTTCAAATACTGGCGATACCAAAAAAACACTCGTGAAATAAATAAGCTGAAATTTAATGAAGATATAGACATGATGGATGTTGATCTAGAATGGCATAGAATAGGTGTAATAACTTCCACAGCTACTATCTAGGATTACTTAGTGGTGGATATTGAAAAATTCCATAGCGGGGTTTCTCACAGACAACAGTTTTATTTTGCACTACTGCACTAACTCGGCAGATTCAAATTTGAAAACTATGGTAAGTGATGATAGTTCAGTGGAGGATCTTAATGGCCAGCAAACTGAGGATAACTATACTTCTTTGAGCAAATTAGAATTTCTTTGTACTGAAAACTAAAACAAAAGGAAATCCGGATTTCAGTATCTAATTTCTAATTGTTTTAATACATTATAAGTTGTACATATTTTTCATTAAAAAAAAGTCAAAATCGATTTAAGTATGCAGAATAGGCAGTTACAGTTTCGACAATTCGCAATCGCTCACTAGAAAAAAATATGAATTAATTTTTACGATTAAGGCATATATCTATATGTTACGTTATTCTAGCAAACAAGCCACTCGTACAAAAAATTAATTCGCTTTCGAAATACAAAATGTGTTCATAATTTAAAATGCATAGTCTTGATGTTTTTTTTTTTAATTCTCTGACTCGAAGTCTCCTTAAATGTTCATGGATAATGGTGATTTCAATAATAATAGTTTAATAAGAGAAATACAAAATTTAAATATTTCAATTTTTTCGAACGAAATCAAATTGTTGCCATGTTAATTAAAAAATATTACAGTAGACGCTCACAAATTAGAACTCTCAGAAATTAGAATATTCATGAATTATAACCAGTGATTTTAATGCATTGGACGCTCTGAAATCAGAACTTGAGGTTCTAATTTCTGAACATTATTTTTTAAATTTTTAACACAACGGAGTTCCCTTTTTGTTTTTATTTCATTCAACAAAGTTAAAATAAAAAGGAGAATTACCAAGTTATGTATTTGATTCCTTTTGCCATTTTTGTTTTGTCTTATTTTTGGTGCATTTTGGTCATTCGGGTGTGAAATTTTATACGCGTCTACATATTTTGGTAGACTCTATCGAAAATGAAAGTAACTTATTAAAAATGTCAAATAAACGTAAAAAAAACACTTTTTCTTTGGAAACCAAAGTAAAGATATTGGAAACGCTGGGCAAAGGAGTTCACGGAAATCGCCTAGCACTAGATTGCAATGTGACCAAATCTGCCATCAGCTGCTATATCAAGCCAAATAGATCATCTATATGAAATGCTGTTTCCAACATCTACCAAGAAGCTGGCTGAATATCCGAAAATGGAAAGTCGTCTCTATAAGTGGTTTTTAAACCAACGTGAAAGGAAGTGTACATTGACTGGACCAATATTAAAGAAAAAAGCTAAACAAATTTTTAGTGAAGAATATCCCGATAAAAATTAAAATGCATTCCGAGGAAGCGATAATGGTTTACGAAGTTTAAAAAGCGACACGGTATTCATATTTTAAAAATTGGTGGTGAAATTGTTTCTAGTGATGTAGCTTCGATCACTCCGTTTAGTCACAAATTTCGTAAAAAAGTCGCTGAAATGGGGTTAATGAAGTCACAAATATATAATGTGGACGAAACCGTATTATTTTATCGTTACCTACCAGATAAAACGTATGTCTCTGCTTGTGAAAAAAGTGACCCAGGATACAAACTCCAAAAAGAACGAATTTCAATTTTACTTGGCTCAAATGATGATGGCTCACACAAATTAGTTCCCTTAGTTTTTGGAAAAACAAAATATCCAAAGGTTTTAATAATCCACTTCATTACGACTTTTCCAAAAATGCTTGGATGACGTCTCGGATCTTTCATGATTGGTTTCACAAGATATTTATTAATGAATTATGTAAAAAGGAAAAAAATTTTGCTTTAATTATTCTTTAATTTTAAAACATTTGTTGTTTAACAGGTCATCCGGTTTTCTGAAAAAAATAACTTGCCTCCGCAGGCCCAGTTGCTTATTGATAACTGCTCCGCTCATGGCCCAATCGAAAAACTTCAAATCAACGATGGAAACATAGTTGCATATTTCTTTCCACCAAATGTAACAGCGGCTGTGCAACCAATGAATCAAAATCCCATAAGGTCAACACAACTTGTTTGCAGAAGTAAGTTACTTGCTCAAATAATTGCTGAAGGTGGTGAACTGAATAGTGTATTGAAATCCCATTCCATTCGAAACGCAATATTATTTCTGAAACAAGCTTTGGGATGAGATAACGCAAACAGCGATAAGAAATTCTTGGTCCAAGTTGTTTAATTGGGGCTCTGACCAATACGACAGCGATGATAATGTGACATTAGCACAATTGCTCAGAAAGAATAATGATTGCAATGAAACTCTCCAAACAAATCTAACTCTTTTGGCAGAAATTGACTCAAACAAATGCATCTGTATCGATGACATCGTGAAATGGACTGAGGATGTATTTGAAGACAGATCTGAGTATGAACTGAGTAGCGGTGATGAGTATTCTGATAGTTGTCAAGACGATATTGTTGCTGACACACCAGTTATTTCAAATACTATAGCCATTGAAAGCGTTAATAATTTAATAAAATGGTGCAACAAGAGTGAATTGTTTTCCACTAAGCACATGGCCAATCTTTTGGCCCTCCATAACGATAGTGTTATATTAGATTTAATGAAACCAAAAAACAAACTAACAAATATTACTGATTATATGTTAAAAAAGATTAATTCTGAACTAGGTTCCCATTCCCCAGTATTTTGAACTAATTTCTGAAATCTTAATTTTTTTAATTAAAAAAAAAATGTATGTTATGGACTGAACTGTTATGCTTTTAAATATATAAATAAATAAAACAAATAAAAAAAAATGCTTTTTATGTAGTTTTTGGGAGTAGCTTAACTCTTACTTTTATGATTTACGCTACTAAAAAAACGACCGGAAATTAGAACACTTCGTAAATTAGAACTACCCCAAAAACAAAGTGGTTCTAATTTGCGAGCGTCTACTGCAATAAAAATCGCTTTACAAAATTGCTTCGAAAACTTCGGGTAAAAGTTATAATATTCATTCTTGATTATTTTTTGTTTCGTGTCAAGAGAAAATCGTGAATAACTTTCCTCGCATTGCAATGAGGCAATTAATTTGCGCATGCCCAACAAATTAGACAAAAACAAGTAGAGATACCACAGCGATTAAGAAGTCAATAATATTCGAAAATTTGTCAATACAAAGAAAAAGATTTTATGAGAATGTAAACATTTAAATGCCCAGAAAACTTCATAACTTTTAAGTTTTAAAATATGAGTAGAATCGATAAAAGCTATAACTTTTCAAATATATCGAACCTCGAGAAATACTCAAATTTATATTTTTTGTTTGTCATTGTGAATCAATCTAAAAATTGCACATATAACGCCACCTTCGACAAAATGTTGGCCCACTGCTAAAATCTAAACCCTGGTATAAAGCGCGGCATATAAATCAGACTTTACAGTATGTGCATCCATTTCATAACTTTTATTAAATCTAGCACACCGATTTTTCGCGTGTGATATGTTTATTTAGTATAGTGCTGTTTGTTTAGCTTAAGATCGCTTGGTTTATGTGCTACTACAGTCTTATAATAAAGCGGTTTGTCAGGGCGTATAAGTAACCACTTGGCATGCAATTAAAATTTTCATAAATTTCAAAAAATTGGCATTTATACTTATTGCTTTTGTTTCCATGTATTGACTTTACTAAAGCAATACTCAAAAAATTGAGGCAAAACTTGTATGAAATTTTAAATTGAAAAAAAAAACATGAAATGAGCAAACTGTATAAATGATTTACACAAATGAATTCAGCAAGCTCGAACTGAGTTGCCCTGGTTGTTTCAGATAAGTGTAACTTTTATGCACAGTCTATCCATTAACTATTTAAATCGGTATCCATTTTCCATACATTATTATTTATAAATTAATTTTCCATACATTTTCTAACACTATAAATTTAATATAGTTGAAAGCAAGGCGAATGCATACAAGGTGGTGTTATAAATACAACTACAAAATTCCTATGTATTTTGTTTTTGTTTCTGCGTATGAGTTGTCAACACTTAAACACATTTTGTTTTTGCTTTTACGGCTTTTGAAAGCTCATACGCAAAAGCAAAAACAAAATACATGTAGGTGAATAAAAAACATCAAATCAGCTGCTCTTATGCCATCACCTTCTATAAATTCGCCTTGGTTGAAAGTATACAAATTTTAGAGAGATATTTTTTGTAGCAACATATTGCAAAACTTAGTTTGATTGAAATGTTTCAAATTTCAAATTCAATTTATAACTCGTAAATGCCTCTATAATTTTAAGAATATGTGTGGAAACGTAGCGTAAACTTCTTTCACCAAAATACTCGCATTCTACACAACTAATACCTGCTAAATATTAAAGAGTAAAACAATTAAATTACGTGAATGATTAAATAGTTTAAAAATCCTTGCCGTCACTTTATTTGCCATCCTTTTCATTATTGCTAGAAATTAAAAATGCTCCATGGTTCCTAACAGGTAATTTGGACGCTAAGTAGCATGCATTGTTATGCAAGTCCTTTCATCCATGCAGTTGGAAAGTCATAGGAAGCATTATGACAAAAATGAAAAGGAAATACGAAAAAGGTAAAAGTCATGCGTAATGTGGAAAATCAGAAACCACAACAAGTCCAATCTGACTGAACTGCCAGTCGGTCAACTAACACAGTTCTCATCCTTGTCTGAGCGTATACATCTACACATTTACCTGCTGTGCGTAAAAATGCAATTCTTGGCATTTCCTTTGCTGCGTTTAAAACATCACGTGCACACACACATACATACATTCTCACACTTGCACTTTAATTTGTGCTACTAATTGCACTCCAATGCATTAACGCTTGCTTTACTTACTTGCCTTGAGTGTTGCACATTGCGGGCAACAGCAGTGTTGGCGACAATTCAATTGCAAAAGCAACCAATTTTCTTGCATCGGTGGAGATGAAAGCTCAAAAGAGTTCCAAACACAGACACCACTACAAATCAACACCTCCACTACGGTAATAGCAGCAACGAACAGCAAAAACACTTCCGAATGTCACATTTACTCACTTCGTAATGCCGCAGCACTCATATGCCAAAGTCCAACTTTCATTAACAGTAACAACATGGATGGTTGTTATTGTTTTTGGCTAATGGCGAAGAACAGCAACCAAAACTAGTAATAGCAAAGCTTTTCAAGAGGAATATAATTCGATCGTTTTCTACAAAACCTTTGTCAATTCGGACAACTCCTACACCCAACTCACCTCTAGCGAAACAAACACTCACTGTTGCTGTTCTGGCTTTGGTTTTCATGCCACTTATGTGGATTGGTTTCAATTGGAGCGCCACCCCCTATTTCGTACGTTTTCTGCGTAGTGATGCTTGTGATTTCTTGTGGCAAATGGCAGTGACATCATTAACTTTCAACCGAAGTCGAAATGAAAGCAAAGTGGCAAACTACTGTTACAAACTCACTTTCTTTACAAACAAATTGTCGATAGATGGCAGTGCTGCCCTATACTGTGAAAATCTCGAATTGGGTGTGGCTGAGTGGTCAAGTGGTTCTGGTCTAAAATTTGTTCGAAAAACTGTCTGTCAAGTTGTTGACCAAACTCAGTAGCATTTGTATTAGACTTTAATTTTTATTGCCAACATACGTAAGCATTGGGGTAATCGACTTTTAAAAAATTTTGACAGATTTCGGAAGCAATTTAACCAAGTTTTTTTGCATAACAATTTTATTTTGCAATAAAACGCCATCTCACAGATGACATTTTTTGTGATGAAGCATTTTTGGTTTCAAACGCACATTCCTAGTAAAAACGTTCACATTGGTGCGTACTCAATAATTAGAAAATTTATATGGGTTGTTAAAATATCAGATTTATTGAAAAATAACGCTCAAGACTATCACGAAAATTTTTTCTGGAAACAAGTTTAAATATCTGTACTTATATTAACGCGGAACAACTTTTTTTTTAACAAATTATATTAAATTTTGCATTACTGAAAATAACAATTTTATTCTTTATAAATCTGCCCGGCTTTATGGAAAATCTTGCTAAAATATTCTTCTGCATTCTCTCTCGTGACTATTAATTCTCTCTTTGGTGCATCTGCCAACTTTATAGCTTCATTAAAATCTTAATTTTCGGTTTGCAGAACTCGACTCAACGATAAAGCCAGAGAATGGTTTGAATCGAGCACTTGCAACGAAATCTGAAAATTGGTCCGATTTATGACGTCCCACCCACTTCGTTGCACAAGATTGTTTCAATTTAGTTCTTGAATCATCTTGAAGGTTTTCGGTTTTAGAAATTGAAAAAAGTGTGCAGCACAGACAACCAAATTGCATCACTATCATGCCAAATATGATAATTTTTTGTATATTTCTTTGCCTATTTCCTAAGTTTCTTAGAATAAACATTAACGCTGGAATGTGTTTGATATTTTGAAATTATAATAGTTCCTGATCTTTTACGCAAACCGTTTAATATTTTCCTATTTTTAAATCATTTTGTATGGTTGGAGTTAAAAAATATCGTAATTTAAATGTTTTTAAAAGAATGATAAAACAAAAGAAACGCTCAAGAATGGTTTGTTGAATTATTTAATAAACTGCACTTGACTAGTGAAATGAGTGAACAATTTAAGTTTCTAGCTGCTTTAGGTACTAACCTAATTGGCGCTATAACCGCTTAAGCGATTTTGACCGAACTTCTGCTAGAATTTGTGATGTGCGTTTAACCACAAATTGAGGGACCTACAGTTTTACGCCGACTCCGATCGGCGAATGTTTATTTGGCAGAAATACTCGAAGGTTTGCCATTGCCTGCCAAGGGGCGACCGCTATTAGAGGCTTTAAGTTGATTAAAAGCAAGCCGGACTGGTACGAATGGACAAAAGAAATGCAAAAAAAATGAACACGTGCTGCCGAATATAAATCTGAGCGCGTTCTTTATTATATTTGATAAATGTGAAATAAGATACTACACATGTTTATAATTGTTTTTATATATTGGAATGTTTAACTGAAGCAAAATTTCGGACTCTCCTCTGAGTGATTTGGTAGACTGGTCATCAGCTCCACTCCAAGGAATATCCGGAATCACATACAAATATGCCATGGCTTTCGTTTTCAAAATTCGCTTCATTATGAATCATGCTGTGTATGCTCCGGGATATTAAAGTTTTATATTTAGAAAAATTAACATACTATCACTTATCTCTATATTAAAAACAAACTTTATTATCATTTTTTTATCACTTGAATCCCCATGATTCTTTGGCGCTAAAATTGATACGTTGAAGCAAACATTTCTTTAGCAGCTTGACGCTCTACTGGAAATCTGTCAATCCGAGAAATTATATCTTCAGCCCAGTCTGGAGTTAACCGAAATTATGTTGCATTCAAATGAAACGTAAATCCACTGTTGTAACGCTTTCTTCTTCATCACCTCGCGTTAAAACATTTGCCAAATATTCGAACGACATTATTTTATACTCCTGCTTTAATTTCAAGACACAAAAAAATCGAATTTTAAATTTGTCCTTAATTTAAGTTAAAACACGAATTTTACTTTTCTCGATTGAGTTAACAACATCGAATTTGTTGTCGTTTAGGTTTCGATAATCGACTGGCTAAAAAGCGGCTGCCGTTCTGTTAAGATGGATTAACCATGCTAATATCGTTAAAATAAGTTAGTACAGAAGAAATTAACATATTTAGGGTCTGAGAAATTAGCGCCATTCCAAAGCGCAAAACTTAAGATAGAGAATTAGATAGAATAAAATTAATGTGAGTAATAAATGAAAACCGTGAGTTGGAAATTATGCCTAAATTTTTAATCTCTGCGATAGATTGAAGTAGTTCGCGTTCAATACCGTAAGATGACTGAAAATAATTAAGAAATTTAAAGCATTTCCTGATATTTAAAGAGATATCAGGGCTAATGCACCGATGAAAGAGCTCACTGATATTCCCATTTTATCATAGGAACATCGTCTGAGCTCTTTATCGCAACTGCATATAATACAGACAAAATTAGTTCATAACGCAAAGGTTTGATATTCTACAGCTCCCCGTCTCACATTACACTGCGTAACAAAAATTAAAAAAAAACCTGCGGTCATGATTTTGTTAATAGTTTTTATTAATATTAGTAGCAGGCTTGCGAGCTGTGTTTTTACTTTTTTTGGATTGGCTCTAGTTCTTGAGATAAACGAAACTTAAGAAATTAATTAATGTATTCACAGTATGCGTGGACTTAAAGATGGTGAATTTTTTATTGGGCCAACAAAGTGGGTATACTAAATACCCCTGTTTTATATGTTTATGGGACAGTCGTGCAAGAAATGAACATTGGATTAGAAAGGACTGGCCGGTGAGAGAAGGTAGGTAGGAACAGCAAATGTGGTTCATGACCAACTGATAAGCCGAGAAAAAATCATTCTTCCACCACTTCACATCAAGCTTGGGCTAATGAAACAGTTCATCAAAGCCCTTGATAAGACAGGTGACTGTTTCGAATATGTGTGCAAAAAATGTCCAGTCCTTAGTATGGAAAAATTAAAAGCAGGAGTCTTCGATGGTCCTCAAATTCGTACCCTTCTAAAAGACACTGAATTCTTAAACCATATGTCACAAATTGAATCTGAAGCCTGGCTAAGCTTTGTTAATGTAGTCAAAAGTTTTTTGGGAAATCATAAATCACCAGACTATACAAAACTAGTTGCTGATATGCTTCTGAATTTTCGCAAACTAGGAGCTAAAATGAGCATTAAATTACATTGTTTACATAGTCATTTGGACAAATTCCCGGACAACCTAGGCTATTACAGTGAAAAACAAGGTGAATGGTTCCACCAGGACACAAAAATAATGGAAGAAAGATACCAAGGTCGATGGGACGACCACATGACGGCAGACTCCTGCTGGAACTTAATACGGGATTGTCCTGAGCAACGACATCATAGGAAGTCCTACAGAAAAAGGTTTTTTGTTTTTTTTTTAAATTAATTAATGAAAAGAATATACATTTTTTTTATTATTTTTATACAGGCGTGCAATAAGAATATAATTTATTCCATATTGGTATCTTTAATTAGGTTTTTTCGTGAAATATTTAAAAGTCTTTATCTGAAAAACTAGAGCCAATTCGACAAAACTGATATTATTTTCGTAATCAGCGCCCCCAAACTACTTAGAAATCTCCGACCGCAAAATTTTGTTCCGCAGTGTTATCCAAACTTTGCAGGTGATACTGCAATCCTTAGCAGATCTCAATGTCCAAACAATACATCCAGACTTCTAGCTCAGTATTTAATGCTCGTGGAGGAGTGGCTGGCTAACTGAAACAAAAAAAAAGAGTAAACACGTCAGCTGTCACATTAAATAGGAACTACTGTCCGCCATATTACGACCGCATTACGACTCCACAGCCCAATGGAGTGTTGTATATTGGTGTGCATCTCGATAGGCGTCTCACACGGCGCAATCACATGTCCTATAAGCAAACTCAAATGATGCTGAAAGCCGATGGCCTTCATTGGCTCATCAACTCGTGCTCCTTACTAAAACTGGAGTACAGAGTATTATTGCCGATTCAGCAACACAAACAAGACTCACGCGAAATTACAAATCCGGCAATTAATAACCACTATGACCCGTATAGCAGACATATTTCTCCAATTGGGGGTAGTTTTTCATAATTAGATTAACATTTTAAAACTTATTGTCTCCTAAAGAGAAGATTCAATAAATAAAGTTATAAACAAACAAAAAAACATTTTTATTATGTAGCTTGTGACCTCCTGATTCGAAACAGAGAAGAAATATTAAAAACTAATTCTTTCCATAATATCGAGACATAATAATAAACATGAGTGAAGTTTGTGAAATAATTAAATTTCTAATACAATTATTTCAATTTACTGCAAACGAAGCACGCCGTTAGTCTTACCTTTTCGAAGCTGGGCAAAGAAGCGAAGCGAATGGGGCTGGAGGTGAACGCAGGCAAAACAAACGGTCAGCGCATTCGCATCTTTGCTTCCGCGACATTGTTGGCAGTTACAATTTTTTATAAAGTAGAGGAGCCTGTTTATCATGGAACCAGCATTAACACCAACAATAATACTAGCCTCGAAATACAACGAAACGAAGAATCTATCTTGCCAAAAAGTTACCACATTGGGCAGAGTAGGTAAATGAGTGAAGGCCTCTCTCGACGAAGTATGAAAGATGTCAAAAGTAGATGATATGGCCTGTGGAGTGTTCGATAGACAGATTGTTAGAAATTTTGTTGAACCCCTATGGCTTTGCGATGGCGAATACCGTTGACGGAGGAACGATGAGCTGAATGAACTTTTTCGCGATAGTGATATACCATTGCCAACTATGATTCCAGCCCTGAAAGTATTTGACGCGGTAGCCGCTGGCGGTAGCTTAGGGAGAGGAAGGCCTCCTTTACGTTGGAAAGACCAGGTGGAGATGGCTTCATTTTGTGTCTCTATCTGACGCCAGTTAGGATAGGCGATTATAGCGCCCATTAAGAAGAAGACGAAGATGGGTAGCTTCTGCTTTAATATTCTTCTTAAATTGATTTTATTTTTTATTGTAAACTCTTATTGTAGTACAGAGTAAACCGTAATCTATCGGAATTTAGGGATTGGTAGGATGTTGAGCAACCCGTAGTAGCAATAACGGCTACAACTCAACAAGATTTTTGAAGACATCGTTGGATACTCCCTTCTCCCATCCTTTTTTCAAAGTATTTGGAGTTCCATTTTATTCTATGTTTAATTTCATGCCACAAATGTTCGATTGGATTTAAATCATGATCAATTCATTCGAGAAGAACTAACCCAAAATATGAGATCATAATAGAAAAAAAAAGCCACACGAACCCTAAAACCTTTTACCTGGGCACAGCCGAGTAATCGCCATATTGCCGGTATAGTACAAATTAAGTTTTCTTCGTGAGGAGGGTACTTTTAGCTAGTCGCCTACCCGAAAGTCCAAAATCTTGAAGACGCCCACCGACAGTTTTTTCTACTGTCTACTTAGGTTTAAAAAGAAAACTTCGTGGTGTATAAAGAACAGTTGAAATCACCGGAAGAGTGTTCCTTAAATCATTCAGTGGTAAGATGTACTTGGCCGCAGTTGTACTTATATTGATAAATTCAAGCATATTTATGAGTAATGTTGTTTTCCGAAGACTACACGCTCAATTCAGCAGCGCAAAGTATGAATTTAAAGATTCGCTGAATTGTTGTCGCAATAAAGCCATAGATTCGCGCGCTGAGGCAAATATCGGCGATATTACGGGCTTCAATGTCGTCGCAGCTCTTATACTTTTTTGAGTTGTCCTTTCGCACATAGTTATTCATTATATGTGACCTGGTCTACGAAAAGGGAGCTAACGTGCGAAAACTAGTTTTCTGGGAAACAGCTGTTAAAAATAAACAACTCGTTTCGTCAGTTTCTCGTTATCTCATTAATTGTTCTCCTTTCCAGAGGCTTCAAGGACGTCCAGTAAGTGTTGTTTTTGGTCGGAATATTATTATAGTTCATCGTGTAAGTTGCTAGTGTAGAACATTTAAAAAAGTAACACTGAAGAAGTGACGTTTACTCTAATACTGCGCAGCTGCTGTTGTCTTGTTTTCATTCGTCTCTCTTTCCGGATGTTCTGTTATCACATTTGTGTAAGTGTTTCTGTTGATTATCGTCTTCGCATTTCGCATGAAATGAAACATGAGTGTTGATGAGGAGTTCAGTGCCGTATACGGACAATATTTCCATGAAAAGAATGATGAAAACAATGAAGAGAGCGATTATGATGAAGACGAAGTATGTGTATCTCAGGCAGAAGATGATACCGAACAAACTTTTGTTAAGATTGACCTGTCTGTTGTTGAAGTAAAGGAGGAGGAGCTGGTAACAAAATTTCTGTCAAAAGATTGTTGTAATAATAAATGCCATACACTGATACCACGGGAAATGATCAATTTCTTGATCACCTCCACCGAGCCCGAAATCAACGAGAATATTATCAAAGTTGGTGTAGAAATACTGACCCTACAGCAGTCGTGCTGTCATTTGATTTTGCCCAAACCGTTCACTACCCTGTCAGTCCACAACAACCTGGTACAGCATATTTCAAAGCAACCAAGAGGTGCGGAGTCTTCGGAATTACAGACGAAAAACAAAAAGTTCAGGTTAGAATTTCAAACTGAATCATAGGAACTCGCCTTTACAGGATCTTACTTATAATTTTTTTTTTACAGTACAATTACATGATAGACGACAAAGATGACGTTGGTAAAGGACCGAACTGTGTTGTGAGCATCCTGCATTATCACCTGGAAACCTACTATAAAGACATTGAAACACTCGTTCTTTTCTGTGACAATTGTGTTGGGCAGAATAAGAATAACACTGTGCTATCATATCTGCAATGGCGTTTGGCTCGGGGTCTTAACAAAACTATTTTATTCAACTTTCAACTTACAGGGCACACTAAGTTCGCGCCTGATCGTTACTTCGGTATTTTCAAAAGTAAGTATGCTGTCAGTAACATCGACACGTATGCAGATTTACTGCAGTGTGTCGAGGCATCATCACCTGGGGGTTATAATAAAGCTGTATCGCCTGAAAAAGTCGTCTGATATGAATGGGACAGCTATTTTAAACCACTGTACAAGTCACTTGTTGGAATAACGCAATTCCATCATTTCATAATCTCTACAGATTGTGTAAAAACAAAGAAATTCGCAGACAGTGAAGAAGTGCAGTCCTTTAAGCTTCTGTTAAAACCTATCGATCCTGAAATGCCGAAGGTTTTACAACCAGCCGGTTTATCTTTGGAACGTCAGTGGTACATCTATCACAATCTTCGCAGCTTAGTTTCGGATATATCTAAAGTAGATATTGTGGCTCCATTGCCGAAAGATTTGCCATCGAAGAAACGGAAGGCAAAAACTAGTGAAGATGTTCTCAAACCAGACGAGGAACCAGGTCCATCTTCCTCAGGATCAACACGTAAAAAGATCTCAAGGAAAACGACAAGAAAGAAAAATACATAAACTACTCAGCATTATTATTTTTGGCCCATAATACGTTTTTCTAGTGTATAATCATGTCTTTATAGCTTATAATTCAATGTATTTTGTTCATTACAAAAAAATTATATTTTTTCGTATTTTTACTCTTCTTTCTCTACATTTTTAGGGAACTTTCAAACAAGTTATGACTTTTTGGATTCTACCACGTGAAAAAGCATCTCATCTCCCATCCGAATCAACTAAAAAGTGAAAATTGATTTTTTGACACCTAAGCCCCCTTTCCGTAGACCAGGTCACATATATACATAAGTACATTCGGCATTCCTTGAAAAGATTTGAGAGCCTGCAACGAAACTATTTAGCTCAAATTGATTTAACAGAAATATTGATCACCCTACTAATGCCATAGATTTTACGTTGCTTTTAGTGAAGGCATGCAAAATCAATTAAATAACTAGAAATTACATTTTTGTGTGATAACGAAAGCAATCTACTGTTTGCTTCAATTAAATTGCATGACTTTTGCTTTATTTTACCAACCAATATGGCCGGAAGCATTCGAGCGGTTAAATAATTAAAAATATTTGGAACTAACAAAAATCAGGAATACATTTTCTATATTTTGTTTGTATGTAGACCTGCATTAGGTTTTATTAACTATTCTTCACTCATACAAACTGCGATATGCTCGATAGCTTCTAACCCGGGATGGTAGCTCTTCATTTTTGTACTCTAACGTTTTCGGATATTTTTCTTCACTCTAGCAGACGTGGACAGTGAAGTTTTAATAAGAAAAACTTCCGCAATACCTTAAATGGCGGATAAAAAAATGGGAACCACCACAATTTGTTTATGCTGTGCAAATCATAGATGGAAATTGGAAAAAAAACTCGCGCCCACCAAAGTGCGCGAAGCCGAAATAAAACTTCTGCGCCGATTCTACACAAAAATTAGAGAATGTTTGTCATTGCTTACCGAGGGGCGAGCGCTTTTAGAAAACACTTTTCTATAATTTTTGAATTGAACCCGAGACCCGCCGTATTTTTGGTGTTACTTGGTCTGGGCAGGATTCGAACCCGGGACCCACAGAACGAAGCGAGCACACGCTACACATTCGGCTGCGGCAGCCGAAATTTAAATAAAATTATTTATAAGTTACTTATCCGTTGTAGGTTTAAATTTTACTCACTATCTTCTCCTCCCACACTTGGAAACACTTGACAAATTACTAAGCGAACTTATGTATATAGTCCAAAAAGACGAGCGTTGAATTGTCGTACCGGGCTTTGAGGCGCTCAAGCGCCTTGGAATAATTTTCTGAAATTATCTGAAATGCTTAGAGAGCTTCTAAGGCCGGACTCTGTAAACAATTGAATAGCTGGTTGAACTTTTCGATGGATGACAAAGTAGATTGATTTTCGACGATTATCTTGAATGATGTTATAAAGTTTTTTATATTCGGTGTATTTTCCGTCAAATGTTGCTACGGAAGGACGTGGTAATTTCATAGAAGGCTGTTGCAAAGCGCTATGAGGTGAGACAGTAACTGTCATCTTGTGGGCATCTGAACCAAGCTGTTCTTTAATACACACCTTAATAGTGGCGTGTGTTTTTTCTATTTCTCCTATTGTCTCACCCGGCGCGTTGTCTGAATCCAGCTGCTTAGTTTCGGTCGGAACTGTTATGACTTTTTTAAAGTAATCCTCTAGGATAGCCAGCCGACAATTCAATTCAGCAGACGAATCAAGACAAGTTGCAAATGCCTGTTAAGTTTTGAGGTTAGTACGCTGCTGTTTAAGCGATTCCAAATTAGTTACCCATTCATAATTTGTCGGCAGCGTATATTGTAGGCTGTGCGATTAGAGCTCGAAAATGTTTCGTTTAGCGAAACTGATGCTACAACATTGCATGAAGGTAGTGAGAAAATACTGTAGTCGCAATAAAAAATAGCGGCTATTGATACAGTGGTGCCGCTTACAACGACTCTTCTGTTGCGTTGTGATTATCAATGCAAAAGATCTTATAGCGATGCGAAACAAACGATTCGATATTGCGCAAATGTACCAGATTCCGATTGCGAAGCGTTTGGACGAATAGATGAAACTACACTGCAAAAAATGCCTGACCATATCGAAATAAGTTATCAATTGTACATACCAAAGCCAAATTCATAATCTTTATGCTTCTGCACGTATGTATTCATCAAAGAAAATTTGAGTTTAATGTTAGCTGTGCAGCACCATGGCCAAAGAGTGGGTGTATTACAGAAAAATAAAGAGTTCTGTGAATTCATTTCCACAAATACTAAAAAGCGAAGAAGAGAAGTGGTCATTTGACACCCAATACCCATACAAAACTCACCGTCAAAATGGTTAATAGTTTGAGTTATTTTTCCGGCTAATATAACCGTTAGTTATAGGTCAGGCTTCTTGCAGGGTAGAGCTGCAAAACTATCGATACTGGTAGCTAGTTTCAAAAATGCTATATATGCGATATTTTCGATAGTATGGTATTGTTTATGTAAGGGAACTTTCCAGCTTATTGTGCAGCATAATGTTTTTATTACATATTTCTTTAAAAATAATTTTCTGGTTTGTTGAAAAATAGCTATAAAAAGAAAGTTAATGGAAATGAAATAGCGCGTAAGAAATATTTTCTACTTTTGGAGAGAAATAATTTAGTTGTATAAAGGGTTTTATGCATTTTGAAGGAACCTTTACAAAATCGGAAGAAAATATCGCAATTTGAGGAAAAAATTACAACACTACAAGGAACATTTTTCTTAGGTTATTTTTTTTTTTTTTCAACTCCATGAGTTGTCTTTATGGGCAGGAGTCATTGCAGACCAATCATGAAGTTCGGATTCAAAGGAAGACAAGGTCGAAGGTGTGGGTAAGCTTTGGTTCACCGTGAGGTCCTTATCCAACCAGCGGAAGTATGATGACCAAGTGGAAATTTTGGAGATCATCCTTTGTCGTACTCGAAGAGACGGTTGAGCTATTTCAGCCGGGATTTCATACTGCATTCTTCGGTGAATACGACAAAATGAAAGGTGACTAGACGGTTGCGCAAACAGGCCAACACCAGCGCACCATTTAGGGGGGCTATCGGAAAGGCGAAATCCTCAAAGGTCATTGGCCCAAATGGGCTAAGCATATTGTTGCTGACCGTTCCTGACATTTAGAAGGTTGGGAGCGTAGTATCACTGCTGAACCCAGGGAAACCGTCTGACAAGCGTTATTCCAATCGGCCGGTTGAGTCCGTACAACTTCCGTACTGCACATACCGCCTAGGTGCGGCCCAAGCATAAACTTGGATTCCAGAAAGTGCACAGTACCGCAACCACCCAGGCACATCAGAAGTCATCTCGTTGAACCGAAGGATGAGATCAGTCACGCACAACTCAACCAGTGGATCCCTCAACGTACTAGTAGGTCTTGAACACAGAGAGAAAATCACCACCTTCATCGACTCTCGCCCTGTGCATGCCGCTATACGAGACCAACCACCCCCCATTGAAGACGAGGAGTCCAGCAGCCACGCTAATCCCGTCCGCGCTACTCTGGCCAAACTAAAAGCTGGATTTTGGAGTAGACTGAACTTGTACTTATTCAGAATCAACCGTCACATACTAAATATATGCCCAGCATGTATCAAATACCTATTCGCATGCTCTCTAAAACCTTCACATCTAACACCCCTCTCTCTCGGGTCCGACTCTATCGAAACCGCACGATTCTCTGGCCTCCCGCTAGAAGAGTTCGACGACACCGGCCATGGCTGAATCAGAACTTATCAGGTGGGGCTAGCAGCTATAACAAAAAAAACATTGGATTCATAAGGGTTCTAAATTCAACAAAATATACGCTGAAACTCGCCAGAGAATTGTATCACGAGTATCACGAGTACGGAAAAATGCCAAATATATAGACGCTCGTCGTTGCCGTAGTTCTACTGAGAGCGATGATAAAGGTAGCAGCGCCAAAACAAGAACCAGCCCGAGTAGCACTTTGTGCGTTCCAAAGAGCACGACCTCAATCACTGCAATCTAGCTACTCTTCGACTCCAGTATAATGCTAGTTTCACAAATTAAATCTACGTAAAATTGTATAAATAGACGCGAAAATGTATCGTTTGTTATGCTATTTTTTTTGTCCATTAAGCGGTATACATATATGTAAATGAACTACTCTACCTTTAAATGGATTTCAGCGCGAGATATTAATTTGTCTAAAAATGATTTAAACTCAAATACAGATTTTTGTAGTACCCAGCACTATTTTTAATTACTTGGCACTTCGTATGTTCTGTCTTCTGCTTTCATTTTTAATAGCTGTTTTTGTATTTGGAAAATTCAGTAATTGGATTACATTATTTATTTGCTGCACTCGAAAAATGTCTACACAATTAATTAAAATCCTGCACTCAATCTGCTTCACCTACTAAAATTTGTCGTTTTGATTGAACCAAATATTTTTCAATCGAAATTTTTAATTCTCCACAAACTGATTTGTATTGCTATTTTCAAATAAATGCTACCGAATGTAATTTGAAAATCGTGTATTAAAAAGAAGTAGGAAAATTAGAAAATCGATCAACCAGACAAATTTGTAAAGGATTGTGGCAAATAAAATTCCGATACTGCAGATGGATCTACAAACAAATCCATTATAACAATAGTGGAAAAAAGTAAAAGTTTCTCAATAACTCGAATGTCCAATCATGCTGAGCTAGGAACAAATTTTTTATGCAAATAATGCAACTGTATACACACATGTGTGTATGTATGTATGTATGTGTGAAAGGGCAAAAAAACCAAGAATGCGGCAATTTAGGAAAAGGATCAATTAAATCAAACTTAAGCAGAGGGAAGGAGCGAATTTCGTTAGTATTGCAAATTCTTCTATATACATTTCCCATCGATATGTCTCAAACCTGATAATACAATAAATTTGCGCCAACTATTTCATCTGACTAAACGCCAGCAAAAAGCACTATTGACCCCCACCTCCTCGAACACAGCGATACCCCCGGGTGGCAACAGCTGACATTCACTGCACTCTAAATTGACGTACAACGGTTTTGCAACTAACTCAAGCACATCACCGAAAGCACAAATGGATATGCACTATATGCTATGCGTGTGTGTCTAGTTGTCTTCCAGTTAGCAAAGAGCTATCTGACTTAATATGGTTCGATGGGGTGCGACGAGTGACCGATTGAGGGCAATCTACAGATTTACGATGGCTCAACCGCTGCACTGCAATGCGAACAATTTTGCTGATTTCTGAGACTTACCAAATATATTCACTTGCACAAACAAACAACAGAAATCCCACAAACCTACATAGCTACAAAATATGCAAGCCATATCAGGCATGTACATATATGTATATGTGGATTTCTAGTCCACAACTCTTCTTCTTATCACATTACGCCCGCATTCTTTTAAATCTGACAAATTAGTCACAAAGGGGTAAAATTGTTTTGGGTTTTTCACTGCTGCAGTTCCACAGTTTGCATCGCATGTAGATTTTTGAAGTTTTTTGCTGCATTTTTGATTCTCTTTATCACTCTGTTTGGCCTCAGCGACATACGTAAATAGTCCAGCCTATGTATGTATGTATGTATGTATGTAAATATATGTTCAAAATACAATCAGAATATATCTTGTTCTACTTTTGCCTGCTCTTCGAAATTACTACTTCAATGCTTGCCATTGCAAAATTGCAAACACTCAAAAATGCGAATATACAAATTTGTTTACCAATTTTTGGCATTCACCATAATTTTCCTCTTTTTATTTGCCCACTTATTTTGTGCAATGAAAAGGTTTTGCCAATTTACTAGCCTATTGCCATTTACCCAGTGTCCTTTGAAAATTTCGGCACACGGTAATATTTCCTTGTCAGCATGAAATTGAAAATGAATTGATTGCGGTACAGACAGAAAATGGTGTGCTCGTCACCCGCTTTGATATGTACATACATACATACATATATCTGTATGTACATGAGTATTTGCTTCGTCTGGATTAATTTAAAAGTTATTACTAACTTAAAGTTCTACATAAATTTATAAATTTATAGAGAACAAAAAGTTTTATAAAACCATTAATAAAAATATGTTCGGAGATTTGTGTCCTGTTTTAATGCAAATAAATGTATATACTCGTAATAGATCAAGATCCTTATTTATTTCTTTAGCAACAAAATGTGTGAGATAGAGCAGTGGTTGGGTTAGGTTAATGTGGTGGTTCTCGCAATAGGAACTCACTTAGACGTAGAAGAGGAGTACATTGTGATACCACTTGTTAAATAAAAGGTATCTAAAATCGGAAAACCAAGAATGATTAATCGGAGAAACGTTGCGTATCCCGAATGAAGTCACGCAAATTACCTATCTCCACCCCAGAAAGCTCTTCTGGAGTCCTAAAGAAGTACGAGTCTAGGTACTTGAACCTCAGTCTCGCAAAGGCAGGACCGCTGCGCAGAAAATGAAGAGATGAATCTACCTTATCATCCACCATACAGCTGCGGCAGAAAGGATCAGAGACTATGTTCAGCCTAACCGCATGGATACCCATCGCACAATGACCAGTCAAAACACCTACGAGGGTCGAGAGTTGCCGCTTAGTAAGCGACCTCATTGGTAAAGTAAAGTAAAGAAAATTGACTGCTCTCAGATTATAAAGTTACGTTGAAATATTACTCACTTTTGGAAATTAATAATCAAATTTACCGGACCCTTTCCGTAGATCATAGTTTCTGCCAGATGCTATAACACTTAACTATGGACGTCCGATTATAGAAGCGTTAAAACAGACCACCGGACTTGTTACCGGTTATATAACATAAAGTGCGTAATAACTAGAAAATAAATATTTTATATGTCTGTTATATTCATACATATTTCTAAAGATTTCTAAAGTGGCCCCAAATAACTTAAATAACTTAATAAAGAAATTTGGTTTATTTCGCTATCGTTTTTGTGGTATGTTTCGGCAGGTAAAAGTCAGTAATTTTGGTCTTGTGGGACATTTTGTGTTGGCTCTATATATGGATACCTATGATTTTATCTACGTTTTTAATTTGTTTTTTAAGGGCTCAAATATTACATCTGAGTTCGTGTGCGCCTGTTGTCAATTTTTTTCTATTTGTAGATTTCCATTTTTATATATAGTTTGAAAACTTAGACTCAGGTATTGCAGTGGGTTTCTGTATTCATTTTGTGTCCAAGAGATCTTGTTCTTAATTTACGTCCTGTGTGTTCTATGTAGCTGCTTTTATACGCCTTGTCTGTTAAGTGGCCATTAAATTCGTGCTGGTCCGTAGCATTTAACTCTTTAGGTGTTTAGATGACAACCCTATGCAAGGATTTTTAAAATAAAGCTCTATCTCTATTAATTTTTAGTTAGCTAATTTTCCTTCGTTTTCTCTTACCATCGTAAACTTTAAGCTTTTATGTTGTTTGTGTTTGGCGATTTAGAACCTCTTCTTCGTTGTCATCAACGTATCTCGCGTAGAATGCCACACCTAACTGTGCTTTTAATTCTTCCATATATTGCCCTTACGGGGCACGCATTAAAACCCCCATGTGATTGGCCGAGCTTGTGTTTCTTTTTCTCAGTCCGTTCACTTGTCACTAGTAGTATTTTTGTTGTAGCATTGTTCTTAGTGAGTTTGTAATATCTGCGGTTTTTGCATTTGCGGTTTTTTGCATTCCTCAGAGCTCCAGCCGGGATTCGCGAGCATTTTTCGTTTTCTACGTACCGCCATTGCGGAAGTTCTGGGTTCCAGCGAGTCCGAAAGAACAACTGGTACGATGAGGAATGTCGCGCCCTCGGAGAAAAGAAGAACGCTGCCTACAGAGCCACGCTACGATCGTGTCCATTGTCAGCCGTTTAGGAGCGCTACCAGAACTTGAAAATGCGAGGGAGACAATGAAAAGAGAGATCAAAATAGGTGAGTGCCAAAAGCCTGAGATGCTGCTGACAGGAAAAGCGACCGGAATTTTTAAGACTGCGACCTGGTGACTGATGGTGATGATGTTTTGGATTCATCCTAAACAAATTAAATTTAAAATGATACCTTGCGACGAACCCAAAATAAGGTAGGTATCTTTGGCAATTTTTAGACACTTTTTGAGAGAAAGCCAAGTAGTTTTTTGTTTATCTTATGTAATGCAGAGCCGAAGTATGTATATCGTCCTCTCTTGGGTCATCGTAATATCAAATGGTTCACGTTTTTACATTTCGGTTAATTTTGGAGTACTCTTTGTCTCTTGTGGATTATATTCCAAGTGCGTGCATGGATTACTCGGTATTTTTGCAGGGTGATATTATATAACTAAATAATTTAAACATCTTTGTATCTGTGTGTGTATCTGCGAAAAATTATTTATTAAAAGCCAATATAATTCATTGGGAATACAACAGTAAAAACCACTTAATAAAATCAGCAGATGTCTCCTTTCGCTACACTCACATACACAGCAGCGGGCGATTGTCGTTGGAACTGAAAATGATGGATGACATTGCCAGTAATATCAACAATCGCAACAACAGATTGAATTGCAGAAATGAAGTCGACATGACTGGATGTCATCATCAATTGTGCATTCGGCTCAGAATGACGCACAATCACTGGCTTGCCACACTGACTAAAAGCGACAGAAGCGACGGTGGAACCGATGAATGGAGAAGAAGCTGCATGGGTATTATAATCAACGAGTCGGCAACCGCAACAGCGATACATCCGACTGCAAACGCCATAGGTACTATGGCGTCTCTGCCGCAAAAACAGTAGCAAAAATCAAAAATTTCATGAAAGCTTTCGACGAAGCGAATATACGCATACAATATGTAAGTAATTACGAAGATATAATTTTTATTAAAAAGGGATTAGTAATTCTAAGCTGACAAATTCTTCACATTAAGAAACATGTGTGTTTTTTTTCTTGTTCGTCATAGTTAAGATTGTTAACTGTAAATAAACGAACGGTTACTATTTTTTGTATTTAAAAGAAGGGTACTTTAATTTTTGGCATCAATAAAAAAGAAAAGTTCCTTTTTTTTTCTAAAAGTTATTACTGTTGTCCTGTTTTCCGTAAAGTGTACGTTTCGACCACGTTTTCAAATGGTTCCAAAATGTCCTCTGTATAATACAATATTTAACAAACACTCATTTTTGGTAAAGAGTAAAGTGTGTTTTAATTAGTAGGAATTATTATTTTTAAATATAATTCACAATTTATTTTCTAATGAGTTATACCAGCTCAAAAATTGTAACGCTACCACGAGTAGGAAAAGTTTTCGTCGACAATGCAACGTTAAAGAAAAACAATACATTAAGAAAAAATAATTTAGAATGAATTCTATCAAAAGCTTGTCCTGAGAGTAGACTGTCCGAAGTATTGGTACAGAAATACGCGATGGAGACTCCTCACGAAGGTTTTTTGACAGCAAAACATGACTGCTCGAATAATTGGAGTTAATAAAGATATTGTGAGAAGTTTCGAAGTCATTTTCAACAGAATGCCAGTGCCTACCAACAAGGGAATTATCTGAAGAAATTCAAGAATCTAAAAACAAGAACTATAAAAGATATAGAAGATTCCACCAGGGCCAGTACTGATCAGGGGGCACGCAGCCAGACGAACATTTCAAAAGATATTTCTTGTTATTTTATTTCATGAACATATTCAGATACAGTGTAATTGTTTGGAATATGTTTAGGTTAGGTTAGAGTGGCTACAACCATGCAAGTCCACGGATGCGCACGTAAGCTGGCAAAGCTTATTGTTCTTCCTTTTTTTTAGAGGGTGAACCACCGAGTGCACCTTACGTAGCACAGAAGATCGGGAATGCTTGCCGAGCTCAGGTCGGCGGAACAGTTTAGAAAATACCCAGTTAGGAATTGATTTCGAGTTTTGGACAGTGCGGGGTAGTGACAGAGATAGTGCTCGATGCTCTCCACTTCGACAGAAATCGTTATTTATGCATCTCAATCTCTTCTTGAGTGGGACCATAAGACAGTGTCTGGTTATTACCCCAACCATTAGTCTGAGACAATCGGTCCAAGCGAATCATCGGTTTGGATGGCATTACGTCAACGTTTGGCCAAACTTGTCTGATAATCCGGCAGGTAGGTTCCACGGCTCACCTGATATTCACTTCCTTGATGAATTTTGTCTTTAAACCATGTGGGAAGGAGCAGCATTTATGATTGGTAATTCCGTCCTTTTCCTTGCCAACTCGTCTGCCGCGCCCGGGGATATCACTGTGACGAGGTACCTAAGTCACATTCACCGAACGCTTAGATATGAGTAGATTGAGATAATGTCTGCATTTTATGGCAACTTTGGACGTTGTTTTATGAGAATTAAGAGACTAAATAGCCATTTGCCTGCCTGAGTATGATTGGTTGAAAAGCAGAACACGGAACGCGGATTACGTTAAGCGCTAAAAGAGGTCAAAAACTTCAAAAGGCTTTAAATTTTCATAAAGAAGGGCGGTCTGGGGCGACAAGCTATCGCATCTTTAATTTGCGAGACTTTGAAAAAATATGATATCCCTTTAAATGCCGTGGTAAAGCCTGCGATAATGGAAGGGGTAGGAGTGGGGAATACAAAGGAGCGCAAAGTAGAATTATAGGTTTAAATCCATGTGCATTTTTTCTTTGTGTGTGGCCCATGCTCTTAATTTAGTTGGAGTTGACACCGCCGAGTGCTGTTCTGATGTAATTTCTTTTTTCGGGGAAATTCAAAAATGCTACAACATGCTAAACAGTTAGCTTATCAGATACAAAATGGCTTGCTAGGATTTATGCTGTCAAATCTTTCTCAAAAAATCTCCCAGGACTCAAGAATGCTTTAGAAGACGTGAAAAACTCAAACTATATATATATGAGATCGAATTTTGATATATATGTATGTCATCAATATAGCTCACGATTCTCAAAACAATCAATGATGTGAGTTTAGTATTGCAGATGACAAATTCTACAATCGATGTCAAAGTGAAAAATCTTCAAAGCCTACTTAATTTTACAAACACCGTGGGATACAACTTTTAAGAAGTGTAAACCATTTGGTGAAGTTTTGAAAGAAACTTCGTCAACATTAACAATCAGTGGTAAGAAGAATCGAGATAAATTAATACCCACAACTTTAGAAGAAATTTATATGATAGAGAAAAAGATGTAAAAAATTGGGAAATTTTTTAAGCGTGGCTTTTAACTTACGTGCTCAAGATGAAAAATTGCTTATGAAATTCCAATTAAGGGGAGGGTTTGCAGTAAATGAATATATGCCCGAGCCTCGATTTTCTCTTTACGTCCCTGGCTGCCCAAATCATCTTACAAATACTTGAAGCATAGAAGTATTTCCTTTCTTAAACATATCTTCCAGTGATGACGAGTTTTCTAAGAAAAAGTAACTTATCAAACGCCTTTTGATAATACTAATAAATATATGATATACTGAAAAATAAAATAAATTCAAGTAAACAAACTTAGTACAAGGTTTTTTCAGTAACATCACACGTCTAATTTGGCAATGAATTTTAAAGAACTCTGCTACTGTGGCACCCTATATTTATATTTATTTTAAAGCTTAAAAAATAAAAAGATACAATTTTTTATCATAAGTGGGCGACACCATGCCTCTTTTCCAAAATTATTAGCTTAATTTAGCTTATGTTAAAATAAATACAACTCTTTCAACTTATTTCCAGTAAGTTTTCTTCAGTGCTAGCGGATTCTTTGACGATAAATTGTAGCTTAGTTATTGAAATTCATAAAATATCTTCGTTAGTTTAAAAGTTATGATTTTTGCAACGAAAAAAGTCAAAAGGCGCCATAGTGGTGCGCCGCTGCAGTTTCAGCCAAAGTATGAAATCGGAGTCAGTTTATCTCATTTATTTGCAAAAGTTGATCAGGCGCAAGTTTTGAGGCGTGTAGTGAATTCATATGCGCCTGTTATTTAGTGTAGATGGATAAGTTTGGTTGCATTTATTGTGAAATGGGTTTCTACCCATGTGTTTGTGTTGGCATTGTTGCTGAATTTATATGACAAACGTGTATATGTCAAAATAATTTGCATGAGGCGTGGCTCCCGATGTGCGGTAGGCAGTTACATACAACAATTTTAACAACAAAATTATTAACAATGCCCATACAAGTCGTTCGGTGTATTGCCATCAAAAACAAATGAGTGCGGGATTTCATAAACTTATTAATTGTGTTGTGCATAACAAAGTGCGACAACAACAGCAACAACAATAAAATCAACCACACAGTTGACACTAGAGGCGAACAAGGCTTTAAAGGTTTACTACTTTAATTACCGGCACTTCGTTCGGATGGAATCAGTTACCAACCACTCTTTGTGCAAATGCTTATATTTCCCCGCAATACATTCACAAATTATTATAGTACATATGTACATACATATAAGTCTAAGTGCATACGAAATGCGCTTATGTAGCCGTTGCTATATTTGTATGTTTGTATGTTGGTTTGAAATTGTAGTCTTGGAAGCAATTGCTAAGCGTAAGTTGTGTGGGGCGTTGGATCATTTGTCTTTTGTCACGTACCGTTACGTTCGTGTTGGCTATTAAATGTATGTGTGACAAAGCCACCATTTGCAGCCTTCCAGTCACATAGCCTCCTGTTCCTCTTACACCCCGTCAGCACAATAGTAGTAGTAGTAGTAGTATACTCTGTCTGTGTGCAAGTGGTGCTCGAGCTCAGCGAGAATGCAATTAAGTTTAGAGACAGTAATCCTGGCAGATTAGTCAACGATTACAGCGTACAATCTGCAAGCGATTTATGAGACAAAATGGTTGAGATTCTCAAAAATATTGAAGATTAGAAGTGGAAGTTAAGGTGCCTTTGCACAAACGTTTGCTCACCAACGCACATACCTACATTGATATATATATATAGCCGTCCCACATAAAGGCAAACAATAGAGGACATATGTAAGTACACAAGCCTTGCTATGCATATATGTGATAACAGACGGACAGATGGCCATTCGGATGGAGAGTAGTCTAACAATTAATTTGCAAATGATCTGAAAATATTGCTATTTGATCTTAATTTGCATTGTCTAAACTTACGTAAATCTGTTGGCAAACATCGCTTTGAGTCGTTGAGACAAAGGCTAGGTGAAAAGCGCATTTTAGTTCCACTTTGGTTAGCGTAAATTCAGACCTAAGGGCCCTTCAAGCTTGTTTTTCATAGAAATTTAATTTGCTTAAAGCAAAAAGTGGAAGCTCTAAAAAATCAGAGAAGTTTTAATATAGCTCCTCTATGAATCATGTTAAATCAATTCAACCATTCGTTAACAGCCCTTCGGCTGGACCCTTGATTTGCTTAAGTTGAACTGAAGGTTGTGGTAGTTTACGTTAACCCTTTAGTGTTGTGGTGAGGTACGCCATACTTTATCACCTATCTTTCCGTAAATATACGTTATTTATATAATAAATAAAAGTGAGTATGCTATAGCTTAAAATAGCTTTCATTAACTTTATAATAAAGAAATTCCACCATTTTTTTTGCATGCTCCATGCCAAAGGTTTTCAAAGTTAGCAAGGATGGTTAATACCCCACTAAATCGTTATTATTATTATTATTATTGACATTAAAAATCGTTACAATTTGCCTTACAGTAAAAATGAGAGATATTCACGCAAAGCGCGAAAAATCAACAAAAATTTTTCATAACTACGAAAGCATTACACAGTCAAGTTACAAAAAAGAGTGTAACACTAAAATTAATCTATAACTTAAGAGGCATCTTTTCACAGCCTAATATTTATACATGTTTAAAGAATAAAAGAGATAATATTTGAAAAATTATATATATAATTACATAATTTTTTTAATGATGATAGAGCAAGGGAAACCAATAATATGGAAACAGACCAAATTGATGTAGAACGCGTGGTTTCCGATCAATTTTACGGGTACATCAGTGATGATTCTGACGGACCAGGTGCTTGGTAGAAATGTCCCTTGTTTAAAGCAAGCATCAATATTTTTAATACACCTCTAACCTCTTCAGCACCGGTAGAAAGACTGTTCTCCTTTGCCGGACTAGTAAATACTCCACGGCGTGGATCTTTGAAAGGCAATTTCTTTGAAATGTTGGTCTTACTCAAAGCCAATGTAAAATTTAAAAATTAATTTTTATTATTATTGTTTTTATTTATTAAGTTTATGTATATTAAATGTTGAAATATTTAAAATTTGCCATTAATCCTCGTTGATCGCAATTAATCAAAAATTGTAATCAAATTGAAATTTTGATTAATTTGATTAGTCCTAGGATTAAATTGACAACAAAATAAATCCTCACTTATCCTCATTAATCGAACACAAACTTTAATCCTAATCGATTAATTATTCTAAAAATGTTCGATTATCATAATTAATCAACTAAATTAATAGAGCAGTTTAATATAACTGATTTTTAATTTTAATCCAGATTTAACAGGTCGAAACCAGACCTTCTTAGAGGTTTTTTTATTCATTAGTTTATCTACGCTTTCTTAAAAATGCTACCTTCGAACGGTTATCAAATTCTTTTGAAGGTTGGAAAAGAATGGAGGCCAAGGCAATTATAAACCGATCATTTCCTCTTAAGCTCATCCACTCCTCCTTTTGTCTTATTACCATCTGCTCTCATTGCAGGTTTCCCAGTACTTTGGACATCTGTTTTTTTTTTGTATTGCATGGTGCTTAACAATATAACAGCATGTACATGGAGTTATTTGTATGGTTTACAAGGTTAATGTATCGTAAGTCATAAAGTCATAAAATAAAATAAAAATTCGAAAATATTAAGTTTTAATTATTTATTTTGATGTAATCCAAAAACAAATTTTACGACTTTATGATTTATGACACATAATGACACCCAATCGTAAAATCTTCATTAAACTCATACAGGCATGATTTCAATAATCTAGTCTTTTTGGGCTGACTTTCTGCAATTCATTAGGCTCATCGAATTCACCATCTTCCATGCAAAACTCATCGTTTAGGTCACTTTCTTCAATACAGAAATCCGGATCGAAAATTGCATCGTCGACTTCGCCGGATTCGTTATCGTCTTCAAGTAATTAGGCTATTTAGGCGGAGTTTGTTTGAATTTAACATGCCCCATATCCAAGCAAAACTTACGCTAAACTTGAGGTGATAGTAAAATATGTTCAAAGAAAAAAATGAGTAAACATTGATGATTCGAAATTTTTACACCAGCATTAGCATTTGTCGGCTCACGCTACACCTACCCGAGCAAATGGCGCATCACGCGCTGCGTCCAATATTCGGTTGACATAATCGACCAGCAGAGTCGGTAATTCGAGCAATCATGGATCGGTTTCGCACCGCGCTTACTCTCGTGGATAATGCGCAATCGCAGAGACGCCGTAAAGTGCGCACCGAAGACGCTATTGGTGCTGTGGAGTAGTGTATCGAAAAAGACCGGAATGAGTCCATCCGCTATCGCGCGCAACAAGTGGAGCTGTGCCCATCCACTTTATGGAAGAAGTTGCGGAAGGATCTTAGTTCGCGGGCTTACAAAACCCAACTCGCGCAACAATTGAGGCCGAACGACTGTCAAGCGCGTCGCACGTGCTGTGAATGAGTCCAAAACGAGATGGTCACCCAATTTTCACAAGAAAATTTTGTTCAGCGACAAAGCTCACTTTTGGTAGAATGGGTACGTAATTAAACAAAATTGTCGCATTTGGAGTGTTTGAGAATCCCCAAGCCATTGTTGAGACGCCGTTATATCCTGAAAAAGTGCTCTATGAGGTAATAATGGGTCCATTTATTCTTCAAAAATCAAGCCGGTCATAATGCTACAGTCAATGCGGAACACTACAGAGTGTTGATTAATGACTATTTCGTGCCTGAATTGGAGGATGCGGATGTGGACGACCTTTGGTTCAAATAAGATGGCGCCAGATGCCATATAACCGACTAAACAATAAATTGATTGAAGCAAATTTTTGGTGAGTGCATTATCTCACGTCGAGAGCCTATGGCAAGGTCTGCAAGATCGTGCGATTTAACATCGCTGGACAATTTTTTATGGGTTATGTAAAGTCGCTTGTCTACGCAGATAAGCCAGAGACGATTGACACCTTGGAAGAAAATATTCGGCTCATTATTGCTGACATACGGCCCCGATTGCTGCAAAAAGTGGTTCGAAAATTGAGGCCTCTCGGCTGGAATTTATTCGAGCTAGCCGCGGCAATCACTTGCCCTAAAACATTTTTAAAACATAATGGCGAAACCGTTATCATTATAATAAAGCAAAACTCTTGGCCATAGCATTAAAACGTCTAAAGGAGCACCCTTTATAAATATACCAAAATTCTCACAATTAATATCTCAAAGAAGCTTGGTATGCACATTGCACAGGACCGATATTTGATTGATTTGGTATTGCAAATCGGTGAAATCGGATAATAACCACGCCCACATAACAGTGTTTTAAGAAAATCAAAAGATTTCGATATATCTGTAACCAGTAATAATTTGCTCAAATTTGATATCTAGGTTTGGGGTTGTACAAATGAAAATGCGGGTAATTTTTTTTTTTTTGAAAATGCAGATTGAGGTTGTATAATTGAGTAAAAGGCGTAGCACCGCCCAATTTAGATTAACTAGGTATATAGGTGGGTCAATAAGTAAAATAATAATAAAAATCATGACCACCTCCCATTTTACGGTAATTTTTAAAAATAAAAAAAAAATCCGATATTAGCTATTAAAAATAGTTTTTCTGGCGCTGCCCACAATAGTGTAAGTAGGTTCATATGTCGAGGTATCAAACCTTGCAAACTTTTTCATGCGTCTTGCTTTTTAAGTCAGTAACCAAAATTTGGAAGACAGTACAACACCATGCGCACCCTGCATATAACGGTAAAATATAAAAATCAGGAAGTCCAATATATTTAGGAAACTTTGCTAGATAATTTGCTCAAATTTGTTAGAAAAGATTGGGTTTGAGAACGAAGTGCATGAAACGATAACGGAGAATGAAAAATTACGCTGAATGACACAATCCCGAAACTGGGTTGCCCTCCAAACAAAACTTGATGGAAAATCGTTCCAATATACATCAAATACATGGACTCATAAATGATGGTTATGGCCGTGGAAGCGCCCACCTTAGACCAAATGGGTATATTTCTGAAACTTTTCTCTCAAATTCTTCCAAATTACGTACACAGTTTGCATTTCCAGTCAAAAAGCACAATTTCGAATATTATCCACGTCTCGTACTTACATTTTACAAACAATTTTACATATTCTATATTTTACTAAATTTTAGCGAATTCATTCACATTTGTTGCAAATAATTTACTTAGAGTGAGAAAAAAATACACCAGCTACTTTGGTTGTGACATGTCGCGCGAATGGACGAAAATGCTCCAGCTCTGAATGTATTCAACGCGCTACCAGCTGGTGGTCGTAGAGGAAGAAGGCGACCTCCTCTGCTTTGAAAGGACCAAGTGAAAAAGGACTTGACGTCTTTTGGTAGACGTAGGAAGAAAGAGGGGCTGGCCCAATTTATTGAACTCGGTCAAATTCTCTTAAGAGGTTATATTGCCAATTAAGTAAGTAAGGGAAATACGTAAACATCAAAACTTTTTAAAATGGTTGTGGTACGCCCAAAACATTTTAATTTTCTTTTGTTTATTCAAACCAATAAAATTCGTTTAATTTCCGGAAATTTAGACTTTTCCTTAATTGTTCCTTACAGGTTTTATTTTTATGATTTCGTTGAATACATTTTGATATATTTTTATACACAACTTTCAAGCTCAAACTGTTTTATGAGTTACTTTTTTTTATTTTTCCTAAAACTACCAACAATAGAGGTAAATAATTGAAAATCGATCTAGCTCACGTAAATCTTAATATTATTGGAAAATATTTAGGCCGATGCCTTAAAATGTAATTAGTTTTGTAATTACGATGAAAAATTGTAAAGATGTTGTTTTTGTACTGGTAGTACGCTTGTGTGCTTATTTATATATTGGGTCTATAATTTACATAATTCGTGCGGTTTGCTAAGAGATGGCGTAACTTGTACGTATTCCATCGTTCCAATATATTCCGAACATACGTTGGAAAGCTACTGTCATTGTACGTCTTTTTCAGTATATGCCATTCATTTGAAGCGTAAACAACAATAATTTTTTTTTCACTCAAATATGTCGAACTTTGTGTCTGAAAAAGTGTTTTTGCGGTGAGTTCTTCTTCATTACTTTAATATGAAGAAAACTGCTGCCGAAAGTCATCGTATTTTGGTGGAAGTTTATGGTGAACATGCTCTAGCTGAGCGAACGTGCCAAAAGTGGTTTGCACGATTTAAAAGTGGTGATTTTGGCTTGGAAGACGATGAACGTCCTGGGCAGCCAAAAAAGTTTGAAGATGAAGAACTGGAAGCATTACTCGATGAAGATTGTTGCCAAACGCAGGAAGAGCTCGCAGAATCTTTGGGTGTCACTCAAGCAGCCATTTCAAAACGTTTAAAAACAGCTGGATATATTCAAAAGCAAGGAAATTGGGTTCCACATGAACTCAAGCCGAGAGATGTCGAAAGGCGGTTTTACTTGTCCGAAATGCTGCTGGAACGCCACAAAAGCAAGTCATTTTTGCATCGGATTGTTACTGGTGATGAAAAATGGATCCATTACGATAACCCCAAGTGCAAAAAATCATTTGTGAAATTCAGCCAACCAGCCAAATCAACGGCTAAGCCGAATATCCATGGCGCGAAGGTAATGCTCTGTATTTGGTGGGATCAGAAGGGTGTGCTGTATTATGAGCTACTAAAACCGGGTGAAACCATCAATGGAGAATGCTACTGAATACAATTAATCCGTTTGAAGAGAGCAGTAGCAGAAAAACGCCCGGAATATGCGACCAGACACGAGACAATAATTTTCCACCATGACAACGCTCGGCCCCACGTTGCTATTCTGGTTAAGAACTATTTGGACAACAGTGGATGGGAAGTTTTACCCTACCCGCCTTATAGCCCAGACCTTGCCTCTTCTGACTACCATTTGTTCCGATCGATGCAGATCGCCTTCACTGGAATAAGGTTCACATCAGAGCAAAATATCAAAAATTGGCTTGTTTCTTTCTTGGCTGCCAAGACGGCGCATTTCTTTTGGGATGGGATTCACAAATTGCCAGAAAGGTGGAAAAAAGCCATAGTTTCAGGTAATACTTTAAATAATACTATTGTACATGCTTTTCTTAAGCAAATGTTCAAATTTTGGGAAAACCCCGCATGAATTAAGCTATATTAAGTTATAGTTAATATTAAAAAAAAAAATAAGAAAAAAGTATACCAATCTATTGTTTTTTCGCAAAAGTTCATAAAAATAAAAAAAAAATGATTATTAAAATCTGTTTAATACTTTCAAGCTAAATCATTATTATCCATATAATTATTTTTATATATTATTTTCATTATTACTCGTCTCTAAAACGTACGAATGTATTTCACTTGTTTAATTTTTGGAGATCTAAAGCAGTTCTCTTTTATCAAATCTGCTGCGGTTGGCTCTTCGTGGGTGAGAAGAACACTTTCAGAAATTAAATATAAAAGTGAGTTCCAATGCATACGAATACATATGCATATCATATATATGTACATACATATATATTTTCATAAAATGGTTTGAAGGTACAAGCCCGCTACTGCGAACTTCAGACCAAATCCGGCTAAGAAATTGCGCTAATTTCCAAGCCGCGCCCGCATTAACCGCGAAAATCAGAAAACGCCACTGCAACAACAACAAACGCAATCAAATGCACCAACTCTTCATAGAATAACAAACCCAGAAAAACTACAACAACAACTAAACCAACAATCGTGGGCGTCACCAACATTTGCCCAACCGGAAGGCATGCTAAATACATGACATGCTAAATACATAGCTAGATGCGTGTTTGTAATCGCTGCGCACTTTTTTTTTTAGGTCACGGCAAGGCGCTGATCACCCTCCACACAAACAAAATCTGAAGGAGGTTAAAAGTTTTAAGCTGATGCAGCAGCGTGTAGCAAACGTGGGCATGGCAGTTGGGGCATGTTGTAGCGGTTAGTACAGGAATAACAGAGCGATATGCAGATGATGTTTTTGTTATTGTTGCTGTTACTGAATGCGATGAGCGCCTATTGTTGTGACAACCTCAATGTGCAACGAGAGCGAAAAGTGAAAGGCGAAACCACAGCAGCAACAACTTTAGCATCGCAGCGCCTACGAAGGAACAGAAAGTGGGTATGACATTAGTTACGCTGCAATTGCGATTGTTCTTGTCGTTACTTCCATCGCCGAGTTTTACCCATGTTGACTAAAGCAAAGAGTGGCACTCACCTGTGCAGCATCGCCGATGCCGCAACGTGGATGTTGCCGCTGTTGTTGACAATTGGAATTTGAAAGGAAGTGCAGTCGTTGCTCACAGTTGTGAATTGTGTGTTACACGCTCAGTGTGTGTTGTGAGCCGTTGCCAACGCATGCTGGCTTAAATTCTCGTAATGCACACTCGTAAGTCACGCAAGGCGCAAGTTTCGCAATACAGAATTCGTGATTGCTCTCAAACTGGTGCTATATGGATGTGGAGCGAAAGAGTTGGTACTTGTACTTGGAGCTCTGCAGTCTGCCCCTAATTTCGAATATAGGTACATATGTACATCAATAAATATACAATATAATTTATATTGTGCACTAAATGATTTTTTAAAAGAATATTTAGGTCAATCTAACAAACTTTTGCTTGAAACTTTTGAGATAAAAACTCTAAAAAAAGTATATTTCTCAAAGAGTTTTTGTTCGATGACAATATCGTCCAATTTGTAATGTTTCAAAAGGCATACATTGGTGGCAACGTAATACGTATTTAAATTAGTTATGTTTTTAGGTAAGATAGTTTTAATTTCGACTACAGAGTAAGCGACCTGTATTCAAGGAAAACTAGTCGGACAGTTTGAAGTTTTTTTTAAATTTTTTTAAGTGACCATTTTAAGTCTATAGACAATAACAAATAGAAGTAGTTTGTGTGAATTTTTATGATGAGTTCATCCGATTTGTTGTTATTGTAGAAAATGAAAAAAAAGAAAGCTCTGTTCAACTATTAATCGGACAAGATTTTTCAATTATCGCGCACACATAGTGTATATTTATATTTATTCAGTATTCAGTAATTGCCATCAAATTTTCTTATTTTTTACACAGGATTTTTAGCTGAAATTGAATGAGCTGCAAAAGTGTGTGGCCAAAAAGTTACTAAAAAATTTGATGACGATTTTTTGTAAGTTTTGGATTTTTGTAAATTTTGTACGAATTTTTAAACTTTGACTTAAATGGCTTGTGTTATAGAGTGAGCGATACTTTTATAAAAAATTATCAAAAATAAATTAATAAGCGTAAGTGGCAAGGAGTATCACATTGAATTTGGTGCTAAAGATATGGCGATATGAAGTAGACTTTCGCTTTCTAAAATACCTAAATTAAATCTGAACTATAATAAAACTGTACAAAAGGCGTGCAGTTGATATTTTTTCTTTTTATTAAGTGAATGAAATAGAATACATTTGCGCCATTTTTAGAATTTTTTGTCAAACTGTTTGCCTGCTTAAATTCACTAATTACCGAAATTATTTCAATGGATTTTTACGGAGCTTTAACTGGTGACTGGCAGGGCAAAAAAGGTTATTAGAAATGTCTTGGATTCATGTTCGAAAGGAAACTATTTGTCGATTAAGCGACTTTTTTTTAACACTTTTCGCTAATCGTTTAACAAGAGCTCAATTCGGAATGCAGTGTTTTTTTTTAGCGGCAACTCTCAGAAACAGCGTCCTGCTGCGAAGCCTTCTCTAATATTTTCTTGTCGGCAATGCTTAGAGATCTGTCACTCATCTGTTTAAAATAGAAACCAATATTTTTAACTTTCATCTCTTGTATACTTCTGAACAACGCTTAAGAAATTAGAAAAAAATGTTAGTAAATAAATATGCGCGACTATTAAATCGCACAGTTTTTGTATTGCTCTAGCACTCGGACAGATACCTCCGCTTCTTGAAAACACTAAAAAACATTTGCTTCAAATTTTGCTTTTTTAAGTTGTTTTATATTATATTATTATATCTTTAGTTTTCAAATTATTGTTTTTTACCAAGAGTGATAGAAGACCAAATTACGACAACGCCGGCAGCGTACACGTCACAGAAATCCTCTGCCGAGAATAATGAAAAAAGGAGGGTGACAATTTGACAATAACAAATCAATTACAAAGAATTGCACGCACACACAGCCACAACATCATCAGCGGGAAATTTGAAAAAACTGCACTTTCTATCTTTGTTTTTGCTATTGCTTGCTCAATTCAAAATGCGGCACTTAATTTTATTTATTTTTAAGATAGTTTTACACAAATATTTGAAAATTAACGTTTATCATAAACAACGCGTGGCATAATCTGTGTTTCTCAGTCTGTATTCGTAAACAAACACTCAGAACCTCCTGCTACGTCATTCTGTCAAACGAAGCAAGTACGAAGTAACGGAAGTGCTTTTGTCGTCACCTTGTATTCGCTGCATCGTGGTACTTTACCACATAACAGACTACTTATTAATAGCGCAAATATTTCACATTTGCTTTGGTAGTAAAAGGAAATGAAAAATTTGCAAAATAGATCGTAACAACTTGACATAATGCCACACTATGTTGGTCTTTTTTTTTTGTACAAGAAAAAATGAAAGGCGTCCGACACTTAGTGCTATCCGAGGATTAGTGCACCTACTCTCGCTTCGTTATACTTCTCGTTTCGTTATACCTTTCATGAAGGTGAAATGGTACTATAACTTTGGTCAGATGTCTGCAAGTATGTAAGTATAGGAAGACGAATAGATAAACCCATACCCTGATACGATTTACCCATGACCGTCTGCCTGTTTGAACGCAAATTAGACCATCAGTTTTGGAGATATCTAAATGAAACTTGGTAGGCAGAAGTATTTCTATAATGTATTAATCATTTGTCGGAAGCGACCAGATCGGGCATTATATAGCTACTATACAACTGATTGTTCGTAAATTGTTTATTATAACTCGTACAACAAAGTAGCTAAGAACATGAAATTTGGCAATCCTCTCCCGTATTATTAATGAAAAGTGTAGAATGAAAATTATTATTAAGAGCGGATTGCTATAGCTTATAATTTCGATCAACTGATTATTCAGATATGAGGTTTTTCATTATAACTACACTAAAGCAGCTAAGGACATGAAATTTGAGACCCCTTTAATTTATTGTTAATTAAAAATTCACAACAAAACCATCAGGATTCGACCACTATAACTTATAGCTCCCATACCACTGATAGTTCAGGTATGAGGAAAAGCGTTATGACTTCTGAATTAAGGCAGATAATAATTTGAAATTTGGCACTTCTCTCGCTTATAATTTAAAAAAAAAGTAAACAATGAAAGTCATCAAAATCGGGTGTCTATAACTTATTGCTCCCATACAGCTGATTGTTCAGATATAAGGGTTTCCTTTAAAACTCCTACATTTAGACAGAAAAAAACGTAAAATTGTGTAGGCCGTTCACTTAACAAATCTTACCAGAGATACTGAGAAAAGCCTCAAGAATAGGTTCTGGTTGGGGACTTTAACATTTTTAACAATCCTTGGAATGCGATTGAGCCAACTACGGCTAAATTCATTGCTACAAAATTTCTCAGCTACAAAACATACAAAACTGCGATTGACTGGTTACTGACAAGGTTTTCTTGCAGACAGCATAATTCCGAAAACATACTGGCTTTATTTCTTTTTTTTTTCATTTATATATGTATAAACTATTGAAACCGAAATAATGTCAATTTTTTTTCAAAAAAACAGTGCAACAGTGTCTTTATTTCCAATTTTTTTTTTTTGTATATATATATATATAAAAATTCCGTAAAAGGGAAATTTTCCTTTTACAAAAAGATTATCATGTACAATTTACTATATACATATGTTATAAAATTTCCCTTTTACAAAAAGATAAATAAATACGACCGCCACCAAAGAGACAAAATTTACTTTTTGTGTTGAAAAAAGATTGTATGGCTTTATTTCTCATATGCACAATTTTCGGTTATGGCTTTATTTCACTCTTCCAATGGAAATAAAGCCATATGGCCTTATTTCTCAATGTGATGCGAAATAAAGCCATATGGCGTTATTGCCGATGGCCTTATAACACTGTGCCCATTTAGTTCTAACACTTAATATCATTACATTTTCACATGTATCTTAAGCTTTTAAATTTTTTAGAAAAATACAATTTATTTTATCACAGCTACTTCACCTTATTTTAGTGTATTTCATTTTGTATGAGAAAAATAAATATTGTTTTAAAATTTAATATTTTTTACGCTAGGTTTTATGTTGAACTAAAATTTTTATATATTTATTAAAGGTATGAAGTCTTTGACAATTTAATACTTCTTTACTTGCTTCGTATTTATAATGGTCTAAATTCAAATGTAGCCCTATTTATGTTTTTCGTTTTTAATGCCAAACATGTTTTGTTCAAAAAATAGGCATTAGTATAAGAATTTAAAACAAAAGTCCACGTCACACGTAGCAAACGTGTAAACTAATTTGCCCTGAAAACGGTTAGCGTGCTGCAATTTATTGGAGTAAGAAAGAACTGAAAACACCTCTTCTTGACCTCGAGCCGGCATAAACACTACCTACTTATAAGAATAAAGTATTAACCAAAACAAAATTTCCCTTGGCAACATTTAGCGTACATGAATTCAAAATTATAGGAGATATTTTAAATACCTAACTCTGGTTTCTTTAAATGGTACCATTTTCATTGGTCTATAACTCTTTTACACTGATCATAGCTAAACAGTTTTGAACTAGATCTTAACTAGCTAATTTCGCACTAAGCAGAAGTATTTCTTTTAAATAGCTCAGAAAGAATCCTCTGGGAACTATCCATGACAAAACCGGTTTAGAAAGCGAAAGTGAAAGTTCAGCAGAGAGTGGCAATTGTCAGATCGAGAACCAGTACCGCCTCTACACCAACAAGTTCTGCTCGAGTTTTGAACTAGTGGGATTTATTGCAGGGTATGCATACACACACACTCGCAATTAAAACCATGTGCGCGGTTGTTAGTACATCTTCTTATTGTGTCTTCATTCTTGTCCCATGCCAGTTGCACTCGTGGCTTTCTTCTCTACATTTTGCCCATCTAGGCATGAACATTTTTCAACTTAACTCTATTCACTGCATGCTGTGCGTTTCGTAAGCTGCGATGCAAGTTCAAAACCAACTTCTCTGTGGTTTACTTAACATTTGCTTTACACACATTCACTTCCTATCTGTTTTCCATATATTCCAAAGCCTATTGCCTCAACAATACAAAAGGTGTGACGTATTGTAAACAATGTTCCTGAGCGGGTTTCATAAACAGTGCATCCCCACCTTCATGTTTTTGCAACATACTTTATGTGCGCTCATTCCTATGTACATACATATGTGTGTATATGTATGTGTAACTCTGTACGAGTATGTGCAGATACTAAAAAAAGTTCGATCAACTGATGATATTTTTTGTGTGTTTGTGAAAAATCCAAAAATGGTGCACGTTTGGAAGTCATCGGAAGAGGCGATGCTTCATTTTAAATTATTTTTTATTGCAAGTAAACATTACTTGTATTCAATAAATCCAGTTAATTTAATTCACTTCATTTTGAAAACATAAATCACTTTCAATTATTTAACCCTAGAAAGGTAATATACGTAAATTTTACGTCTATGTCGCATAAAAAGTCCAGTTACATTTTACCGCTATGCCGTATCGCTGTGAGCGCTGAGCAGTGCTTTCTTTGTTTCAGTGTTACATGAACAAGTGAATAATTAGTCCAGTATCAGTTCGCGGTTTGCTTTAATCGGTATTACAAAAAAAGTGTGCACGTAAATTTTACGTAGTCTTACTAATAACTTATAAAATTTTGAACGCAAGTTTGACGTGGTCTTGTTAATAATGTCTAAATATTTGTGGATAAAATTTAAGTTCCGTGTGAATTTCAGTTTAAATTAAAAGAAAAAACGGAAAACTCAAGTCGTTGTCTTGCGGATACAGAAATAGAAGCCCTTTTGAACAATATTGAAAGCGATGAAAGTTTTACTGATGACATAATTGAGGAGGAAGTAGATTTTGATAGTGACGATTGTTTGGATGATCCACACTATTCTCCTGAGTTCGATGAAAATGGTTTTGAACAGGAATTGATGAAAATCGCGGAGTCCTCCCGAAATTCGGCCTATGAAAAAATAAGTCAGCCTCCCCCAGCAAAAAAAAAATAGATCAACATCAAAAGAACAAGTAGAAATAAATGAGAACCAAGATGTATCCAATGCCCATACGCTTTTGGGAAAGAATGGTCATGTTTGGAGTAGCAATCCCGTGCGTCGTATTAGCGGAAAAAACTATGGCTATGAATGTTGTCTATATTCGACCAGGTAAATATTATTAAAAACGATGTTTTTTTATACACTGTTATTGAGCTAAAACTTAAACTAGGCCCATCGCCTATAGCGAGTGAAGCTATCGAACCGATCGATGCGTTTGGCTTATTTTTTGACGACGAAATACTAAAAGAAGTACTTTTGAGAACGAACGAAAAAATTACACAACTACGAGAAAATTATAAAGTCAAAGACTCCACTGTATCAGATACAAAACTAAGTGAACTGAAGGCCTTGATTGAACTTTTATTTCTGTCCGCAACTTTAAAAAACGGCCATCTCACCACAGACCTTCTGTTTGAAACTACGTACTCCACCGACAGATACAAAGCAACAATGAGCCATAACAGGTTTCGCTTTTTGATAAACGCACTAAGGTTTGATGATCAATTGACAAGAGAAGAACGCAAGAAGGAGACTGTTTTTGCTCCAATATCCATGATATGGAACATCTTCATTAATAGCTACATAAAGTCCTACAAGCCGGGGTCATATGTAACAATCGATGAACAGCTTGTAGGTTTCCGGGGCTGGTGTCCATTCCGCATGTATATGCCAAACAAGCCAAATAAATGTGGTATAAAGATTGTAATGGTATGTGATGTGGCGACAAAATATGTAATCAATGCAAGTCCTTATCTCGGCAAATCCACTGAAACCAATGGTGCTCCGTTAGCTAGTCACTTCGTTGAAACTTTGACCAAACCTTTGCATGGAAGTCATCGAAGCGTTACAATCGATAACTGGTTTATCAGTACTCCTTTAGCAAAAAAATTACTGGCTAATCCATACAAATTGACTATCGTGGGAACCTTGCGTAAAAATAAAGCAGAAATACCGTCAGCATTATTGGAAACAAAATCACGCTCAAATGGGTCATCAATATTTGCGTTTGATAACGAACTGACTTTGGTGTCTTACAAGTCTAAACAAAACAAGATCGTGATGCTACTGTCCACAATGTCCACAGAAATTGTAAACACCTACAATTCAACTAAAGGCGCCGTAGATACCTTTGATCAAATGGTCCAAAATATCTCTTGCAACAGAAAAACCAAGCGGTGACCACTTTGCATATTTTACAACATGTTAAATATAGCTTCGGTGAACTCTTACGTTATCTACAATCATAACGTAATGGAAAAAGGATTGAAACCATTAAATAAAACACAGTATATGTTAAAGCTATATGAACAGGACCGTGGCAAAATGAGAGACTAGAAAATATATCCAACCTTCCTAGACCAGTTAAGAACAGTCTCCGTGATATACTTAATGTATAAGAAACCGGATCAATGAGCAAAGATGAACACTCAAAAGGCAAACGGACATACTGCAAGTTTTGTCACTATTCCAAAAAACGGATGACAACTACCTATTGCTCAATATGTAACGAAGCTGCCTTGTGTGGTGAGCATCAAATAAAAATATGTCAAGAATGTATGAATAATTTGAACTAACTGAAGACAAAAAATTTTTTATTAAACCTTTATTTAAAATAACACACGGAAATTGTGTACTACCTAAAATTTACGTATATTACCAACAGCGTAGGTTAAAACTGTCTTACCTTTCTAGGGTTAAATAAAAGTCAAAAGAAATTAGTATGATTATAACCTCAAATGCCCATTTTCCGGAATTAATAAACTTTTCGTACCAAATTTAAAGGTATTTGTTACATGATTCAGTAAAATGTAGAATATATTGAATTTCTCAAAATTGGAAACAAAATGCAAAGTGTGTTTCAAATTTGGTAGACTTTGATAAAGTATTATAGTTTCGGAGATATAATTTTCTCATCTGAAGTTTTTTTTAGCCAAATTTGGACAATACGCCTTGGATGTAAATTATATTTTGATCCGTAAGGTGGCGCATTAGTCGATATACACAAAAAATTTGTATTTACAGTTTGATTTTCACAAAATAGCTAGATATTCATAAAATCCATATTTTTGGTCCGATATGTCTAAAAATAACCTGCAGGAGCGATTATAAATGTTTTTGCAGTCCGGTTTAAGTGATATTAGCAGCATACAGAAATCCATATTTCCAAAAAAATTTTGTTTCGATTTGGTTCAAATATAACAAGCTATGTGAATTTAAAATATTTGCTGTCTACTTAGTCTTGTCATAAATTCTTTTACAAAGTTTACAATGCATACAGCGAGGACGATTCGAAGAAAAGGAGTAGTTATTTTTTTGTTATAATTTGTATGCCGTGTCATATAAAATAACCAATTCAGTGTTTGCTTTCGCTTATTAAAATTGGAGTGGGAAGCTAAAGAAAATCGTTATGTCAAGGGGAATGGATACATCGACCAGCACCATTCAAGACTTATATGAGTTGATCTCCACATAAAAGCCAACCAAGCATATTAGTCTCAAAAGATGCAACCGGCTTCTTCAGCGGCAGGCGGTCAACGGCCATGAAAGTATTCTTTTAACAGTTGAGAAAATTTCCATTTTGAAGAAGTTTTTAATAAGCAAATCGGCAAAATCTACGCAAAGACTTCCAAAGACGAAAATTTATTATTCCAAGGGTTCCACCAACCAGCTGCTATAATTGTTTGATGGGGATTCTGCTGTAATGGAGCTACACTTCTTCACTTCTGTTAAAAAGGGGTTAAAACTGGGGCAAAACTGTAGGATCAAGATGTTTTAGAAGCCGTGGTAAAGCAGTTATGCAGTAATTTCTTTAATGGAGAGCATTGGATCTTCCAGAAAGATTCCGCTACAGCACACAAGGCGAAAACCACCCAGCAATGGCTTAAAAGCAATATTCCTGCTTTCATAGCTGCAGATGATTGGCCTTCTGTAAGTCCAGACTTAAATCCATTATACTACAGTTGCCGCACCCGAGTGTGGAGAAGTTCGGCCAAAATCGCTTAAACGGTTATAGCGCTAATTAAGTAAGTAAGTACTACAGTTTGTGGTCAGAGTTGGAGAACATGGCCGGCCGAATACTCAACAGAAATTTAGAGAGTCTCAAAAAATCTTCGATTCAAGCAGCGTCGTCAATACCAATAGAAACTGTGCTATTGATCAACGGCCGAATCTTCTGAGGGCTTATGTGAAAGGTGATCATTTCGAATAAAAGTTTGCACATCGCTCATTTAATATATGCATTATTAAATAAAACTAACTTTATTAAAAAAATATATTACAGTTTCATTTTTATAACGACCTGAACTTGTAACAGAAATTAAGGAAGGACTAAATACTAAAAAAAAAAGTACTTCGTAAAAACCAGAAATCAGTTGCTTAATTCAGGGTTATTGCTTTTTACTTAATAATAAAAAAATCCTTTATATGATAACTTTTCCCCTAATCCAGGTTCATGCTGAAGACATAGTGTCATTAATTTGAGAAAGTAAGTTTACTTAATGTTAGAAAGAATTTTTTAAAAAAATTTTGATTTTTACTTGTGATATTAAACCAAAACAAGCATTACGGCGTCATCATTTGACATACATCTAGATAAAACAAAATTTAGTATTGAAACTTTTTAACAAAATGCAAATAATATATTCTGTGCACACATTGTAAACAGTATGATCTTCTTTAAACCCAAACTTTCTTCATAAAACAAATGCATGTGCATACCATTTGAAAACAATTAAAACTAATTATGAATCGTCGAAAATATAAATAAAAGAAAAGTTCATATGCTTCAATTCTTTTTGGGAAAATTTTTCATTTGCTCGAAACAAGTAAAAGAAAACTGTCAATTTCCTCAACGTTAATAAAACAAATCCTGTTGGCAAATTAATTTTTCCTAAGAACAAAGAAAATAGTACTGCAATACTGAGAATATTTTTCCCAGCGCCAAGGAATGCTTTTTCTTAGTATATACATACTTGCATATATATCGGGTGTTTTTTTTAGACTGATATAACTTTCTATAGGGATAGCTGTCACTTGGCAGTTGGTAAATGACATTTCGTTTTGACATTTCTATTCAGTAAGCATTGGCAAATCATCATGGAAAGAATGACGCCGCAACAACGTTTACAAACTGTGGAAATTTACTTTAAAAATCAGTATTCTGTTCGCCAAACTTATAGAGCACTTCGTTTATCGTCATAAGCATCAGTGCAGCTTGTTCGTCGAACTGTTGATAAATTTCGAACAACATTTACTCTACTCGATGAAAAACTAACAACAAAACAAAGAGCTGTACGTACAAAATAAAATATTGATGCTGTAACAGATTGTAGAAGATCCGAATATGTCAAGTTGGAAATTTTGCAGTGGTTCAAAATTGGACTGATCGCATCTAATTCACCATAGCTAGTCGTAGCGGACATATGCCAGAAATCGTTTTTAAATATTAAATGTCATGAAAATATCTTTCAAATAAAAAAAAATTTGGCAAATTGATGCCATCATTTTTTATGTGTTTTATTTCAATTTAAAGTTATATCAGTCTATAAAAAATACCCTTTATTATAGCATCCTGAGGAGAACTGTATAAATTCATCATAGTTGCCTTTTTAGTTTTAAAAATCTCCAGCAACTAAATGCAAAAGTTTTAAGCTCCGCTAACGAAGTCGCCGCTCCCAGCTACTTTTAAATAAATTGTTGCTTTCTTTTGTCTCTTTAAACCGAAAGTTATTACTTTGAACATCGAAGGTACAGTATTGTTCGTATCTTAAGCAACACAATTCAATATAATACAGTTGGTCACTTGAGTTTACTAATTTTTTTTTTAATAATTTTTTACAAACTAACACTCATTGTGTATTATAAACTATATAAATAAAGCTTTCAAACATTTTACAAATTCACAAAAAATCATCGAACTTCAAACAATTTTCATAAAATTTTAAAACTTTTAAATCAGAATTTATTTAATAAACCTGAGACTGGTTTCCTCTGTGCATAATATGATCTATATAGCCTTACAGGATATACATATGTATGTCTTAGTGGCGTAAATATTTTATCGGAACATTTTCTTTTATGATGTGTCATAGAGAAAGACACTTAATGTTCGCCAATTCTGATATTGGTCACCTATTATTTTGCTTAACTTTCAGTTAAGGCGACCTTTTAGTTGTGTTGAAAGGTCTCCATACCTACAAGCCTGTGCTTAGCGTCAAGGTCTTCATTCCAAATGGAGCTAGGAAGGAACTTCGTTAAGTGCTCATTTCAATTAGTCCTATTTTCTCACACTTTTAACTCTGTTCTGATTTTTAAACTCTAAGCATACTACAATTTTATACATATTTCCGGATGTCTTTTTGATTAACATTGGTTTCTTTCTGAGCTGCACCACGTTGAAAATGCATCCGCAAATCGGGGGATTTCATGCATTTTTATACCTTTCATGAGAATGAAATGGTATATTAAGTTTGGTCCGATGTTTGTAAGTGTCAGAAGGAGAAGAGATAGACCCATCAAAAAGTATACCTAAATGATCAGGACGATGAGCTGAGTCGATTTAGCCATGTCCGTCTGTCTGTCCGTCTGTCCGTCTGTCCGTCTGTTTGAACGCAAACTAGTCCCTCAATTTTAGAGCTATTTTGATGAAATTTGGTGAGCAGGTGTCGTTGTACAAATGATTAAACATTTGTCGGAATCGGCCAGATCGGGTGACTATAACATATAATACAACCGATTATTCAGATATTGCATTTTGCACCATTACTCCTCCATTTAAACAGCTAAAGGCTTGAAATTTTGCAGAAATATCAGCCATTATTAGCTACGTATCAGTATTGAAAATCATGAAGATCGGAGAAATATCGGGTGTTTTTTTTACAGGTTTGTTTTTCAAATAGAGATAAAACTGGCATTTTGTGGTCAAATCTGGCAACTCTAATGTCATTTATGTTCAGTTTGGTTTGCCATTTCATCATGAACAGGTTGACAAAAGAACAACGCTTGCAAATCGTGCAAATTTATTTCGAAAATAATGGTTCAGTTCGCGAAGTTTACCGCGAGCTCCGTCAATTTTATGGTCGACATAATCGTCCATCAGAGCAATTAATTCGGTTAACCATGGATCGTTTTGCACTACGTTTACTCTATGTGATAATACGCATCCGCAGAGACGTCGAACAGTGCGCACCGAAGAAACAATTGCCGCTGTAGAGCAAAGTGTTGAAGAGGACCCGAATGAATCGATTCGCCACCGTGCACAGCAATTGGAGCTTTGTCCATCAACTTTATGGAAGATTTTGCGCAAAGATATTGGCTTGCGACCTTACAAGATCCAGCTTGTGCAAGAATTAAAGCCGCGAGACCATGCAATGCGTCGTGATTTTGGTGTATGGGCCGAAAATGAGATTGATCTCGATGCTGATTTTCATCGCAAAATTTTGTTCAGTGATGAGGCTCATTTTTGGTTGAATGGCTACGTCAACAAGCAAAATTGCCGCATTTGGAGTGAAGAGAATCCACATGAGACCCTTGAAACGCCATTACATCCACAAAAACTGACTGTTTGGTGTGCTCTATGGGCTGGTGGAGTCATTGGGCCATACTTCTTCCGCAATAATGCTGGAGAGGCAGTTACCGTTAATGGAGACCGGTATAGAGCCATGATAACCGACTAGTTTGTTCCCGAATTGGATGGCATGAATGTGGATGAGTTGTGGTTCCAACAAGACGGCGCTACATGCCACACAGCGCACGTCACAATCGATTTATTGAAGGAAACATTCGATGAGCGCATAATTTCGCGGAATGGACCTGTAAATTGGCCACCAAGATCGTGTGATTTGACACCATTGGATTATTTTCTTTGGGGATATGTGAAGTCGCTCGTCTACGCCAACAAACCAGAAACGTTAGGGGAATTGGAAGCCAACATTCGTGGCGTTATTGCCGACATACGGCCCCATATGTTCGAAAAAGTGGTTGAAAATTGGACCTGTAGAATTGGCTTTATTCGAGCCAGCCGCGGCGGCCACATGCCCGAAATCATATTTAAACATTAATGGCATAAAATTATTCTTCCAATAAAGCCAAATTTATGGACCTTAAAACGATTTTCTTGTGTTTTATTTCAATTCGAAGTTCTATACCCCTAAAAAAAACACCCGATATAACATATAGCTCCCATACAACCGATTATTCAGATATTGCATTTTGCACCATAACTCCTCCATTTAAACAGCTAAAGGCTTGAAATTTTGCACAAACATCAACCATTATTAGCTATATATTAGTATTCATCAAGATCGGAGTTCACAGTGTAAATCGGCAAGATAAATTCAGGACAAATATTTATTGCGAAAAGTAATAAGCTCAGCGCAATATCACATGAATCATAGCGTTAAACGTTTGGGAACTATTTACGGATCTGATAACTGTTTTCAAAGACCGACATATGTAGGTCTTACATATTAATACTTAATTATTTGTATTTTTTAAATGTTGAATATCAAGCGTCGATACGATATTAAAAATATTCAAAAACCATTCCCTTCTTAAAACATAGTTCTTTTTAATTACATAAGGAAAAGCATTAAATAATTTATAACAATGCCTTTACTAGAATTATTTTGATTGATTTGAAGGAAATTTTCGCTTTTAACTATAGGTAATACGAAATTGTAATACAATAACACGTTTTTTACTATTCTTCCATTCATGAAAGGTATGAAGCCTTCGGCATAGCCGAAGACAGCGCTGTTTTTACTTGTTTATTGTTAAAATTTAAACTTAAAGTAACTTCATACGTTGCAAAATTCGGAAAATTACTTCGGTATGTTTTCATGAACATTTTATAATTCAGCGATGCTACAACCGATAATTGAGGAATTGTATTTCTGTTAAATAGACAAGCTTAAACTGGTACAGAACAAAATTAAGAAAAAAAACTAAACGAACGTTCTAGATGATGGGAAATTCGTTGAAATATTTGCAAATTATTTAAAATGTTTCCAATAAAAAGTTTAATGTCATAGCAGCGTATTAACGCATTATCACCTTCATGGTATTATTGACAAGGTTTTGGTCCCACAATTGAACTGTGACTTTCACAAAAAAATTGTATGTGCTGTGCATTAGCAATTAACCAATACAATAAGTAAAATAAATAATTGTATTATTAGTTATTTATAATTATGTGACATTAAATACTTAAATGTATAAATATCTAAAACAAATAAATAAATTGGATTAATAACACTAATTAAACGGTAATTTGCACATAGTGTACATGCACATATATATTCTTGAATGTCTTTATTGTAATGTATGTAGATATGTATAATAAAATGTTATATATTATATTTTTAAATATACATGGAGTTAGTTAGTTGGTGAAGTGTTAATTATATGCCACTCAATCTTAAAAAAAGTAAACAATTGTACTCTGGATCCGGTGAATTATTTCGTTTACTTGGGAGTTGTAATGGATTTCGAAATTAATTTAAATAATCATCATATTAATGCAGTAACCAATAAGGCTAGAGAAATATTATTCTTTATCAAGTGACAATCTAAAGAATTCAAGGACCATTTGTAACTAAATCTCTTTTTACATCATTGATGAAACCGATACTAAGAATATGACTCCATATTTAAATTGGAACCCGCGTTATCAAGTTTACTTAGATCGGCGGGAATTGCTTTAAAAATAATTTTTACTTTTTGCCCTAAATACGCCTCTCGGTTTAATCTCCCCCATTATACTCGTACTAATCGTTTGAAACTAATATATATCTTCGTACCCTTTTCAGCCGCAGCGAAGTGCTAGGCATAATTTTCATAGCTAAACTACTCACAGATTCAACTGAAAGTACATTTCTTATTGTCGAAGTTAATTTTGATGTTCCTAATCGGGTTTCAAAATACTTTAAACCTCTTCAATTAAAACAGCGTGCAACCAATTATGAATTAAATGAATCTTTTCGATATGCGTGACAAGATTTCCACTGTCTTTCCAGCGCCATTGATATTTCGGATTCGCCTTTCACCATAAAATAAGCTGCATTTTCCTTTCTCAACTAATTATTAACGACGGTATAATATTCTTGCATTTCATGTATTACGTGCAGCAGATTAGGCTTTTTTTGTAGCTGAGCAGTTTTAGATCTCGGCGTTTAACAAACTCTTGCCATTCGACGACTCGGCACAAAAAAAAAGATCCGTTAGAGCTGGAAAACTATTGGTAGTCGGTTTGCGATGTTTAAAAAAACTATCGATACTATCGATATCATTGTCGAATTCTAAAAAAAAACGTGGACGTATTTGTTTTAAACATATGTTTTGAGACCACAACAATTCTTTTTGTAATTTTAGCAGCTACAACTTATATAAAAATATATATAAATTTCATATTAAACAACCGAAATATACACTTATTTTATTTTTTCAAATTAGTTTTAAATTATTTTTTTAAAGAAGTCCCTAATAATCCAAATTTTAAACTTCTTACGAACATTAGTAGTTTCCTTAAAATTTTGCATATATTTTTAGAAATAATAAAAAAAATTTAAATTGCCTACCTACTATCGGTATATATGTAAATCCATTGTAGTACATTAAAGTGCAAGTTTAAAACTTATTAATTTTTAGTAATTTTGTTTTTATGTCGCTTTTCTTAAACAACTCGCTTATTTTTATAACAAAAAATAAAAATTATTTTAAAAAAGCGAGATGAAAAATAACCCAAAATGAGTGACCGCATGGTTTTGTCTCAAGGTATAAGTTTAATCTTTAATGAACAATTTTTTTTTAAATTTTCCAATAAATAGTAATTATTCTTCTGTTCTTTATCCGCAGTTTATTCAGCGCCAATTTTAATTAAGCAAAGTGGAAATATTATAAGACTATCGATAGTGCATAAAAATCATCGAACGTTATTAAAAATGAAAGCTATCGAAACCATTGCGACTATCAATAAAAAAATGAAAACTATCGATAGGATATCGGTGGTTTTATTATTATAATTATTGTTATAAAGTACATGGCAAAATGTCCACTCCCTAATAATGTGGGCCCAAAAATGAGCGGCTCGCTGTACAAATGTACTCTTACAACGAAAACAAAACGCTACAGGATCTGGTTTTGCGCTAGGCTTGGGACCAGCAAAGTTAATTTAATTAAAAAAATAAATAAATTCATTCCAAAATAGTACTACAGTTTTAAGATTTTGGTTGGGGTTTGAATCCAACAACCCCTTTTAGATGTGCCATTGCACTGAGTGCATGTGGGAACATTAAAAATTATAGAAAACATTTTTCTCTAATAGCGGCCGCCCATCAGCATGAAAAAACTTTTCACAAAATCACTTGCCGTTCGGAGTCGGCGTAAAACTTTGAGCAGCTAATTTGTGGCACAACATCAAAACGTACACCACACATTGTAGAAGAAGTTTTGCCAAACATTGAGCTATATAATGCAAGGGCCAAATTATTATTATTATTATTATTTCGAATGCCCAAAACCTGATAATATATTGTATCAAATAACATCATGTAAGTGATTTCCAAACTACGTGAATGTCTTCAGATCGAGACAAAATGGATCATATTGCGGTATACAGAAAGCGTGCATCCGTTTCGCTAAGATCATTTCGCAAAAACAGGAATTTCTCGCCCTTAGTATACGACACCGCCGACAGAACAGGCTCGACGATAAATGTCGTGGAAAGAAGGAGCCGACATGAAAAATGTTTGCAAATTTTACAAGAAAAAGCGGTCGCTAACAAAATGTTTTAAAGCCAAGGCAAATAAATAATAACTATACCGATAAGAGCGGCTTAAGGAAAGCCTTAGCGCAGTTGAAGTTGGCGCATTTCTCCACAGCAAAAGCGTCCCATGACAAGGAGATGGGGAAAATTCCGAACCCCAAATCGTCACCCGACCTCATAAAGTTCGAACAGTAATAACGCGGTTACGGGACAACAAAGTGCAGGCACTGTAGGACTACCAGCTGAGCTATTCAAGAAAGGTGCATGCAAATGACCTGGCATTTTCAGAATATTCAGATTGGAATTGAAGTGTGCTTTGCCAAATCCACACGAAGAGTGATCATGCAGTATGACCCCCTCTGTGGATTCAGTCTTTAAAATATTCCGCGCATATAAGACTCTATCGAACATATTATGCGAAAGGCTTTAGCTAATTATCAACAAGCTGGATGGACCTCATTAGTGTTACTGGAGACCTGAGATGTCTTCTATAGATCAGATATTGACGATACGCCAATCTTCTAAAATATCCGAGACAAGAGAATCCGCACATACCACTTGAGATCCGCTTTCGACAGAAGAAGATAGCTATACAATTCTATGTCAGAATCTCGTATATTTGTATACCGAAATATTACGACTATTACGTCTACATAAACAATTCAACACGAGATAAGTTTCAAACCTCAAATAGATGTTTGTGCATGTTTCGCAGTCCCGTTGAGTTGAGGTACGGGAACTAGTGGCAACCATTCGCAAAATGTGGTAGCTGTAATTGACTGTACGAGTAGAGCGCGGGTGGCAGTCGCAGGATTCGAAGCAGGGGTTTGCTATTTGTAGGCATACGTCGTGAAGAATTGAAAACAATATTGGAGTATTAAACCAGCTTTCGGTTTCGGCTCTTATAATATAGAACATAAAACATTTAAATATTTCTGGGTCAGCTATTTCCTCTTTTTAGTTTAGAGGGATAGATTATTCAAATGACGATGAAATGATTCAGAAAAAATAATTCACTAATGACTATCAATCTCTTTCAATGCCCATTTTTGTTTAAAGAGGGCTCAAAGGGGTAGAATCGTCCCTGCTTTTACAACACTGGCTACTAAAGGGGATTTTTTTTAGACGTGTGGTTTTTAATGAAACAATACTTTTTTCGGAGTTGGTCCTTTTGATAGTTTTACTTGATTTATACTCAGTTTGGTTTGCCATTTCATAATAAACAGACTTACTTCGGAACAACGTTGGCAAATCCTGCAAATTTTTTACCAAAATAAAGATTCACAAGCCATTGTTGAGACGCCGTCACATTCTCAAATAATCACTGTTTGATGTGCTCTATGGGCACAGGGAATCATTGGTCCATATTTTTTTAAAAATCAAGCCGAACATATTGCTACAGTCAATGGGGAACGTTACAGAGCTAATAATAAATGACGTTTTCGTGCCTGAATTGGAGGATGTTGATGTGGACGACCTTTGGTTCAAAAAAGATGGCGGCAGATGCCATAAAGCCGACTAAACAATCATTTTGAAGTAAACTTTTGGTGAGCGCATTACCTTGCATCGTGGGACTGTGCCGTGATTGACGTCTTGGAAGAGAATGCTCGGCGCGTTTCTGGACATACGGCCGCAATTGCCACAAAAGTAGTCGAAAATTGGGCCTCTCGGCTGTGCTTGTCTAAACTGAACATTCCATTTTAATGTTGACAGTTAAAATTTTGACAAAGTAGAGGCCTTTGTTTATCTGGGAACCAGCATTAACACCTACAATAATATCAGCCCCGAAATCCAACATATGTTGCAACAAGTGCTACTTTCCTACTTAGGGCTTAGTAGGCAAATGAGCAGTAAAGCCCTCTCTCGATGAACGGAAGCCATGCTCTATAAGTCCCTAATTATGCCCATGTTATATAAAATATTAAATAAAATATCTTTTGGAGTTTTCAAGAGAAAAATTCTTGGACTCCTACGTCTCTTCGATGGCAAATATCGCAGACGATGGAACGATGAATTGTATAAGCTTTATAACGACATTGACATAGTACAGAAAATTAAGCTAAGGCATGCTGTGAAAATGGAGTAAATGTTCCAGGCTCCAGCGCTGAAAGTATTCGACGCGGTACTCGCTGATGATAGGAGAGGAAAAAGGAGGCCTTCCATATGTTGGAAAGACCAGGTGGAAAAGGTCTTGGCATCACTTGGTTCCTCCAGTTATTAGAATCGGTAGTTATGTAGATAATCACAGCATGCCGTTAAACACGCGAATACACTAATTTGAAATTCCTATGAGTTTTATCCAGGTATAGATATCGGGACCAGCGGAACCTGCGAGTATTGGATCCCGCAGCCATCTCTTATTAGAATATAGGACATTTGACCGAGATTCTTCTGTATACATCTCTATATCTAGTAATACAACGTCACGTAATGAAAAAAAAACTGTCATGATAGCGGAAAAATTGCTCTTTCTAGCCAGCCTATTTTTAGAAAAATTACACTTTTTTACATACAGGAATAAATAGTTCCATGTTAATTTACCAGGAAAGTTTTCATTTTTTCCATTTGGCCATTAAAAGAAATGCCTACAGATTTTATACTCTTGAAACAGCTCACAATATCATCACGCAACAAATCGTGTATGGTGTATAGCAAAATTTAGCCAAGTTAAAACCAATAATAATAATAGTTTTGTGAAGCGACAGTATTCTTTTGATATTTTCTATGAATTTTATTAAAATTTCCCCGGGGTTGTCTGTTCCTCAATTGAAACTACAGTGGCTTTGTTGACATTACAATTGAACGTGCAGTGTTCAAAAATATTTGTGTCGCGACAAATTGTGAAAGTCTATTTCCAATTAAAAAGTGACTTTATGCTGAAATAAAATCCGTACACACAAACGGAATGAAGAAAGGAATATATTTCAATGGAAAGAATGAAAGGTAAAAATAATAAATATTTTACAATATTCCCAAAGCATCAGAGAAGTTCAGTTGTAAAGTAAACTGAAATTGATTGCACAAATAGCTCAGTTTGCTCAGTTGCAATAAACAGCATTTGGTAAGGGTTTCCTTAACTCTGCATAAATTGCTCTGACTACGCTTATTGTTTGTTTCATGCACACATGTTTACTGGTAGATAATTCAAGCGTATTCATTGATAGCTTTACAAAGGTATAAGGTAAGGTTGCTTCTGAACATCAACTTGCTACTTCACCGATGTTTATTGATACGAAGCCATGCAAAGGTGAACAGCAGCGGGTGATTCACTTAGGAGTACCAACTGCTACGGTAGTGTTAGATATTTCAACATGGAAAGATTTAGCCCGGCACCATTTCAGTCTTTGAACTCTAAACAGGTTTGAAGAAGATCTGTTGTTTTCTATAAGCGACTAGAAGACCCCGGCAGGCGTTGTCCTGCCTATATTCGTTTATAAATATACACTTTTGAAAATATAGGTATGCACGTTGTCCTCGTCGAGACAAACAATTTGACAATCAAATTTTAATATTTTTTATCCTTAATTAAGTATGACTTTTTAAAATGTAGTAACCCTCTACAAAATTTACCTAAAAACATTCTCATAGCTTAACGAACTGTTACTACATATTTCATTTAGCTTGTGTATAATTTAATTAAATGATAAGGCCGAAAGTAGCCTTAGAAGGTGAACTACATGGCGCTTTACATAGTGTAAAAAACGTGAATGCTCGCCGAGTTCAGGGCGGCCAAATAGTCTAGAAAGTACCAATTTAAGAATTGGTTCGGGTATTCGGCAGGGCGGGGCAGTGGTAGAGATAGCGTTTGATGCTTTCCACTTCCTCTTCGTCCCTGCAGCTTCGACAGAAATCACTGGTTAGGCATTCCAATACCTTTCCGTGTATGCCCATGAGGCATTGCCCGGTTATTATCCCGACCATTAGTCTGAGAGAAGGGCAATCAAACCGATGAGAGCTTTGGAACGCTTTTTGTCAACCTTTGAACAAACTTGTCTGGTAATCTCTCGGATTATTAGGTTCCATGACTCATCTAGTATCCACCTCGTCGATGAGTTTTGTCAGCAAACTGTGTTCGCAAGAAGTTGGACGCATGTCGGCGTCGATGGCAGAATTTACAATAGATTATTCGTTTCACTAACAACACGTTTGCAGTGCAGTTGCCGGGAATGTCACTATTCCCAGAAAGTCATGCAAGTCAGTTATCACGAAACATTAGACGCGATCAGATTGAGAGAACTTTTGGATTCTATAGCAACACTGGGCGTTGTTTCGTGAGAATTTAGAGATTTAATAGCACCTTGGCTGTCAAAGTATACAGTGAGGAGCTAACATTGTCAGACAGAGAGCAGCATCCATTATAACATCATCTCGTTAAATCAGGCAGCACTGCATCCGAACTGAAATTTGCATACATACATGTACCATACATACAGGTGTTTTTTATAGGAACGCTACGAAAGATTTTTAAATAAAACAAAAACGGTTCAGGATATAAATTAAATTCCTTATTCCTGTGAAAGTACATTCGATGCCATTATGAATGGAACTCGATTTCTTTTGCAAGGGCACCACGAGCACGCTTGCAGATGTCCAGACGCTGAACCCAATTTTCGACGGTTTTCAAGCATAAATCGGCCGATACTGCTGCAATTTCACGTTCGATATTCGTACGAAGTTCATCAATCGTCGCTGGCTTGTTGGCATAGACCATAGACTTGACGTAGCCCCACAGGAAATAGTCTAACGGCGCCAAACCGAACGACCGAGGCGGCCAATTGACTGGGTCATTTTGTGAGATAACACGATCACCAAACTTGGTTTTCAATGAATCGATTGTGGCATTCGCTGTGTGGCTTGTGGCGCCGTCCTGTTGGAACCACATATTGTCATATTGTCCAAGTCCATATCATCCAATTCGGGCTAAAAATATTCGATTATCATTGAGCGGTAGCGATTCCCATTCACAGTAACGTGCCGGTCTTGATCATCACGGAAGAAGTACGGCCCAATGACGCCGCCGGCCCATAAACCGCACCAAACCGCAATTTTTTCGGGATGCAATGTTGACTCATGGAGTACGTGTGGATTGCTGCCTGTCCAATAACGCATATTTTGCTTATTGACGAAGCCATTCAGCCAGAAATGACGACGACCATAAATTGAACGTAGCGCTCTTAAAGTTGAGGCCATTGACTCCGAAGTTCGGTAGTAAATTTTAATACATTCGACTCGTTGTTGGATCGTATAACTTTCCATGATGAAATGGCAAACCTTACTAAAAAGAAATGTCAAAAGAGCGGGAAAAAAATGGCGTCGTTTGCTGTCACTTTTGTAGCGTCCCTATTGCAGGACCCAATTTTCAGAAGAAAAATCTGAGAGATGTTAAACTGAGTTTGTGCAAATGAATATTTGTTGCTATGCAGTGAGAAACTTATGGGAATATATGAGAATTGTGGATATGATATCTGGGTGGCAGATACATTGTGTTATTTTCGTGGGTACTAGCCGAAGGTTGTGAACTTATCATATTGTACAGCTACAGCACACACTGCAGGAGCAAAAAAATCTAAGAAAAATTTTGATGTATTTTTTTTTTCAAATTGCGATATTTCCTACCGATTGAGTAAGGTTTCTCCAAAATGTTTAACACCCTACATCAAATGAAACCTTTTTTCTTTAAACGTAGTAAATATTTCTTAAGCGTCAATTGATTGAAATATTTCTTTCTTTTCATAGCTGTTTTTCTTCATGTCAGGTAATTTATTAAATTTATTTTTCGTGCTATTGCAGGGATTGGAAAACTTTGGAATCAATATTTCTTATAAAGTGTTTGCAATACCCAGAGAAATCCTCAATGAATTCGTAACATATATATATTTTTTTTTTTTAAATCTCCAAAAAATTTAAATTGATGAATTATAGATGTAGCCTCCGGTTAGCTCTTAGATTTTTATTGAGCACTTTCTGCCCTTTTCCTTCAGATAGCCCTAAATGGATATTGTTTTCTGTGCACACTATGGCAAGCAAAACAGAAAAATAACTTTTCTTGGTGTGCAGTGAGTGCCTTTGTACTGTCTGTAAATTATATATGTAGAAAAAGCTTCGACACGTGTGCTTAGGGCTTGGTCACCACTGCTCTAAATGAATCACCTATTATTTAAGTACATGCATTTACATATGCACATGAGATGGCAAACTGAATGCGTATTCAAATTTTTACAAAACTCGGAGTTTCATAAACTTCCTAGGACAATTACTTAAGGGAACTGCAAATTCACTCCCCTGAATACAAATAAAAGCTGCATTCAATGACAAATCATACGATGTAGAGAATACAAAGATGTCGCGGTTAGCACATCCGTATTGAACGCATTTGGCATGAGCAGCTGTTTTTGTGATTTTTCAACAGATATGTAACTATTGTCTACTAAATTTTATGTAGAAATATGAGAGTTTCCACACACTTTCAAATTGAAAGTCTCAATGCCTTCTGCTTCCATCTTTGTTTAGTTTATGGGGCGTCGTACTCTGCCATGGAACCAATAGATTCCTTAATTTCGAGAGTGCTCAAACTAAGTCTAAGTATTAATGTTATTGGACTGTTGGAATTCTACAAAATTTGCCACTAATAGGCCCATTTCTGTGTACTTGACTAGCACAAGAGCACCCTAACTGCGATAAAATTCTTTTTAGTTGCAAAAGCAACTCTGAAGCATGCTGTTTTTTTTAGTGCTATTCGACCCCATTCACAATAGCGCAGTTTTTTCTCTCCCCAACAATAAATCTCATATATTTCCGAGTTAGTGCTGTAGCTTTGCATGCAATTCGTTATCCAACCTACCCAGTATTCCTTTGCAAGGCGGTTACAAAGAAACGGGCCTAAAGTGAATGACAATTTCTTTTAATATTTCATATAGTATTTCTGCCCACTCCTTTAGTGCTGAGCGCAGTAAATAATTCCACCAGTACTTTACAACGAAGGAGCATTAAAAAATATGCATTTAAAAAAAATTCGCTTCCGTTTTTTCTTCGCGGTTAGAACACGATTTGTTTGTTTAATTACAATTTTTAAATTAATTTTAATTAATTTTTGTAGCATTTATTTGTGGTAGCATTGTAAGCCCTACTGCATTGGAGGATATTTGTGTAATCTAAGTAAATATACATAATGACCATGTGAACGTCACACACAGATAAATAAAACAATCGTTGATATGGAGTACGAACTGCATTTATCGAAAAAGCTTCCATCAAAAATATTATTTCACTCATATGGAAAAAGTACAGGTTTGCCTATATCCCAAAATCGAGTGAGATATCGTTATCGAATCTGCAAGAGTTCACACCTCAAATTCTGATCCAGTTTATATTGGAAGTTATCGTGCGACTAGTTGAACCAACATCCATACATGAAACGTGAAAACCATAGAATTGCAACGAATGCACCTTGATAGCATTCCTAGATATTGAGAGTGCATTCAACCAAGTAACGCTCACGTTAATCTCGATCGCAAAATTGTCAGTTGCGTAAGTCGCGTTAGCGGGCAAATTAATGGAGTTGTTGCTAGCGAAAAACCATCACAAGCACTATGCGACCAAAAAGGTGTCAAAGAGATCGAATTTGGGGTAAACTCTAACAAAAACTATTTATTCACACACAGGCTTTTGAATTCACAATAACTCCGAATTGGTCCTCTAGAGGTATAGATGAATTAGTAGATGGTTCTGCCCACCAGATCAATGTAGTAAACGAACCAAATTTTACTAGTGCCTGTTATAGAGGTTTGTGAATGATTACGATCGCGAGTAATTGGTTTTAAACATCTGTCAGTTCGGAAAGTACTTAACTCTGCCGCAAGCATCTCCAAAGGTGTCGCTGACTGCTTTAATAAAATAGCTGAGTAGTTCTTTTTATACCTGGGAAGGCTTCCTGAATACAACAATATATACAGCGGAGATCAAAAGTATTTACACAACGAACTTTTGTTTTTTTGCACATTCCACTGAAATCGTTTTTTCTTGCTGTCGTTGTTGTTGCTGTGCAAAAAAATGCTATATTGTGAACTGATGATTAACGCTGATCAAAAGTATTTACACAAAGCTCAAACTTTATTTTCTTGTATTTATTTAACCCTGCTGTTAGGTTAAAAAAAACTTACGAATCTTAGGTTAGAGGACCATTTGGTCCATACTGCAGTTTTCATACAAAATAACAATTTAATCTTAGTCTTTATATTTAGTTTGGTTCAATACTTGCTAAATATTATTATTTTATTATTTACTCAACTCTGGTAAAACCCAGCACCAGTGGCCTGCTCTAAAAATGCTTCTAGTTCAGGAGCTCGAATGCGAGGAATTTGTAGTTGCTGCAAGTCTAAGTCTGATGTAAAATGCTCCATTTGCAGTGCGTTTATTTGCAAAACCAACCGAAAAACATTTTTTTGCTCATCATGTAGTGCCAAAAAATATCGAACAAACTAATAAATACTTATTTTTGGAAAATTAATGTAAAGAAAATCAAAGAAAATATACTATGGACCAAATGGTCCCTTAACCTAAGATTCGTAATTTTCAATTTATCTTAGTCCAGTTTTAAGTCAGAGAATTAAATTTTCGTACATAATATTGTTTTATAAAAAGACCACCTGAGCTGTCCTCTGACGTTTGATAAAAGCCCAAATAGTTTCAATAATGTTTAAGTCGGGGCTCTGCGGAGGCCATGGATGTGCAACTTGATTTGTTACAATTAATAGTTTCGTAGGTAACCATCCTTTATGACATGGAGCGTTGTCGTGTTGTAAAATCCAGTCGACAGTTGGAAAAATCCGATTGCCGATTGCGATACAAAGGCATGGTCGTTGTAAATTGTGGTATACCCGGACTGATTTAAAGTACCCTCAATTGGTACCAAATCTCCAAAGCCGTAGTAAGACAAAGATCCCCAAAACATTACCGTACCACCTCCGAATCTGTTTAGCGGCTGAACTGCATCTTTCTTCTTTTCACGTGGTAAATAAAAATGTCCACAACAGCGAGCCTGTATTGGAATTAAGGAATCAGAGAGCGTTGTAATTGCTGACGCAAACTCTTCATAGTGAAAATTACTTTTAAATAAGTGAGGCACTTCTTATCTTCATGCTGTGTGGTAATTAACGTAGTTGCAAGCTCTTTTTCTGCTCTAAGAGCGTTGAGTTTCGTTTTCATTGCTTGAGCTCAAACAAATAGTGCTTCGTCGAATACAGCACACACTTTACAAAGACAAGTTTTATCCGAATTAAGCTAAGCCAGCTCTCAAGAGACGTAGAAATTGAAAAAAATCTCAAGAAATGCTCAAGAAATTTTCTTGCGCTAAATTTTCGCAAAGCAGCTTTTTAATAAAATTTCATTATGACAACACCGGTTTGGCGAAGAAACTTATAGGTCTATATTTATACATAGTATATATTTACAAAAAGTGACAGTAGAAGGTAAATAACGCTGCATTTTTCCATGCACTTCTTATTTTGGTTAATTTAATTTAAATGGAAGGCTCAACTCTAATAACATCAAAGCGACAAGATTTTATACCTAATTTATAATTTGTTGGAATATTATATAAAATCTACGCAAATATTTACCATTTCAGGTACTAAAAGAAGCCAGAAATAATAAAATTGAATTAAATAAAGTAAGTTTAAGTTGGAAACGAAAAAATTACTCATGTTTAATTAAATCTCTTTTCGCTGGTTTATTATTTTTCACTCAGCCAGTAGCTCTGCTCATACAATGAATTCGGTATTCGATTTCAGGTTTTCTATAATCAACGAAGATCGAACGTTGAACCCAACTCATTAAAAAAAACCACAAACGCAAAATTAAATTTTAACACGCGTTTCAATACTGTTGCAGTTGCAGAAGTCCATAAGCAAATTATGCAAAAATAGAGGGCGTTCGGAAACCACGTTCGCACGTTACGACGGCTAAATACAACAAAGGGCTCCTCCCTTCCACCCACGCCAATAAGGAAGGGTTTAGTCAGGTCGTTAGCGGCCTGTAGGCTCATGGCGCGAAGACTAACTTCAAAATGGAAACGTCTTCAAATATTAACAATTTAGCGTCATAAAGTTATAATGTCTCAATGTGTTTCCGCATGATATATATAAAAACAAAATATGCAGAATTACAAAAACGGCCAACCTCATATACCGACACATGAATATAATAACGAAGGTATGTGTGTACAGTGAACTCGCGCTAAAAAGTAAAATCAAATTTATACCTTTTTGCAACATCGTTCATATTTGCGAATGGTCGAACAGTTGTCACTTTTTTTCGACATATACAAAATTTATTGCTTATAAAGATAGTCTTTGTTTTATTCAGAGAACTTAAATTAAATTTTCTACTTCACAAGGCATAAGCTTTTAATTTCTTTTTTAATTGTCGTACATACTCAGAATTAGACTCATTTGAAACGGGAATCATCTGTCATTTGGAGTATATACATATATTTTTTTTTCTTATTTTACATAACATTCTCTTAGAAACGAGAAAATATATCCCATTTGCGCAAACAAACCCAATGTAGCCTGGTTGTATGGCCCATTGCAAAAATACCGAACGGTGTGAGTACAACGAAGCAAAATAAAAAATTTCTATGCAAAAAAATTATCTTTGTGGCCCCGCCCACTTTATAAGAAAAACTTATATCCCCAAAACTACCAAACCAAACTCTATCAAATTTGGTACACAAAATGAATTTCAAGTCGATAAGGAAAATTTCGAAAATTGTTAAAATTGGACAAAATGTCATATAGCGGTAAAACCAACAAAAAACGCTATATTTGGACCAGCACTAAAAAATACAGCACCAAAAAATACACTGAATCAAAAACAAGGAAATGTTCGTAGCACCCACTTTAGTGCTAATAAACTCTACCAAATTTGATGCACATCTTACATTTCAAGCCAATAAGCAAAATTCTGGAAATTGCTAAAATCGGACGAAAACCATACCCACCTCTCATATAACGGTAATTTTTAAAAATAAAAAAAACGGTATTTTAGTAACTTTTAAAGACAATTTTATTAAATTTAATATGCAGAGTGAGCTTATAAAAGAAGAATATCTATTCCCCTTGGCACCTTCAATATAATACCAATTACATTCTCATTCGTTACTTCCACATCTCGATGCATCTTCAACAACACTAACTCATTCAATCGGTCTTCACTTGTCTTGTTTCGTAAATGCGTTTTCAATCTACGCAAAAAGCCATTGAAACCGGAATAGTTGTGCAAACTATTAAAAGCCTATGTATCGACGGGTAGAACTGCTTGTTGTAGTTGTTTAGAGCGCCAATAAATGATTTTGCTCGCTGGTCAATCGGAATCTTTGAATCATGTCTGCAAGAATGAAGAGTGAAGATAACAAATGAATATTGGGTACGAACATGAAAGCTTACTTTCCTAATATCCTCACCTTTTCCACATGGCAAAGTCACTCGAAAATTGTCCCATAATATCAATGGGCCATTGGTTTTCAAAAACTTACATTGTTGAACGTATTACCTCTGTATTAAGTTCTGTGCATTTGCTTGGCAAAATATTCTGAATCTTCGACAGCAAAACACGATGGTCTAGAAACCTAGAAATGATCCAGAAATACGATTCTGCATCGCCTTCGTAATTGTCGCGATTCCGCTACTATCCAATACGTCCGGAAACTCCTGTCTCCAGTTTCACGTTGACTGCATCAGCTCAGTTCGTGGCAGCGAGAAAGATTTCGAGAAATTTCGCCTCTAAATTTTGAAGCATCTCATGTATTTTTCATTTAAATTGGTTAAATATGTTACGCAGGTAACAACAATCTCTCCTCTGTAATTGCAGAACGTCAAGACCGTCAGTAAAACTATGAATTGTGGTTAGCTAATTGATCCAAGTAAAACGTTAGGTTAGTTTTCGTATTGCCGATGTCCAATTCTTCTTACGCTGTACAAATGAATGGGAAAACAGCATTATGAAACAATGAAGCGAATCAACATGCTCCACCCAACGAGTTTCGCAAAACTTCAAAAGACATGTTTGCTTTGCTTGTGGACATGAGCCAGTGATACTATCTCAAAATATCGAGCCAGCCCCAGTGGAATTACGAACTATTATTTTTTGTATAACTTACAAAGTCTCAATTTAATTGCGAACATATCTGACGACTCGTTTGAGTTGTCATGTGAATTTATTTCACTTTTCAAATGATTATGTCCTCTAAATGTCAGTGTACCTCAAAGGACAAATTTTAAAATTCATTTTTCGGTTACGCTTTTCAGCCTCCAAAGTTAAAAAATTAAGTAATGCATAGTTTTATTTTGATCATTCCATTGCAACTTCTATTTTCGTTACATTCTGCCTTACAATGTATTCGGGGAATGATGTTAGGAATCGCAAAATAAAATCTGTAGACTTTTTTTAAGAACAGCAATTTTGACACTTTGTCAAATATTCTTAAAATGAGTAAATTTCAATTTCCGCCATATATGTATTTTTATTTCACAATTTGTTTGTAAACTACCGACTTCAGAGAGTTGTTCTTGGTTTTTTGGTGTGTACTAAATTTGATTTTATAAAGTCGTAGGTATATTTCGTATTTGGTCTAAAGTGTGCGGTGCCACGATGATTTCCCAAAATTTAAAGTTTAGTGTAGTTTTCTCTCTAATTAAATTCTTTGCCTAAAATTTGTGGAAAATTGGTACATTAATTTTCTATATATAGAACTTTTGGATTTTTTTCTTCTGAGACTAAAGGACTAAATAGTAATTAAAGAATTTAGTTAAAAAAAAGGTAGTATTACAGTTTTAAGATTTGGTAGGGGTTTCCTTAGCACCTGGCATATTTACTTTCGATAAGGGGCATTGGTAGCATTTTGCGTGTAGTGCTGTTGGGATATTCATTACATTTAATTTGGAGCTGTTCTGAAATACTCAATGAAGGAAAAAGAATCCTTCACAAATTTGCTACTGAGTATTTTATTTGTTACAAAGAAATAATACCACGCATGTGTTAGACAAATTAAGGCTGTCAAGTAAAAATTCGAAGTCCTCAAAATTGGGCTTGGATTATCAGTTTTTTGTGGCTATGAATAATAATAAAACTTCCCTCCAGCAGCACACTTGGCTGGATGGACAAATTTTAAATTTTGAGTTTTTCATGGAGTGGTATTCTCAATTAAGTTTGATCTTATTAAAATGGATACCTTAAGTACAAAATTTCAATAAATAAAAATTGTCTGAGTACACTTGAAGTTTTACTAGGTCTGTAAAGACCGTTCCATAATCATATGTTAATTTTTTTTTAAAGAAAGATTGAATTTAGTTATGTATTCGATGTGGGGCTACTCCTAAACAATTTTCGGAAACTCGCGATATACGCTCATCTATATTCAAACCAAACCACGAGAACCCTCAATATAGAATAAGTATCCATGCTTGGATGCGATCCGTTGAATTATTGCACACAATTTCTTACATAAGGAGACTAAAAAAGTGGCTAGTGAGGAGTCGAAATTAGAAACGATTAAAAAATCAAACGCGTTTTGGCAGGGGATGTGGTTACACGTATATAACCAAAATATAAATTTAAATGGGAGCACCATCGATTTCAAGGCAATTGGCATCAATTTTAGAATCCGACTTGGATTTACTAGAAAGTGTGTATACCATTCTAATCGATATTTCCTGTAAAGATCCATTTAATGCACCTGAATTCCACCCATTCATTGAGATAACATTATTTTCATACATCCTCAAATACCCATTGTATCCGATATAACCTACTTTGCACAAAATTGTGATTAACGTACCCCAGATAATATTTCGAGTCAGCAGTAGCACTCGTAGCATGTCTTTGCGAAAACGGAGCATAGGCGCAAAATAAAATTTCTAAGCGTGATTGTGAATATACACTAGAGCTCTTATTAATCGACAAGTCGACTAATCGGACAACTCGATTAGCAAAAGTTGTTTCAAAAAACAGTCGAATTCACTTAGTCGACTAACCTATTCCTTTCGACTTTTTCGACTAACCGCACACAAACAACTAGTCGACTAGTCGATCCGTTCGTTTACAATTTTTCGACTATTTGTTTTGCTTTCATATATATTTGTGTTTGAATGTTTGTGCTTATTGGCAAATCTTGTTTTTCCTTATAATGGTGTGTTTATGAATTTATGTTATATAGGTTGTCACTATTCGAATAATTTCGGTTAGTCGATTTCCATACTACTCGATCGTGAGCATTTAGTCGAAAGTGGACGGTTAAGCAAATAGTTGCTATTCAACTATCAACCATCGATTGTTCGGCGGCTAGTCGATTAGTCAATTTTTAGCAAGAGCTCTAACATACATATAACTACGACTACTATATTGTATGTTTATTCAACTTTAGCTTTTGTAGTTTAATAATATTTATTGAAAGTAAAAATAAATTTACTTAGAAAATTTGATTGTTCAATAAAAGACTGCAAACTCCCAAATATCCTCAAAGTGAGTTTACATATATTGAGCGCATGAGTGGGCGTCGTGGGATCGACCCAAAATGTCTCCAAATATTACGCTTGCTTCAGTTATTAAGTCCACCATACTTGAACTCTGTGATTACATTTTACGATTTCATAGCAAAAATTTAGGTCATTCAGCCCAGTGTGCGCTATGCAAAACCAAGAACTAAATAGTGAAGTGTCGCACTCCGTTTTTACGTGAAGACCGACAGAAAAAAGTTTTGAATTTAATTCTTAGTGGCGAACCATGATCATTTATCGTAAAGTGTTGTTAGAATGGGAATCGATGGAGTGGCTCATCGCCACCAAACAAATTAGAAAAGATCATGGACACAATCTTTCAGAATTCCGAAGGAATTTTAGTGGTAGTTTTTAACGATGGTAATACAACAGTTACGGCGTGTTACATAAAATGCGATATGCTCCATATTAAAGAAAAACGCCCAGCAATACCGTGGCAAGCTGTGCTGTTGCTTCATATGATAATGCCCCAGTCTACATAGCGGGTTTTGAAGGCTGCTTTTAGGTCATGCGATTTCACTCTGATTTAACATCCGACTTCCATGGAACATTTAATACTTTTCCAATAAACTTAAAATCCTCACCGTTATCAATGCTTCTTTAATTTGTACCTTATAATTCAGATGACTCTATAGATGTCAAAGTGTTCAAATTACTGTGTTTGAAAATTTTCAAAAAAATGTTTGACACATATTAAAACTTTTGCACTACGTTCATGTTTTAGGATGTTCATATTTTAAGATGTTAATACTAATGCGAATTCACTGTATTTTTTGTAAACTCCCAAACTCCAAAAAGTGACTGAAGCTACACAAATATTGACTTTGACAGACTGAAAGAGGATAATGACCATAATTCAGGCATTAAACGGTAACTGTTAGTGTCGTCAAACTTTGAGCCGCTTATTGTAATAAATTGGAACGGTGAACTTTAACACTCACTTGGCCACAACACACACGCATACACGTACACAAATAAATTTCCCTGTGTGCTAAGGAAGGCAAAAATGAATTGCAAGGACTTATAGTGGCGCTAACCGAACGGTTGATAAAGCGTATTAAATGGCGTTAGGTGAGTTGCGGTTTCTTACACATGCTTACATCTACATATGTATGTATGTATGTATATATGTACATGCATATATACACATGCTACCCGTCGAGCTGTAGTTGTTAACGTGGAAACAAGAATGTCAACTCGTGATGATGAAAGGAAACATTTTGCAAAGGCTTAATAGTCAAGTAAGGTAAATAAAAGAAAGGCAAGTCTAGATATGGAAATTGGAAGGAGTTATTTTTAAGAAGGAAGCTGCATACCACAACAAGGAAATTCAAAAGTGACTCACATTCCCTCGCACAATGGCAAAAAGCCAAGAGAAAAAATGAAGGCAGTGAATACAAATGTAAATGAAAATGAAAAAATAGTATACAAAAATAAAAAAAAAACTCAAGAAAATCGACAGAGGCCAGAGCTTAGGTAACACGCTCGCAAAAAAAAAAAAAACATGGAATGTGAAAATAGAAAATAACTGCAACGGCAACTTCCGAGTGCAATGTAATCACCTGCGGCAAGATTTTCTTGCACGACATAGCAGCGGAGACCGCAGCAGCCGCAAAAAGAACATAAAATGCAACAAAAGCAAAGGTATGAAAAGTAAACTGTGGTGAAAGCAAATAGCCTGTAACGCCCATGTCGTCGTCGTCGTCGTCGTCGGCAGTAGTGAACCCTTTTCAATTCGACTGCAAAACACACGTATGCACTTGCAACATCCGCAATGTTTCGTGCACAATCAGCAACTGCAGCAGCTGTAGGAAAAGCAAAACTATGACACCGTTGGCAATGTTGGACTGTGTAGCAACACAGTTGCCACTCGTTAAAAAAAGCACTCCCCAAATGTTGACAATAAACAACCAAATTTATTTATTCGGATAGTCAGGCCTCTATTAAAGCCTTAGGATCTCTAATGGTGAGATCAAAACTTGTCAGGGAGTGCCTGAGAGAGGGAGAAGGTGGGGGCTCCTTTGGCTGCCTACGGACTTCTCTTGGACAGATGAGCTCTCTGTCGTCTCAGCGAGCGCTGGGAAATTGCCACGACATGCAGAATTGCAAAGACCCTCTGGCCGAGAGTGGATCGTGTGCTCTCAAAGGAGCTGAGGTCGCTTACTAAGCGACAACTCTCGACCCTCGAAGGTGTTTTGACTGGGCACTGTCCATTGGGTATTCATGCGATTAGGCTGAACATAGTCTCTGACCCTTTCTGCCAAAGCTGTATGAATTTATCTTTTTATTTTCTGCTCAGCTGCCCTGCCTTTGCGAGACTGAGGTTCAAGTACCTAGGCTCGTACTTCTTTAGGAGTCCAGAGGAGCTCTATGGGGTGGGGATTGGTAATTTGCGTGACTTCATTCGGGGTACGCAACGTTTCTAAGGTTAATCTTTCCTGATTTTTCCGATTCACGTTACCGTTCATAAAACAGGTGGTATCACAGTGGACACCTCTACTATGTCTTAGTGAGTTCCCACTGCGAGAACTATCACAGTAACCTAACCTAACCTAACCTATGACAATGATCATAGCGCTGAAATTGCGTTCAACTTCTACATTGCTGGGGGATAAGATTAAAATATTAAAAACAAAACGCGTTTCTTTATTTACGAACCTCTGCCTCAAATTCTACAGCAGATTGTAGATTTTTCACTTTTATAAGTGTTAGTATCGTATTTCATTTTTCATGGGTTAAGTAGTCAAAACAAATTTCATTTGACAGCACAAAAGGAAAGGTTAAAAAAGCTACATAATTTTAAGGTAAGCTAAAAGAAAGGCTAGAGGCTAAATTAAAATTTACCAGCGAAAAGAAAATAAAAAGGCTAGATCTAGGCGGGAAAGACTAAAATGACAACACTGGTCATAATATTTAGATACTGGGTCAAGTGTTGTTTTCATGTTCGGTGTTACTATATAAAATACTTGTGGTACAAAAATCATATGTCTTAATTGATCGTATCAATTTGAAGTATGACAAAAAGTTGTAGGGAGACTCCTAATCAAATCAACATGTATAGATAGTTAATACTAGGGCGCAACATAAACGAAGATGCATGATCATCTAAAGGGTTTTTTGTATCCGTTGGTAGACATATTCCCAATACGTTGGAGATCGACTATGTACGAGTTGGAATACCTTAAACCTGCCTGGCCAATTTCGATTTGCTCCAATGGTTCATACTATTCTCTGATTTTGTTACGTTCGATCACAACGTGACCAGGTTGGAGGGTGTCTTAACACTCTTTTACCAAATTCGACTTAAATATCTGCTTGGAGAGGGTCCTGTTTAAAAAGCTGTTAAACAAGATAGTTTTGAATACCATGGGATATTTTTTGAGATTCATACAGGTGCAGGATGAAATTTCCTTGGCATGAAAGAGGGTGGTAATTAACCCAATGCGAGGAAAAGTTTCTTAACACGTTTATATATTTCTGCTCCTGCCCTCATCCTGTAGAAATTGTGGAGCCACAATTAAGGAACTCTCCTTTGACCAGAAGTTTTAATTCAATATTTTGTTGCATATTTTTTCTCGATTATATTTGCTAGAAATAGGAACATATAAAGAATAATCTATGTTCAGATGAAACCGAATATTAACCACCACCCAGCGCATGTTTTGCTTCAACGTACTTCCGCGGTGTGAAGTAAACGTACAGATTACGTAGGCTTCGCGTTCAAAACGGTATCGAACGATGCAGCAATGGTTGTCGTGGTAAAGTATGTAAAAGAAATTGAAAGAGGTAGCAAAGCATTTCAAAAATGAAATTAAACGTTCCGCAGCAAGAGATGCCAGCATACCGCTGCATCCCGAACTGGATATGCTGGCTGGATAGAACACAAAGTGCAGTAGACTTCTACTTAACCAAGTCCTTAACTGGGCACGGTGTTTTAAATCGCGTTTCGGTGATGCAAGACGGAGGCTTCTTAGCGCATTCGTAAGACATTTAACACCTGAATCATTTGTCTGGAAATTACTGGACAGCAGTGAAAATTGTAAACTGGCAAGCAACGTAATCGCAGATGCGATGAAAACACTGAGGATGCTTCAAAGGCTAAGGCATAGCAGCGGCCACTCATAGCGTGTCCTTCCACGAAGATATGATTGGTAGCAGTCCTGTGGGAAACTTCATAAAAGATTAAGCGCGACTTGGAATCCAGTTTATTCCAACCGGGAATTAGTACTTTGACGGAAGTTCACACACTAAAAGTTTTTTGGGGGACTGGCTTTTCAATGCTTCCTCCTCGCAAAGCAAAAAAAAAAAAAACAGAACAAACACCCAATTCTGTACATCAAATTTGAGCAAATTATCTTTCACAGTTACTGATATATCTCATTTTTTGTTTGATTTCCATCAAATATCGTCATGTGGGCGTGGTTAATACTCTAAATACGAACGGGTCCTTGGTCAAGGGCAATATGTATACCAAGTTTCGTTGAGAGATCTCAATATTTACTTAAGGGGTTACGCCACCTTGGGAACCCGAAATCGATGCCTAAATTTAATTTTTTTTTGCAGGGGAATTATACACTGGGAGGGAAATTTTTCGACAAGGTTTTAATCAGCATATATTGAAGTTGCTTTGAAATTTTTTTTTATGACTATACATTGAAAATTATGGTTGAGATGATACTGTGAATATTGCCTCTCGCGAAGCGCGTGTATACCTGGTACACCGCGTAGCTGCCAAAATCTCCGTCCGACTGCAACAAACAAGTTATCGTCCTCAAAAGAAATGCACTGGCTATGTCCTTCCGTAGGGATTTGCTATTTTATGGATTTTTCACGAAATTACATTAATATGAAAAAAAGCTTTTTCAACCATGTTTTTTTTTACATTAATTGTTATAAAAAAAAATCTATGTACTGAAAAAATCCTACGGTAGGACCTAGAGGATTGTTTTGCGAGCATTTTAGTGTAAAAAAACTTTGAAATTCGTTGAAATTTGTAGGAGATATGTGGCGTACCGTTTTTAAAAACCGTGTTTCGAGAAAAACGCATCTAAAGTTTGTATAATGCTTATGAGAGTTTGAAGTAAAGTTACCCCGAAGTTGGCAATTCCGGGTCCATAAACTTGACCTTCCTGAGTTTCTTGGGCTTCTCTTTCTTGTTTTCTGCTTGCTAACGCCGACTTTCTTGCATTTTTCACTGCATCACTCAGCCTACTGCCTACAGAACTGACCCATTGTGCATCAGCTTTCACAAAGCGCGCATGGCTTGAAACAACTAAAAAACAACTTTACCAATTAAAATTACGTATGATTTTATTTTTTCCGTAATCTTATGACTATAAGGAAGCATTTTAGTTAAGAAAAAAAAACGATTTTTCAAAAATCTCAAGGTGGCGTAACCCCTTAAGTTATCCAATGCACAGACGGAGATACGGACAGACAGACATGACATACTCGATATGTTTTTCCATTCTAAATATTTTGATATATAAATGCCCAAATCTATCTTAATTGCTTTAGGCTATTACATACCACCGCTTCATTCCGATAACCAAAATAGAAAAAAAATAAATTATGCAACCAAGTTTTGGTTAAAAATAACCAAAGTGGTAACCGTGTGTGCCATTTGCACATCAGCATCATTGTCGTCCAACCTCTGCCCGATACAGCTTGTGCAACACGCATCATTGCAATCAACATCAGTGACGCTGATGATGTTGCTGCATTCATTGCCTTTGCTCATCAACGTTGATGGTGTGTGCTTTGCACATCGGACGAGTGAGTGTATGTATGTAGATGTGTTTGTTTGTTCACTCTTAGGCGCTGTATTAAACTTTCGGGTGTTTGTGGTTAGACGCCTTATTGTTGCCGCTTAAACCTCGCGGCTATATGAGAGCGGTTCCTGGTCGATTTCGTTGGGATTTCTAGGGATTACGTGCGATTTTCTTGAGTAATGATTATGGCGCGAGTGCACCCGCAGGAAAACGCCTGCTGCTCCAAGAGCTCTTAATAATATTGCTATTTATATTGCCGTGGTTGATGTTCAAGCACATAATGTTGGCACTTTTGATGTTTCCATTCATATATCCAGCGTTGCTAGTCCCGCATTGTTAGAAGGTTGGGCATACATGCATTCAAAAAAAACCAATAAATAGAAAAATGCTAAAGAAATTGCGCTTGAGAAATATTTACTACTTGCGGAGAAAACAAATTTCATTCAATGTACATAGGTTTTTATTCATTTTAAACAAAATTGTATTGCACTGTTGAGTTTGGAGAAATCTTGTTCTTGGACTGATAAGTGTAATTAAACTATTTGAGAAATGAGGTTCACGGTGTAATGATTTATGTATAAAGTTTAGGGTCATCACAGATGTTCTGTAGAGTCATAATATTCAATGAGAGTCAAATAGAGGGTGGTTAAATTTTAAAGGACGATATTGAATGTGAACCACACCTAAACGTCAAGTTCTTTTCTGCATTTCATTTGACATTTCTCAATTTCAAAACAAACTCAATTTGAACACGGAAAGATACACAATCGAGCAATGTGTTAAAGTTATTCAGGCCTATTATGAAAATGGGCGTTCAAAGCAAAATGCATATCGTGCATTTTCGAAGAAAATCATCTCAGTGGATTCGTCAATAAGCAGAATTGCCGCATTTGGGCGAATGATAATCCAAGAGTGATTGTCGAAAAACCAATGCACCCACAAAGAGTGACTGTTTGGTGCGGTTTATGGGCTGACGGCATCATCGGTCCGTCTTTTTTCCAAAATGAGGCCGCTCAGGCAGTTACTGTGAATGGTGTTCGCTATCGTGAGATGAAAACGAACGTGGACGATGTGTGGTTCCAACAGGATGGTGCCACTTGCCACACAGCCAACGAAACATGGGCTCTTTTGCTCGACAAATTCAATGGCCGTGTTCTCTCACGTGGTGGCGATGTCAATTGGCCACCAAGATCATGTGGTTTGACACCGTTGGACTACTTTCTTTGGGGTTATTTGAAAGGAAAGGTGTACGTCAATAAGCCAGCAACAATTCAAGAGCTAAAGGATGAGATAATTCGGACATTAGCGACATAGAACCTCAATTATGCCTCAGCGTCATCGAAAATTTGGAATATCGCATTGAGGTGTGCCGCGGAGGTCGCGGCGGACATTTGACCGATATTTTGTTCCATACATAATTGAACCGTACCATATTATCATAATAAAAAGAAATTACAATAATTTCCAAAATAATTTGTGTTTTGTTCAAGATCAACATCGGCCTTTAAAATTTAACCACCCTTTAGAAGCAAAAATCTTGCTGATTGAGACTGTGAAACCTCATGAACCAGTCAAACTGTATCTCCACTTAAAACCAGCCACTATAAGCATCTTGAAAAACAACTCGGATACGGGGACAGCAGCTGCAGCATAAAAAACTTTAGAATTTTCGGTTTCGTTGCAAGTGCTCGTTTCGATTTATCATCGGACTTTATTAGTGAGTCGAGTTGTGCAAGCTGAAAATCAAGATCTCGATAAAAGTTGTCAGATGCAACAACAAAAAAATAATAGCAGTCAGTAGAGAGAATGCAGAAGAATATTTTGGCAAGATTTCAAATAAAGTCGGCAAGATTTGTAAAGAATGTGATATCGAAGTGAAGAACCCCACAATAACTTCGCGTGAGACTCATCGGTGTAATGCGAAGACTAACGACATGGAAGAGGATTATCACGAATTTCGAAAGTATTTTTGTTAACGGAAACTCTAACTCTCGATGAAAAAGCCTGCAAGCCATTATTTGAAAAATACGCTGTGATTTTGCAGGACGATTGTGCTGAAGTATTTGTCGACGACGAAGTAAAACTTTGACCAATACGAATCGAATTGGAAAAAAAATATTCACAATTCTATTTAGGCACTTGGTGCCTAGAATGAAAATGCTTTCCCAAATGTTCATCATGCCAATGGCTACTCTACTAGTGACGACATCGAACAAACAGACGCTCTGTTTCAACTGAAAAATTATCTGCAGTCTACCATGAGTGAAAATTGACTATTAATTAGCTGCACTTCACATTTATCGAGACCATAAAAGTAAATTGTAAATGCAGTATTGGAAAACTTTATTTTTTTTGCCCCGACGCACCAATTTATTAAATGAATAATTCTTTTAAAGTTTTGTAAGTTTAATTTATAGTATTTAAGAACTTTCTCCATTTTATAAAACAGCCGTGAAAATATATATACAGGTGTCATTATTTTAAAAAGAACAACCAATTTCCAAATCCGATAAACAAAAAACAAAATAAGAGTTAGTAGGTAAGTAAGTATCTATTCAAGAATTTTTAAAGTTATTAAATAAAACTATATTCAAATATATTTGAAGTCCGCCGGTTTACAGTGGTGCGGCTTATATGAAGCTGCGGTAATAATAATTAAAATGAATAAAATATAAAAAGGTGTATTTATTTGATAAATATTTTATATTTGACATGCGAACTTCAATAATTAATCAGTAAGTATAATTTCAAAAAATCAACATACAATACCACTTTGCTATGTCAGGCGCTATACGATTGCATCGGTTGCAAGAAGTTGTGTTGCGTGTCCGAATAATGCAGGCCATATATGTATAAGTGATTAACACTTAAAAATCGCAGATTTCCGCAACTGAATGTTATATATTATTGAGGCTTAAGCATCAAGTAGTCAATTAAAGTATCTTTAAAAAAACATCCGTCCGGTGCGGAAAAAAGTTATGACCTTAAATATTGACAGAAAACGTTAAAGAAATATATATATATATGTAGTATTTTCATAATTAAAAATTAATTTTCTTTTATCGAAAATCGAGTACAATAAATTTAATATAAAACTTTTGGATCGTCATAAGAAAATTGTAATAATCTACATGTTGTCATTAACTTTTTTTTTTAAGGCTTATATACTAACTTTCAAAAACAAAGTAGCTTTGGTGCGATAGATAGTCAGGCCCTTTTCCAATAGGGGTATTAGGTATTTACATGTAGAGATTACAATAGCAGATCTGAATACCTATACAAATTTAATTTTTTTTCTTCTAGGCACCACTATGCCGTCAGCTAAAAACCCTAGCTCAGGATGCGTGCACAATTAATTTGTGGGAGTTATCTACTTACACCTCTGGATATTATTATCTATGAAGTGATCCAGTTATCTATGCAAAGGGAAGACAAACAAAGTATTAGCTTTGGAATTTTTTAGTTTTTATTAAACTGTACACTTTGTTTTGACGCGTGAAATACTGAGTATATTTAGTTTTGTTTGTATTGGTTTTGGTTTTGTAAAATTTTTTTGGATTGCTGTTAATTTTTTTAAGAATGTATAAATGATAATTGATTTGAAAAAAATCAAATTTTTTTATACAAAAGAAAAATACTGTAATGTATAAGAAAAAGGTGTACATTTTCTTTTGACACTGACAGTATTCGAGCGCCCAGAAGCTAAGCAGCAACTTCAATGAATTTAAAACCAATGTCCCGTAGTCACAGTAAGAATGAAATCGACTGCAAAGTTAGTGACAGTTGTTTGACATAATTTTCAATGTTATATCTGCCAAAAATAGATACAACTAACTTAAAATATATTTTATCTCAACTGAGGCCAGGGAACATTGTTTCTAATTGCGCAAAGCCGATTTGAACTAACTCCAACCTTAGCTATGGAAATTTCGACTACAAAGCCATTTAATAGACATATTACTTATCCATGTTGTCAATGTCATCAAAATCAGGCTATACGATCATATACCCGCAGTATACTTTTCTCATATCATCAATCGAACCATAAATACGGATTTTTTATTCTAGCGCCATCTAGGGGATGCATTATTCGTTTTTAATTTCATCAAAGCCTGATCAACAACAGATATTTTCGGAATAACTCGCTTCTAGCGCCAGCTAGCGACATATTTCTCATCGTATGCCTATTATAAGTTTCTAGTTTCATTTAAATTGGATGACAATTCCAGATTTTCTGTATAATTCGATGCCACCTAGCGCATTTATTTTTCATAAGAAGGCTTTTTATTGTATCTGCCTTTTTAATTTCATCAATATCGGACCATAGCTACTGATGTTCTGAATACATCGACTCATGCGCCACCTAACGGACGAAAATATAGCCCATGTCCGTTTCAAGGGTCTAAGGAAAATACTGTCTAAATTTGGTTGGAATCCGTTTATCGGCTGTTGAGCCAAGTAATTACAAAGAAAACGCCCGTAATAATATTTTATTTTATATATAAGTATATATATATATATAGTAACTAATGACTTCATTTTTTTTAACTAAATATAGCATACAAAACTTAATTTGCGTTGAACTATTGCTTGATGCCTGCCACTTTAAAAGTAAACAACGCGCACAGATGCAGGGGTCTCAGGCATTTATGTATACCTATACTTATGTATATACATATATGGAAAACGCATAATTAACTATACTGATAAATTATAGTTGACTTTTTTTGATCATTACCGCCTTATTGACATTTGGTCCCATTGTTCAACTGCTCGTGACAACAAAGACGAGCTTTTTCGATTTATAAATAATTACATATTCGCAACATAGCTTTCGGTGTGGTTTGTGCTTCCTGTGTACAGTTTATTAGCAACTTGTTCGTATTTATGTACATATATAAGTATACCATAATAATTTTATTGGTCGTGGCAAGTATTTACAAATCTGTCGAACGCCATTACTGAAGCAGATACAAAGAACTCTTAAATTCCAATCATTTTGACAGCTATAAAGTTAAAGGTAGATAATGTAAATTTATTTATTAAATCTACGTTTGACCAACAATTGCTATACGAATTTCAGGCAGATTTTTATTTAGCAAAATTTGAGAAACAGCAATAGCAAACAAATATATTTGATAGATAGATAGGCATTTTTTTTACGCACATTAGCCCTTAACTGAATACAAATAAAAGATGTTTGTGTAAAAAAAAAGCGGACCGTTCTTAAAAGCACTTCACACAATTTGTGTGTAAAAAAAACCATTGATTAGAATATGAGCTCTCGGTGTTAGGGCCTGAAGCAAACGTAGGCAAAGTTCTTTGGAATGGGAGTTTTTGACAGTTACCAGATGAATATAATTTGCCGACGTTACAAGGCTTAACAAGAAGAGAATGACCGGAAAAAGTCTATGTTAAAAAAACATACGAAAATCAAGCGACAGTGACAAAAAAAAGCAAAAAAATAAATCGCTTTTGAGTATATATTGACGTTGTTAATAATTAGTCAAAAATTTAAAAAGAAATACAACATCTAGTTATTGATTATGGCTTCAAACGAAGCAACTTACTTGTAGGTTTTGACGAGCTGTCTGCTATAAAAATAATGTTATTTTTTTCGTTAATGTCTATAAACTGCACATCATTTAATTGTTAAAGAATTAGAAATAGTATTTTCTGTAGATTTACCGCATTTTTATTTTCAGTTTCGTCTTGTTTGAAAGACCGTAGGAGCCAAAATTTTTCTGCAGTAAAAAGTTATCGACACCATATGATTTCGTTAACGTTAAGCACAGGTGCTAAGCAACTCATTAACTTCGTTTATCCAATCATAAAATGGTTTCCAGTCAGAGATACGCACCAGAGGAAGTAATCTCACCGCTTCTAAGGAATATATCAGTAGACTACCTCATCCAAGAACTTGGAAGTATTGGTGGGAAAATAATTGTATAAGCCGAAAATATTGAAATAATGGGATAGCTAACACTTTTCAACATTGGCTTCACAGATCTCTACAAAAACTTTCCCTGTGGGTTAACAGACGAGGAAGGACTGAACGAGGAAGTGAATTATTTAAAGATGTTCTATTGCTCTTCATCTGAAAACAAATATACCTTTTATGTTAATAAACTATGATCGGAATGCACAACGAAATTGATTAAGCTATGTCTGCCTGCCCGTCCTGCGCTCGTACGAGATCAAATTTGATAGACTGGACTGGAAGAATGAAATGCACGCAAACATAAATGTTTAAAATATCCATGCCATCAACCAACTTCGAGCAAATGGGCATATCTCGAAAACTTCTTGGTCAAATTCTACATTTTCTACTACAATTTGCATTTTTAGTCAGAAAGCACAATGCCGAAAATTATAGAAATCAAACTAAAACCATAAAACCATAAGATTGACGTTTAAAATTATTTACAAATATTTCCAGTGCATACTCCTACAACAAGTTCGTTTATTTGAAATAAAATATTGCGCCGGATATTTAAAGTTCGGTTGCACCCGCACTTAGACTCTTCATTACTTGGTGTTAGTTTAATTTTTATTATTGACTTACAGGGGTGCTGTATAAAATTTCACACGGAAATTTATATAACGTTTGATAAAAGAAATAAACTTCAAAATAAAATTCCTTTGCTAGTTTTTTAGCAATATATTTTATTTTGTGCTATTTTATAAGAAGGATCTGGCTGAAACATTCTGGCAACACTGCTACTTATACTCACCATATTTTCGTAGCTGTATTGTGTTGGTAATTCTGGTTTCACTCGATGACACCAGCTACCTAAGCGCATACAATAGGATCTCTAATCTTTACTATGACAAACACAGTTTTCCAATAATTCAATTTAATTGTTTTATTTATTCAGTTAATTTATTGAATATTTCATTGGAATTTTACATACATTTATGTAGTTATAATAATCTTATTGATTTTATTATAATCGGAAATGACGTTTGCAGTCATCATGGTATGTTTCTAATAGGTATTTTTGTTCGCTTAACATATTTACAATACTTTAAAGTTAATAATAATACATAAATATTTATAAATACGGGTACTTTACAGAACTACAGCGACCTCTCGTGAACGTGTTAAAGGCTTGGGAATTCCAATATTTATACATGCAAATGTAAATTGAAGTTTATTGTTCACATATATTTTTACTCTCAAACATTGCAGTTGTTCTGTCATTATATGTTAATCGATTTCAATATGCAATGCACACATTCCTCAGCCTTTAACACCTTTGCGATAGAAATGGAACTGTTGTTGGTTTCTTTTAGTTGTTTTACAATATTTTGATTTCATATTCCCACGTGACTTAAAGCTAAAATATTTACTTTTTACACATAAAGTTTCATTTGCATTTATACCTCACGGACAATAGGGTAATGTGAATTTGTATTTAGTTATGTTGCAAATTTTATATGGCGTACCATATTGCCTCGCACCCCTTAACTAATAAGCCATGTGTAATAACGGTATATATTTCAATTTCAGATTTTTCTAACTTCCTCGCATTGGTGAGATTTATGAGAAATCTTTCCACGGTAAAAATACACTCGGAGATTTACCGGTACCTGCCCGAAAAGCGAACGCTTTAAAAAAAAGTTTCCATAATTTTAGGTGTTATTTGAATTCCAAAATCAAACTAATATGTGCTTCTTAAAAAAAAAAAAAACGAGATTGCGGGAATGTTGCACCATAATATGTTGGTTGAAAATGAAAGACAAGAATAAAGGTAGGAAATTTTCATATCACCACACAAAACTTAATACATAGCTATATATGTAAAAATACATTATCCTATTGCCCATAGTGTACATTCATTCATATATATGTATATACAATAGTTCAATGCTATCATTTAGAAAATTTTAAAAGTACTATGTTACAGAATTTTTTTTATTTTTATTTAGTGTATTTGTTTTCTGATAGCTTTTCATTTTATGGCAAATGGATTAATTCTTTTTAAGTGTTTATTTTCTTTTTTTTGTTTTGTGCAACAGTCAGTTTGGGTTGTTTTGTATAGAAAACTAAAGTGGCTGGTGCAAAAAAATTATCCACATTTATTTGTAAAGACAACAGCCAAAACTTTGCAATAAATCAAAATGGTCAGTCAGTATTTCTGTTTTGCTGGCAGACATTTTTTAGCATCTATTGAATTTTCAATGATGCTGGGCGAGTTTACTAGTTCCCGCACTAGGTCGAAAGTTAAAAATTGTGCTATACTTTATAAGAAAGTGAAATGACCAAAATAGCTTTTAGAAGTTATTTACTGATGAACAAAAATTTAAATATATTTACATATAAAACACTTATAGTTGTGTCCAAAAGTAGTTCAGATATTAATAACAATTCTCCCAAAAGAAATTTCAATATAAATCATAACACATTGAACTGATACTAAATATATAGAACCGGGTTAATTTAGTACCAAGGTTTAGCTAGAACCACCTTTTACACAAATCTTCTACATTTTAATATCATCTGATTTGTCTGTTTGTGGTGAAAATTAAAAATTGCACAAAAAAAAATTACGTTGATTTTCGTAAAATTAAAATTAACCGCCTAAGCTTAAATCAAGTAAATCATTGCACATACTTCTATATCAATAAATTATCTGAAAATTTGAAACATGAGCTACTTGTGTGCATATGTGGGTATCGAGATATGAACTAAGTTTCCTAGAATTATTTTTAATATAAACCGAAAATTTTGCATTTTACGGTTAAACGTTAGGTGAACGTAACAAAGTAACGGATAATGATTCGGAAAAAGAAGAATGCCTCGGGTAATGTTCAAAGAGATCTGTTGGCTTCTGGATTCAATCAAGGTCTTGCAAAAATGAGGCAGAAGTGGATGTCGATGAACAAAAAAAGCAATTGAAGATTTTAGACAACAGATAATGCTAAGGGGTTTTTCGAAAAGAGCCATTATGTTATGAATACAAGTGACCCAATTTTCAATAACTATGCCTCACATATCTGATTGGGTTATGTTGACTTTGATGTCGCTCGTCCATTGCGGATTAATGTCATGGACCTGCTACTTCAGGAAATGCCACAATCAAAAGTTTAGCGTGGTCAAAACGAACGATCGTGGTGTCCAATTCTCGGCAGGAGTTAGCCACACTGCGATATACTTCATGTCTACTTGCCTTTACTGTATGGCACTTGCCCTCATCCTGCTGAAATCACGTACCATATATATCCCCGTTGTACCCCAATGTCGTTTTCAAATAAGTACAAAGCAATAAGCCCACCGAAAAGTCAACTGTCAAGTGCTGCCGCGTCCGCCGTAAACTGCGCACAGCGTTTGTAATATTGAACACTCAATTGATAATAAAGTTATTGCATTTGGATGTGCTCTTCAATCGTGGAATTAAAAAATAGTTAAGAAAGATGTCGCCAAAACGTCACGGCTGCCAACATCTACCCGTGCTAATTGAAACCACCTTTGTATGAAATTTCCATGCTAGTTATTATTCAAGACCATATGCGCTTATTGGGGCCTGTTTTTTCATGGCTCCTCAATATGAAATTAATTAATTAATTATAACTGATTAAATCCATCTTTATGTAATTTAAGATGCCTTAACAATCTTTAGCTGTTTTGTTATATAAACATCGTTCAATATCTTCAAAATTAAAGAAGTAAGCCAAAATTTAGCAAGAGCTTGTGGTGGAATTAAATCTAAATTCGATGCTAATAAGGACTAACCCCACTAATGAACTCGAAAAAAAGTATAAATTTCACCAAAAAGCTGAGTATAGGCATAGCTCGACGCATAGGGGTGCCGATTGCTGATAGTGGTAATATAATTATGACACAGAGTAGTGCTGGTAATAGAGTCACTATTTTCGTTGTACCTTACTATTTGGCGATGCTGATCCCAAAAATTTGAAAACCACATGAGACTCATCATAATCAGATCTTTGGACGAAAGTTTTTTAAATCACGTAAATAGGACCAGTGGTTTTCGAGATATTTAAATTTGAACCAAATGATAGACAGATTTTACTTAAAAAAGACGGAGATTTACTTAAAAAAAAGTTTAAAAAAAGTTAAGTATAGGAAAAATTGTGGAAATCATGTGAATACCAATTTATAATGAACTCACTAAAAACGCGCCCAACAGTTTTTTTTTGTGCGATTTCACGAACTCTGGCCCAGCTATAGTTTTTCTCAATCCACAGTTTAACATTTTATTTCGAGCAGGATTTTATTTGCCTTCAATTATGCGCCAATGAGTTTAACTGCTTCAGTTTTAGGCACATTGTCTGCGCCATTGCGAAAGCACTTCAAATATTTCGAAACCACGAAAGTCATGGCATCTGATTTGGGATTTCTGTACGTTTGCTTATGCGTTCTGTTCTTCCATAAAATATTTGCTTGTTTTTGCAATTTGCATGCAGCAGCTGCACAAATATATAGAGAGCACACACAAATGAGGCCTTCGATGAAATTTCGCAGACAAAAGTACCATCCATATACTATGTGTGTATTTATTAGCGCTTTACTCTCACACAAATATACAGTTGCTTAATTGGTTAAATAATGGTGATGGAATCTCATTGTTTGCATTGTTTGCTGGCAAATATAAATTAACCCAGCAAGGAATTGGAGTATTAGTATGTTTATGTATGTGTGTAATTTCGAACTGGTGTTCGTCTGATCAATATGTGGGATAGTTTTCTCACTAGTTCTGAAATGGTTCTGGAAAAGTCCGCAATAGTCCCTTAATGCTCCCGAAATGCAATAATTCCAAAATGTACTGTTGAGCATATAGCATATGTATCCTGCGGGAAATCAAATTTATTTTATAGTAATTCACAAAACGAACTAATTTATTTAACTTGCTCTATCATGGGAAATAGTGAGTTATCCTATCTTGCATAGTTTTTTATTTAATACTAGCTGACCCGGCGAACATTGCTCCGCCTTAGAAGCAATAAATGAGCAGATTCTTGATTTTATGAGTTTAAATTTTTTATTAGGATAATAAATATAAGCAAGTACCAAAAATCAATTATTGTAATGATTCTTTACTGGCCATGTATTTTAGTGCATAGGCTGCACTCTTCAGTGAAGCACCTTGTTATAGACGATATTTTTAGTTTTATTACTATGTGCAAGAACAAATAACGCAGCTGGTCTTCCGACCCTTGAACATGCCGCATATAATTGACCATGGGAAAAACATGGATTTTCTAGATTTCGACCACAAACTTTCAAGGATTGGCCTTGTGATTTGTTAATGGTCATGGCGAATGCAAGACGGATCGGAAATTGAAGTCGTTTAAACTCAAACGGCATGTCGGTTGGGATCATCGGGATCCTCGGAATGAGAACTTCCTCACCTTCAAATTTTCCTTTGAGTATCGTCGCGTAAATCACATTGTTCATCAATTTACTTACCACCAAACGCGTTCCGTTGCACAGTTTACAGTTCACCTTTAGTCGTAAATTATGCGGTGGTAAGCCAGGCACATCCAAGGAGTTTAAAAATTCAATTGGATAGTTGGTGGCATCATCTGCATTTGTTGCACAGTCAATAGATTTGAACGAATGTAGTGTGCTAATTACCTCATTCTGAATTATGTAGTAGCAATGAGTGCAATGGCTCAGATGGGGGAGTCAATAATGGCAATTTCACTTTCCCATTAAGGCAGCACAATCTTGGCGTTTCTCCGGAAAACTTCAATACTCGCAAACCACATCCATTGGCCCAATGCGAACGCTAGTATGCAAGCAGTAATCAGTGCTGCAATCATATCGAAACGCTGCTCGATTCAAATCAGTACTTGATAAATTTCTCCTTGTGCGTCGAAAATTATCAAGATGTTGATCTCTTAGGTTTGCTCGATGATTTCTCATAGCCAACCGCGCCTTTGCACGGACTGCCTCGCTTTGCTCTTGTGATTGAGAAGCACGAAGTCGAGCCATACTAAAGCGGCGCTCTTCACGTGCAATTTCTTGTACTTCTTCAGTCCTTTCATTCGCAACGTTTTGCATCCTAGTTGCATTACGGCTTTTTCGGGGAAGATTTGATCGTCTTGGACGCGGCATTTTAATGATAATAATATCGGCACAATATTTATAGACACTCGAAACAAACACAAAAACCGGTAAACTTCAAAATTTCTAACTGTCAATTTTTCACCCAACAAAATTCGTAGAAGTAAACAAAATACATGTTAATATTGGCAATTCACACCAATTACATGGATATTGCCCTTCTCCGCTAGATGCCACTACAATTTACATCGATATTACCTTTCGCCGCCAGAGTACATGTAAATTTTAGTTTTCATACAAAAAAGCAAAAGCAAAATATATGAAGGGCGAAGAAAAAAAATCAAATTTACCGTTTTTTTTGTCGTCCCACGGTAACGGGATAAAAAGTATCTTATAACCTGCCCCTGCTTCTAAGCTACCTCCCCACCAATTTTCAGCCAAATCGGTTCAGCCGTTCTTGAGTTATAAGTGGTGTAACTAACACGACTTTCTTTTATATATATAGATACCTGTTGTTAAAATTCAATAACCAAAAATTGCATTTATTTCATACTCAATACGCAGATAAATAAAAAGTGTTTATAAATTAAAAACTTACATTCATTGTTTGTTCGAAAATAAACAATGCACCACCACAAGTGCACAGAATTCATAGTTCATATTTGAACAGGAAATTAATGAATTATAAATTGCTACAAAAGCAGCACCTTTACCTCTGTTGTTTACAATGATAGATACCAAACATAATTAGCTCAAACATTACGAAACAATTTTCTTATTCCAATTTTCTCCTCAACGAAAAAAAATTAGACTATATATTGTTACCTATTTATTTACGCTACATTTATATCTACATATATTCTTTAAAATTTTCGGCATGTAAACAGTTCTTAGTTTTGGTCATTGTAGGTAGAGTGTTAAAGAGAGAGAGAGAGAGAAAATGAGAGCAGTGGAGTAATAATTCGGTTTAGGTGTAATACAAACATTTATATAGTACATACATAGATATATTTATAGTACACTTATTTCTTATATAACTTCTTCAATAAAAAGTGATGCATATTTACAGAGCTGGTGGAGGGTACCATGTAGTCAATAAAATTTATTTACGCCAACGCCATCATTTAAACTTTCTCATTTCCTTGCGCTTATGGGCTAAATTTTTTATTTTTTTTCTTGTTTTGGCTTTTATGCTACTTAAGTAAATAGTTGACTTATTTATTTAATTATTTGAAAGTTATCGTTTTATTTATTTTTTTTTATTGCAGAGCAATATTTCACTGTTATTTGTTTATGTGGCAAGTTTTGCACAATATTTCTCTGCTTTTGCATTTTTACCTAAATTTTGAAATATAAGCTTATATATATACTTTAACTTTAAGTTCAATTATTTTTGCTTTGTTTTGCTGTGTTTTTTGTTTTTGTAATTTTTTCTATTCGCCACACTACAATAATATTTTAAATTTAGCACAGTGCTTTCTGCATAGAAAATCTATAAAACTAAAATTACAAATTTATGCATGTAATTAATGTTAAATGCAATATAAATACATTCATATAATATACAATATAAATATGTGGCAGCTATTGCAATGGAGTTTACCACGAGGCATTCGTATTGCCACATCTGCTCGAAATTAGTTACACATACATATTCATTCCAATGCTGAACACATACACATATACACTTGTAAATTGGCCTATTGTTAAACAATATGAATACACGTACATACGTATTTACTTAGTTGTATACTTACTTACATCTACTGTTACATTGAACTTACGTTTAGCTTACCTAGTAACTTTTGCTAATGCTATGCTTAGAGCTGTGTTGTTTCTTCATTTAGTTTCTCTGTGTGTCGTAGGTGTATGGGTGTGTATTTTTACTGCATTTCAGTACGCAGTTTTGTTGGTGTAATCGTTTAATTGCAAATGACAAGCTCGTGCAAAGCAACGCACTACTACACGCATACTATGTCGGCAGGCGTTTATGTGTCTGGGCCTACACGGCGTATGCGTAACATTCATTCGTCTCAGAGCTGTCGGCAAATATGCAATATTGTATGCAAATTCGCATACACCTGATCCTCTTTTTATGCGGGTAAATGGGGCAAAACAATTTTCGCTTAAAACCATCGCATAGAAATAAATAAATTTCCATGCAAATCAGCCTACGCAGTCCAATTTCTACACCACTTCTAACTCATTTAAACTGAATATGAATGCTCATCTCTATGAAAATACATACATATTTTAAATATAAATTGAAAGTAATAAATAGCATTATTTCGTGGGCACAATATTGCAGTGTGCTACGATTATTTAATTTTAATTTCGATGAAAATCGTCAATTAATCTAAAAATCGAATTGCTTAATGATATACTTACTATGGCTATGAAAAGTTTAACTTTCAAACAAAAAGTACATATAAAATTACTAAAGAAATGGTATTCGCGATCATAAGCCCCAAAAAATAAATATAAACATAATTTTTTTACTCAAACATTGCATTCAAGAAACGGATAAAAATTAAAAAGATCCAATACATGGAAAACAAAATAAGTTTTACCATGAGAAATAGTAAAGAAATGTGGAAAAACTCTTAAAATAAGAATAGGTTTAAATTGTAAAAAAAGGTATACAAAAATTATAATTAATGGTCTGTTATTGGATGTTGATATCAAACTAGCTAGTAGACTTAACACATTTTCTATTAATAGTATGGTTAACATAAGTAAAAAAACTGAGTGTATGCAAATAAAATTAAATAACACTAGTGTCAAAAACAGACTGCAGTTTAAAACAAAAAACAAAAACTAATATAAATTTAATTGTGGAAGATTTTAAGTATAAAAAAAAAGGAAAGAGTCTTTTATGGTGTGCTTAAAGACTCAGTGAAATATACGGTATATTTCTATACTCAAATAATCAATAGCAGTATTGAAAATGACATCGTTTCCGATGTGTGGAAAATTTCAACGGTAATATCAGTTAAAAAAGTAAAAAAAAAAAACAATTAAACCAGCAGTGCGATTCACTAACTTATTTTAAAGATATTCGATTGGTTAACTCAACTTAACCAAAATTTTAACGTCCCTGCTATTCAGCAACCATTTTTTAACGATTTTCGCATTCGCCGAATCAGCTGTTGATGTTAGCTAGTCGATGACCGAAAACTAAACAACAACAAAGTTGATATTGTTAACACAATCGATAAAAGTGAAATTAGTGATTTCAACTTAAATAAAATATGAATTTAAAATTCAGTGATTTGTTTTCTTGTAATTAAAAAAAAGAACATTAAATATTAAATAATGTCGTTTGAAAATTCGGCATATGATTTATCACGAGGTGACGAAGGATCGACGTTTACTCCGGGCTGTGGATAATCCCTTTCAACAGAGTTTCAGAAGCTCTATCGGTTAACTCCAAACATGGCTGAATACCCAATTTATCAGTTTAACAACCAAACAAGAGGCTCCAGAATAACAGCAAAATCGACTGAGAAACAGTGTAATCTTTAACCCTGTAGGCAATTTTAAAGTTTACTTTTATATTGGTAAGTTCTAGTGGCTTTGAGATTCTTCGCAACTGGTATCAATGCTATCAATGACCCGTAGGCGGGCAAAGGGGAATGCCCATGAACTAGTTATCCGTAAGCGGGCATTCATCGGGTAACAGATGCAATCAATGATTCGTTGTTTCACCAGAAAGTGAGGTTTCCTATGACCCAATTGGAACGCCAATCTGCTAAAGAAATGTTTGCTTCGGCGTCGTGTCCCTTCTTGGGAGGCTCTATTGAAGCACTCGATTCCACGCATATATCAATTTTACCACCACGGAATCATTAGGAGGCTTATGCCAACCACCACATCTACCATTCAATTAATATGCTAATGGTAAAAGCAAACTTTTGCAAGGATCCATGTATAAAAACAGAAATGTAGTTTAGTTTTAATATATAAATAAATGATTATAATTTAAAAAAAATTAATTATATGTATGAATGTAAATCCTAAATACGCTGGAGCACAACGCGAAGTTTGAAAACGATAACCATGGAATATTTGCAGGTGATTCCGCATATTCCAGTTTATTACTATTCCAACATAAAAACACAGAGGGGAGAGTCCGGAATTCTGCTACAATGGCACATTGCAATATATATAAAGAATTTTAAGTGTTTGTAGTTTGAAACAAACTAATATCCAATTTCACTTTAATAAAATATAATAAAAACGCTGAAATTTATATTTGGCAGCAGGCATTCGTTTGTTTTCTCTCTATTCCTCTTTGTGATTTTCGCTTATTTTGACATTTAGTTTGACAGAGGTGCCACTCTTTATCACTTTGAATAAATACAACGAAACAGCTGTTAAGTGTCGTTAAGTATAAGTTAGTGAATCGCACAATTGTTAGTGCAAACGGCAAATATTGTCGTCAAAAATAACAATTATCGCACCGTTTAAAGTTAGTGAATCGCACTACAGATGAGTTAAGACCAATAAACACTTTGCCTATTGACGGCAGAATTTTAGAAATAATTGTAAAAAATCAGTTGGTACAATACGTGGAAGAAATTAATTTATTGGCCAAACAGCAATCTGAATTAAGGAAAAATATTCTTTTGAAACAGCTCTCAATATAGTGATATCTAATTGGAAGAACGAATTTAATAATCGAAATGTAGTCTTATCAGTGTTACTCGACCTCAAAAGGGCATTCGAGACGGCTGATCAAGAGATTATGTTAAAAAAAAATGCAGCTAATGGGAATTACTGATTTGAAGTTAAAATGGTTTCGTAGCCATTTGACACAAAGAAAACAGCGAACAGTAATAAATTCAGCTTCATCTAATGAAATGGAACATAGTGTTTTAGGTTCAGTTCTAACCCCTATATTATTCCTTATATACATTAATAGTACGACCAGTGCTTTATAATTTTGTGATATTAAGTTATTTGCTGATGATGTGTTGATTGTAATTAGTGAAAAAGACATTAATATGGCGCAAACACAAATGCAACATGAACATAATAATTTATATAAGTGACTTTGTGGAAACAGATTGAAACTCAATATTGATAAAATCAAATATATGATCAACCGTACATTAAGATATGAATACTTAAAAATAGTAAGCAATATAAAATATTTAGGCACAATTATAGACAGAAAACTTAAATTTAATGAACATATAAATCATACAGTCGGAAAATTCTCTAAAAAATAAGTTTTATCCAAAGCATAAACACATACAAAAATAATACAATATACTTGTTTATAAGTTTATTATGGAGTTCCATTTTCTATTCTGTTCGTCAATCTTTTTCATAATGCTGGTAAATAAAATGAACAAATTATAAACAAGTTGTATGAGATTTATTTTCAAATGGTGTAGTGATGCTAGCATGGCAAATAAATTGAGAAATTTAAGTTGGATAAGTGTGAAACAAAAAATTTTATTTTATATTACGAAATTGAGTTTTAATATTAAGATGGGAAATATACATGATTATATGGGGAAAAATATGGTGTATTTCAAACAAACGTTTAATTTCAACATAAGAAATAAAGAGAATTTAAAACTGCCATTGCATTAAACTGAAATGGATAAACAAACTATTTTTTATAAAGGGCTTATATATTTTAATGAACTACTAGCAGACATTAAAACTTGTACAGAAATAATTGCTTCCAAAGCAAAATTATTTATAGCGGGTATTTTTTCGAGCGTGCGGTTTTCAACGAGGCAATACTTTTTTCAGTGTCGGTGTTTTTGACAGCTGTTTTCTGATTTATTCTCAGTCTGGTTTGCCATTTCACAATAAACAGACTTATTCCGGAACTACGTTTGCAATTCGTGCAAATTTATTACCAAAACATTGATTCGATTCGCGCCGCTTCCAATATTCGGTAGACATAATCGCCCAGCAGATTCGGCTCACTTTTGGTTGAATGCGTAGGTTAATAAACATATCTAATTGTCGGATTTGGAGTGTTGATTTTTAGACGACGTTACATCCTCAAAAAGTCACTATTTGGCACATAGAACAGTGCTTAGGGAATAATTGATTTATATTTCTTCAAAAGTCAAGCCGGCCATAATGTAACAGCCAATGAGGAACTCTATAGAGACATGTTTAATGACTTTTTCGTGCCTGAATTGGAAGATGTGGGTGTGAACGACCTCGCATTCCAACAAAACGGCGCTACATACCATACAGCCAACGAAAAAATAAATTTATTGAAGGAAATTTTTGGTGAGCGCATTATCTCGCATCGTAGGCCTGTGGCGTGGCCTCTAAGATCCTGCGATTTGACACCACTGAACTATTGTTTGTAGGGTTATGTGTCACTTGCTCGAAATCATTTTTAAAACAGAATGACAAAGTCTTATTTTTACAATAAAGCTAAATCTTTAGCAATAACGTTAAACTATATGCGTTTTATGTATTTTTCTTAGGACCAAAGTTTAATTTCCAATTGGGATGCTTTAAGAGCTTTTCGGTCGGTAATATCTTAAAAGCAAACAAAAAGTTTCTTTTTTTCTCCTCGCTTTATTTCTTCTTAAAAACCACATTGTAAAAACCTACCTATAAGTTAGTGTCTCTTTTTGTAAACTAGGCGTACAACTGTAAAAAATAAATAAAGTGTAAATAAAATAATAGATAAACCAAAATATATTTCGACGTTTACTAATTGAATGATCAAACAACATATTTTTATTGAGTAAAGCAACAATTCGTAGGTAAATACGTATGCTGTATAAGAAAAAATTATACGAAAAGTCCGCGTAAAAACGGGACAACCGCTTACAACAAGTAACCGGCAGATGTTTAGAAACACCGCGTCAAAAAATCGCTTACAAAAAGTTTGCGTAAAAAGAGGACCAGATGTATATGCTGGTGTGTGTGTGTATCCATATTTTTCCATTTCTGTGTATTTCCTGCTATTGCTGGCATGTTGTTTTTCTAATTTTACTCGCTTGCCTACTCTGGTTTGCGAATATTATTCAGTTCGGTTTGTTGGCTTTCAACTTTCGGCTTAAAGCCACCACCTCGACCGCAACATAAGCTTCAGATTGATGTGCTTTTCTTATTTATTTTTGTGGGGTTTTTGTGTTGTGTTTCATTTTCTATGCATCATTTTACTTTTTCTAATATCTATGGATACGGTTGTCTATATAAACTTACATGATTAAGAAGAAATGTACTTTAATTTTTGTTTGCCGAGCTGCTTAGCTTCTGTAAACTGCCGTTGTTGTTGCATGTTTAGTATTTTTTTGTAGCTGAGCTAGCCATTGTAGACAAGAGTCTCCCTTTGTAGTATACCATTCATTCGTTGGCATCTGCTTTTGCACTCTTGCAAATCGTATTAATTCATTTTGCTCCAACTTTTGTCGTACACTTTCTTGATTTTGCCTGCTTTCATGCTGCTGCTTACGTGTTAGATTATTTCGCTTTTGTTGCTTACGTAAATTAACATGTCATGTGTTATGTCCAGCAATTATTATTACACTGAATAACATGGCCAGTATGCAGGCTGTGTATGCTTTTCGTACGGGAGCAGATGATGTGACGGCTGATGCGGAGGATTCACCTATCGATGAAAATAGAAAATAAAATAAAAAACATAGTTTAGTTAGTTGTGGCGATGTGAAATTAAGATACGCAAGTGGCCTGAGGCAAAATATGTATAATAGTACAATCGCTGAAAGAAAACTTGGCAAATGATATATGCTCAGAGCTAGAGAGATGAACTCTGTAAGAAATTCGAAGAAAATCTCGAACTATTTAACTCTGTAAAAATACTTAGTTATCTACATGCATATATATCTCCACATATAGTTTCCTTGGTATGAAAAGAAGTTTTCGGTAAGTAAATAATATAATAAACTGAATAAGGAAGACCTCAGACTCCGATTTACTTAGCCAATGCAAAAAACAAAATTAAAATCGAATTTGCAATTAGTATTTGTTTTTTATTTTTCCCAAACAAGTGTTT
>OX639993.1:54281648-54451800 GCA_951828415.1 Anomoia purmunda
CTCCTAAAATTTAATGTCCACTTTTTTTCGAATCATATAGTTTTCCCGATTTCTCCTATTTATTTATTTCCAGTATATTTCTCCTATTTATTTATTTCCAGTATATAGTACTTTTATTCACTTCATTTTAAAACAACTGTATCATTTGTTCAGATTAGTCTAGTAAATGGGATTTGAGAATACGTCCGCCGGCGCACTCAACGGGCGAGGATTTTTTATGATCTAGTTGAGGGGAAGTTCAACGTGCTGCTTATCAGTCTGTTTTTCAAGGCCACTTCAAAAATTGCGATCGAAAATTTTAACTCTCTTCAGGGTCTATCCTCCCTTATATTCTCCTCGTAATCCAAAAATTTCTGAGAGTTTCTTCATTGGTGATTAAAGTCAACTACAACTCTATAAGAAGCTCCTTGCTCACATATTGATAAATAAATATTATTTAATGGCTCCAAAAGCCCGGATCCACTAAAATGTAAATTACTTATTTTCGTTCAAATTACTTTGCATGAACCAAGAGCGTCCACATTTGTCATTGGCCGCTCTGTAGCCACAGAGTTGCTTAGTTCTTTGACCACAGGAAAAACTTTTAGAGATTGTGTACATTTCTAACATATTTATATTTTATAGTGAAAATACTTTTTTTAAATTACCGATCATGAGAGAAAGCTTCTAGACGCAGTGAAATTCAAGGAACAGTTTAGTGCTATGTTAATAAATATTTCAGAATGAGCCGTCCAGTTAGGTAAAAGGGAAACATCAAGGCGAATTCATACAAGGTGATAGCATTCCATGAGCTGAATGCTTGTTCCTCTCTCCGAATTCGCTAGGTTGTTATGTATACACAAACAAAATTCATAAGCAAACTGGGCGAATTCAGATTTTGACATTTCACAAGTAAAATTACACTAACAAAATACATGAGCAAACTGAGCGAATTCAGATTTTGACATTTCACACGCAAAATTACACAAACAAAATACACAGCGGATTCGCTTTGTTTATCTTGCTATCACCTTCTATGGATACACCTTGGGTAACATATTTTTCGATTATTATCGATCGACACTGATTTGTTTGTTATTTCGTACTCGATATTATGATAAAATACCTCATTTCATTTTCATTTATTGACGAATTTTTCAAGCCGAAATTACTAAGTTTCATAGTAATTTGTTCATAAATTAAGCATGACGCATAAATTACGATACTGTGTCCGGACTTTAAGTTTGGAAAAAACGGTTGCCATCGAGTAATTTTAAAGTAGTAAAGTTGAAATGAGAAAGATTTGGGTATAACGCGTTCACTACCACGGTAACAAACTGATACCAAAACAACGTCTTTTTTGCCATCATCAAAGTCTACAAAATTATAATCCATATGAGTTTGATGTAATTTCAATTCTCGCATTTCCTATCTTGCAGCAAACTAACTTCATACAGCGTATTTTCGCCATGAAAGTGAATAATTTTATTATTTTCTGTGGCTCGCGGCTTTTCGCGTGTATAACGTGAAAATGCAAAAAGCTGATTAAGGTAATTAAAAATATTATAAAAAACTCATACTTATATTTGCAATTGCACTTACAATGAAAACAGATAGTCTGGTAAGGGTATTCAAATATGTGTTATTGTAATAAAAATATTTACGTAGGAATGTAAAATATTTTAAACAAAACATGTTCAAATTTTTTTAAAAACACTTTTCAATTGAATTTGCCCAGAAATGTCAAATTTTTTTTTTTACACATTTCCATAAATTCTCAACGGAACTACAACCAAATGAGTTATTTCGCGTAATTTAAATATAAACATTTATGTAATACTAAAATGTGGGAATGCTTCAATAAAATTCATTAAATAAATATTGTTGGTCGCCACATTTAAATGGCGCAATTGACAGCTAACGACGTGGTTAGCATCACTCAGCTAAAAACTAATGAATTTCAGATAAAATGAGATAAAATCACATTGAACTAAATTCAAATTTAATAACACAAGTGGAGTGTAGCAGGAGTGCCAGCGGATAAAAAGTATGCACTGAATGTCTCTAATTGCATGTGGAATTTTTAATTATATGCCACTAAACATATGCAAATGTAGGATGAAAACGAATAAATAATTTATATTTGGCTAACCAATGGAAAAATTACAAAATTTTTATAACAAAAGTGCTTATAGGTAAATTAAATGTGGTAAAAACAATTTTTAGTATTCGTCCATATTCCGAAATATGATTATATAATATTTGCTAATAGTTTTTAGTAATAATTGAAACTTGCCACCCTTATTCACCACGAAATAGCTTGCTGACTGTGAGAATGTGTTGTTCTGGTTTTAAATTAAACTTCCTTTACATTCGTTGTAAAATGTGCATCGCTATTGGCAAAATTAAAATCGGTACTTTAATTGGTTCCGTCTGTAACAAGAACGAACAATGACAGGAAACCAACCAGAGCGGAAGACAACTGCTAAAAAAAAAATATGCTCGAGTATAGGGGGAAAAAAGAAGAAGTTTGCTTCGTTCATTATCAGCTCAATTCGTCGCTAATTAACTGTAATTGTTGGCAATTTCGTTTTCTCTCAGTTCGATGGCCATTGTTTGTTTGTACGAAAAGTAAAACTAACAAAAATCGGCTTACCATTAAAAGAAACGAGCAACATCAATGGGCTCTTTATAATTACTTCGACTGACAGTCCTGCTTGTTGGCTACAGTACGAAAATGTAAGAAAAAAAAGTGATTCGACTTTGCTACAACAATGTGCAGATACTCAAAATTAGATCAGATACTAACATTAACTAGTAAATTCGGTTAGTTCAATTCTAAGAAGTTAAAATTGCTCCTTCTATGCATACAGGTTTTGTTCAATACGAGTACGTCTGGCTTATAATTAAAATGTTTTCATTCTACCTTACTTTTTTAGTATTGGGCGGGATGAGTAAAAACCTGAGCACCTACTAGAGGATGCCTATGATCAAGTACTAAGCATTTGGTTGCAACATTTGAGTATTGTCAGCATTTGCTAGTAATTTTGAGTAAGTTCAAAATAGTTTTGATACCAAAACTTCGTAGAAAATATTCACTTTCTTTAGTTTAGTTTTGTTTCGATATAAGCACCGAGAAAGTGCATATTTTCATCCTTAAACCTTCAACTGTTCCGAACATTGTCAGGTACATATGTATGTTCTAGAATGTTTGAAAAATTGAAATATATTTTGACCATCAGATATTATTATTGAGCACTATAGAGCATAACTGCCTTGGTACTTTTCAAGATGAGCGTGTAGCCAATTTCTCATGTAGCCGGGTGACCATATTGGAGCTCTGGCAACTTTCACAACCAAATCAAAGTTAAGTTGGTTAAGCAGGACAGGTGAGGTGCCCAATAGAATTAACAAAACAAGAGCATTTATCTCAACCAGTTCTCGCAAAAGCAGCAGGGATGAAAATGAGCAAAAGACAACTAAGCACCTTCTGTTCCTTTGGTTCGACTCTAATAGGGAAATGTAAGGTCACTCTGTGGGAGTTTGAGTGCAATTCTCTGCAGAATTTGTGCAAACATAGCATCAACAACATTCTAAAATTTATAAACTGCGCTAGTTGTAGTTTTAATGATATAACGGGGGATTTTACGATATCAAAACGGCACTTAGTTGCGAATTGAGCGTTGAGTTCCATCGCTGCCGTTCTAGCCCAATCTAACCTGTATGATTCATTTTTATTATATCCGATCACACTAGTGACCAGGGTTTTTTAAATTTTATTTTATGATTTAATCGTAATTTTATAATTTTTATTTTTTCGATCAGAAATAATCGTTATTATTGGATTTTTACTTTTCCGACCATACGTGATCGATGTTTTTTGATTTTTTTTTTTTTGATGAAAATTTTTTTTTTTATTCGAAGTTTTTCGACCACATTTGATTATTTTTTTGAGATATTTTTTTTATCATAAAACATATTCTTATCATCGCCGACAAATTTGTTTGCATTTTATTACTTCCTTAATTGGCGCTATAACCGCTTAAGCGATTTCGGACGAACTTCTCCTAAAATTTGTGGTGTGCGTTTTGATGTTGTAAAACACATTTTTCTGTAAATACAGTCACTTTATTCCCAATTAACACGTTAATCCCAAGATCGAACGGCAAATGATTTTTGCGAGAAGTTTTTTTCATGCCAGAAATGCGCTCGGAGGTTTGCCACTGTCTGCTGAGGAACGACCGTTATTAGAAAAAACTTTTCCTATAATTTCGATGATACCACCGAATGAAGCGCGCACACGCTACAAACTCGGCTACGGCGGCCGCCAACACTTTCCTTTAAAATGTGGTGTGCGCGAAGTAAGAGATGAAAATTTATTTTCAGAGTGATGACGTAAACTCTACACTGAGCTGCTGTGGAACCAAACTTTTTTGAAATGTTTTCGACTCAAACCCATTCCTGAATTTTTGAATTTTTAGCTACAAAATGTTTGCCAAAAATGTTGACGTAAGTCCCACAACCCCATCTTACGCTAAACACAAAGCAAGGCAATTTGGAGCTGAAAAGCGTAACCGAAAAATGATTTTTAAAATTTGCTCCTCGCATGTTCTGCATTGTGAGGTTGAAAATTTATTCGTCAGCCTGCCGCCGTATTTCGCTACGGCGCTACATTGGAAGAGTCGAGCAAGGGAAAAAAATGTTAGTGCATTTTCATCGAGGTACACAGACATTTTGAGGACATAATCATATGAAACGTGAAAAAAATTCACATCACGAGTCAGACGAGTCGTCAAATGTGTTCGCAATAAAATTGAGACTTTACAAGTTATACAAAATAATAATAGTTTAATAAACTAAAAAAGGAAGCATTAGTGGTAGTTAGAACTAAAAATCAGAAAATAATGTTTAATATAAGATTAAAAATCTATATCATTTTTAAAAAGCGCGGCTATGATTGGGCTCCTTCAAAAATTACTGGAGGTTGTAACCTAACGTTTTACTTGCATCAAGTTGCAACCCACAATTCATAGTCTCATTGACGGTTTTGATGCCAATATTTAACTTGACAAAAAAACCGAAGCCTGTCACTACAGAGAAATGACTGTGATTTGAGCACCTGCGTAGCATATTCAACCAATTTATATGAAGAAATACATGAAATCCGTTAAAATTCAAAGGCGAAATTTCTCGAAATCTTTCTCGCTGCCGCGGAATTAGCTGACACAGTCAACGCGAAACTGGATACTCTTCGACGTATTGGACAGCAGCGTTATCGCGGCAATTACGAAGGCGATGCAGAATTGTATTTCTTTCTATCAACATTCATCCGGTTTCTGGATAATTTCTTGAGTGAGGTGCAGTCTAGGTTTCTAGACCATCGTGTTTTGCCGTCGAAGATTCAGAATATTTTTCCAAGCAAATGCACAGAGCTTAATGCAGAGGTAACACGTTCACCAATGCAAGTTTTTGAAAACCAATGGCGCAATTATATTGTGGGAGATTTTTCGAGTGACTTTGCTATGTGGAAAAGGTGAGGATATTGGGAAAGTATGCCTTCATGTTCGTTCTCATTATTATTTTTTTATCTTCACTCCTCATTCTTGCAGGCATGATTCAAAGATTCCGATTGACCAGCGAGCAAAATCATTTATTGGCGCTCTAAACAACTACAACAAACAGTTCTACCCTTCGATACATGGGCTTTTAATAATTTGCGTAACTGTTACTGCTTCCATGGCTTTTCTGCGTAGATTGAAAATGTATTTACGAAACAAGGCAAGTTAAGGCCGATTGAATGGGTAAGTGTTGTTGAAGATGCATCGAGATGTGGAAGTAACGAATGAGAATTTAATTGATATTATGTCAAAAGTGACAAGGAGAATGGATACTCTTTTATAAGTTGAATTATCCGTCAAAAATTATAATAATTTCATTTGTACTGTATAGACGCTAAGTACTCGCAAGTAAGACTTATCACTATAATAAACATATATTTTTAAAATTGATTACTTTTATTATTTTATCTTGTAATCCATAATTGAAATTGTTTGAGTATAGCGAAGGTAGCTCGAAATAAATGCATGTAAAATGTATATTCAGTTTTGATTTCTATTTCTGGAGGTACCTATCGTAACTAAGAAAATCCAACTTCGGCTTTTCTATGTAGTTAGACATTATTTCGGAATTGATCTTATTGTAAATTTTTTGGATCAACTAAGAATTCTCAAGAATTCTAGTTAGATTCTGACGAATGCGTAACGCCTCTTAAACTGATCGCGATGATAGAAACCGAAGCGTTGTCTGTCTTATACAAATGGCTCTATAACAGGAATACATATAAGCATTTTGGGATATACAGTGCTAACATAGATCCAGTAATGTCATTGAGGGTGCTGCCAAATCTTTTACCAATGGATATTCCACCACAGTACGATGAATTTGATGCATTCCCAATTATCTCCTCCGCTCCTACCGAATGTATCTGGCTACGATCACAAGCAGTTCTTTCTACATTTCAGAAATAAGTGAACTCCGTATTCTTGTGATTAACATACGGTAATAGCTGTGTTTAGATGACCTGTATCAGATTCAACATTGAACTAAGAAGCACTTTTTTAAGAATAATTGCGACGTGAAGGACCCATTCAATGGTCTTCAAAAGAAATGAGAAAATAGTTGCTGACCAGTATTCCTTAGGTGTCATATGAGAGCTCTTACCGGCAGCTGGTATGCAGATTACTCAAAAGAGCCGTCAACGGTCTGTGAAACCAGCCTCTGCCATTTTAGACAGCAAACTACACTTCCGAATATTTTGCACCTCCACAGGTAAAATGCCTTTGGATCTTAGCGACATAAACTATGGGTACTAGCTAAAAGCTAACTATTGCCTTCGGCTGGCTGAGCTTAGAGGGGAGTAAATTTCATAGATGCTATATATTTTAATAAATTGTAAAGCACATTTTTTATAAATGCCGTCATTAGAAGCTAACTGTTTAGCTTTAAACTTTCCATACGCTTGAGGAAATAATTCTATTTATGCGTGTAATTCATGACTTCTCTTCAATTTTTCGAAATTGTTTTTCCTTATTCTCAACAATCGTAGTGGAAAAATCCAACCGCCTCAACCCCACATTTACTTGCGCTTTTGCTTGCAGGCGACCTGTATTAAATGAAAGTTCACTTCACTGCATAACTCTTGCCCTAAAATGCTGTGCCAGTTTTGAACAATTACCTTTTAATTAGAAAATTTTTAGTTTCCATTAAAAAGGAAAAACCACTTCTATGTGAGCATAACTTTAGGCAGCTGAATAAACTGCCAAGGAAGCTTGTGTAAACAAAAAGGGAAATTCGAAAAAGAAAAAAAAAACCAAACCAAGAATCTAAATGCATATGTGTATGGGAATTAAAAAAAATATGACTGCATGGAAATAGCATGCGAACTACGAGTATTAAGTTATGCACAACATTTCAGCTAATGAGCCCAGCAACCAACTTCCACTGCCGATTGTCAAGATCGGCAACTCCTGCAGCATGTGCCATATGTCGTTTTTAATGGGACTTGCTACATGCACTGTGTAAAGCAATTTGAGCGATTCGACCTTGCAAGATTGCTTGCAATTCAGTGCAGCGTTCAGCAGGTTTGCCATAGCGTACGAGCAACCTCAAACAAACAAAGTTCTCGAAGTTAGCACCCGGATTGGCCCGAATTGTAGAAATGCGGGAATGCGGGGAATTGAGATGAGAGTGCAAATATATGAAGTGCACTTAGTGCTGTAGTCAACAACGTCGACAGCACTGTTGATGTTGAATAGAGGAAATCAAAGCAAATGTTGTGGAAAATTTGTTAATTAAAGTAAAGCATTCGAAATTTTTCTATTCAGTTGCATTAGCGATGAAATTAATGCTGAATGGCGTGGATAATTTATAAGCACCATGTAGACGTGAGCGCGTCGTGAGAAGACATGTGTACATAAATACTAAGGTAGCTCACCGAAAAATTTGCTCAAATTTTCATTGTAGCGTATTATAATGTGATTTAAAATTAGCTAGAAATTCGCTTTATTTTGGACATGATGACAGTCCTCTGGCCTAGAAGATGTCTTACGTTCCGATATGGCTGTCATGCTCAGAATAGTTTAGTTGCAATTTTAAAGCTTAACATTTTCCGCAAGTGAAGTGATAAAGCGATTTTTGGTTTGGCCTCGATTTTGGGGCTTTAAAGTCATCTAGAAATTTTGATTTTGCATATATAGCTTTTATTTCTGGAATTTAAGTTTTCCAAAGCTTTAAAGAAAAATTAATTGGAAAACTATGTTGTTTCTTTATTTACAGAATTGATAGAAAGTCATGTGCCAAATTTAATTATTGTATAATTTCATTTCGATATTGAATGATAATCGCGCTAACCTAATATCAACTCATCGAAGACATCCTCTATCCAAAATTTGTATTAGCTGATCGCAAATATGATTGCATTTAAAGTGGAACGGCCTCTTTATTGTTAATTAGTATTCGTTTAATTTTTGTTAGTAGAGTGTTTATCTCAATTGTGCATCCGTACCACTTTAAAATGATTTGCGTCGAGTTGCAAATGGCAATTGATTATCTTTCGGTGAATAAATATCAATAAGATTACTTTGTATGTTATACATCTTTTCAAAGTCGCCGTAGCACGAGGGACAAGCTGTGGTAATGGCGCTTTGACTGTACCAGCCGAACTGCATTAAAATTCACTGTAAGCATTTCAAAGGAAAACAAGGAAAACTACTCTTTGCCTGCGCCAGGCGAGGTACAGTAGAAGTCCAATAATCCGGCACGTTCGGGACCGGCTTGGTGCCGGACTACCGAAAATTCCGGTCTATCGGGCGGTAATTATAAGAACAATAAGGTTAATAATTAAACAACAAATAGTACAGTATGCAAATACATACAAAAAAGTTTATTTTACATTTCATATAATGTAAATGCACGTACTGTAAAAAATATTTCAGTTAGATTTAAAAAAGTCACGAATGTCTTTTTGTTTTCTTGACTTTTGGCGTTTAGTATAAATTTATTTCTAATGATATGGAAATCAATAATTTCTGAAGCACTGTAGCTAGCACAAGCCTCAGTAAAAAAGATAAAAATATATTTAGTGATTCTGCAGCTTCTGCCCAGCTGATTTTTCCTTTTATTCCGTTTCGGCATCTGAGTTACTTTCTTCAAGATTCTGAGTAGGCTGAGCGTTTACTACAATGACAATGTCCTCATCGGTTAGTTGTTGTCCGACAGGCTCCTTCTCGTCGATTAGAAGCCACTCCTCTACCTCATCTTTAGGCAGGTTTTTCAGCACTTCTAACGACATCCAAAACTTTGGTCGGAGCGTCTTGATGGTTTTCTTTCTCATCAGTCTGTAGTGTTAGGTCAGATGCAGGGTTTCCAGGATTTTTGGAGTGTTGTATTTTTTACCATGTTCCAAGACAGTGCAATAGCATAGGCGGCATTTTCTACTGTAAACTTTTTTTGGAAAATCAGTCACGTCACAGTCGGCATTTAACAGACCTTGAATAAAAGACCTTCTATAAAATTTAAAATTTTGAATTACCCCTTGGTCCATGGGTTAAATCAAAGATGTTACGTTAGGTGGGAGCAGAGTAGCAACAATATTTCCAGAAGCAAACTCATCTACTGCCGGGTGGGCTTTCAAAGTTTCATCTGTCAGTTTCAAAAGTTACGTTTACTGCGATGTGAAAGCATATAAAACAACAACACACAAAAAATGGCGAAGACGCTTCGTGATTGATTAACGGAGCTGCACTACACCTAAATTTGTTGTGACAGCTGAGACTAGCTGGCCGCTAATTGTTTCCGAACAATGCCGAGCGCTTCCGGATGATCCCGAACTACCCCGAAAACTTCCGAATAGCTAATAAAATATTGAATATGAAACAAATCAGCCCATAAATACCATTTTTTGGACCCCAACGCTGCCTAGCGGATATTATTCACAGAAACATAGGGAATATAAATCAACTCGGTCTATATATACGACATTTCGGAATATCTCAACCACAGCGCCATCTAAACACTGTTCTAGCGGCAGTAAATGTATCAGCAAACAGTTTGCTAAGCCAGTGCAGCCGTTCTCACGTGATGCGATGACCAACGAACCCCATTTAATTTTTATATATAAGTAAAATGAAATTTTGCAACATATACTATGTGTTTGTAAATACAATTGAAGCATGTTCGCGAATAACGTTGTAAACGACAATTTTTTCAAAACTGTTTTTTTTTTGCATTTTACAGTTATAATTACTCTCTTCTGTCTGTAAAAAAAATTTGAGCAAATTACTGCAGGCATTCCCACTCAAAATGCTCTCTAATGCAAGCAGTCAGTGGAAGAACGTTACATGTTATTTATGTTATCTGTGCAAAATGTCAAGAAATGAATATTCATGTGTTCTTAATAAGACAAACAGAGGGTCAAAAAGGAAAATAAATATAGAAAATAGGAAAGACCTAAACAATAAAAGATTAAGAAATAGTGGGCAATCATATGTGAATAGAAAAAATAAAGTAGTGCCGACTAAAAACGCGCCTGAACAGGTAAAGTGGAAAAACGTTTTAAGTTCAAGATTTTCTACTATATATTTGAGTTGTGTTTTATACATAGGTTTGTGGCTGCAGATGCAATTTTCAGTGTGATAAGTTTAATTTATTACATATAAAAGAGCTATTTGATAGTTTTTATAAAAAAAACTACAACGATCAAAGTTCATTTTTAAGTTGCTACATTGAATTGAGTGAACCTCAAAGACGAAGAGTTAATGAGGGAACTTCTAGGCGAAACACCAGAATCTGCTATTTTTTGTTGTCTTCTAACGGTCAAAGAGAAAGAGTGTGTAAAAATATGTTTTGTCACACATTCCAGGTAAATAAGTATTGAGTGTTTATTTATTTATTTATTACCTACTTCTTATTCATATTTTTATTCAGATAACGCAACGCAGAGTACAAATTTTGGCTGAAAAATTAAAATTTGGAAAACTTGTTACTGATCAGCGTGGTAAACATGAAAATCGTCCACACAAAATCGTTGAAGCGGAGAAAATGTGTGTTATGGAACACATAGCAAGCTTTCCTAGCCAAGAAAGCCACTATAGTCGTTCTACATCAGAGAAAAATTGTTTAAGCCCTGATTTAAGTATTAAAAAAATGCATATCTTATACAAAGTTAAATACCCTGATACTGCAATTTCTTATGACACATACAAGCATATTTTTCATACGGAATATAAGCTACGATTTGGTTACCCGAGAAGTGATACGTGTAAGGTTTGCGATAAGTATTTTATTGAAATGGTTGCTGCCGCGAATACAGAACGATTCGAAAGTATACAAAACTTAGCTGCAGCTCATCACGAGAAGGCAGAAAAAGCTTACTTACAGCTTAGAAATGATACCAACACCGCCAACATGCAGCAAATGATTTTCACACCAAACCTGACACACTCCGATGTCTTTTATCAGCGGCAGTATTCAAATTATAACTTTGCTATTCATAATATGTCAAACAGTGCAGTGCATATGTATACATGGCATGAAACAGTTGCAAAAAGAGGATCTGCAGAAATCGCATCGTGTATTTTGAAACACATTTCCTCAAAATATAGTATTTTAGAAAATGATGGAGTTAGAAAATTGATAATATGGTCAGATAGGTGCGTTGGGCAGAACAACAACTGGACAATAATCGCTTTGTGCCACAGTCTCTTAACAAAATACTTTTCTGAAATAAATCAAAAATTTTTAACATCGGGACACAGTTTTCTCCCCTGTGATCGCGATTTTGCGCTAATTGAAAAACAAAAAAAAAAAACAGCTCAATTATATACCCCAGAAGATGTGTGCCATATGATTGAGTCAGTAAGAACTTCGAATCCATTTCATGTACATCAAATGGTTTCAGATGAATTTAAAAACTTTGAGTTTCTAAACAAAAATTTAACTAGAAATTCTATGTGGAAAATTACGGATGCTCGATGGCTTCAATTTTCAAGAGATGATCCAAACACCCTTAGAATGCGCAAAAATCATAGCATTACTGAATCCTGGTCATGCTACAATATTCGGCCAAAAAAAAATGTATCTAATAACACTTTACCGGTGCTTAGAATTGGTCCAATTGAATTAAGCTCTGAGAAAAAAAAGGATCTTCTTGCAATGGCGTCCTATTTGCCAGAAAATTATGCAGAGTTTTATAAGAACTTGCAATAAATAAATTTATCACACATAAGACTTTAAATACATTTCGTAGTTCCTTATGTAAAAATTAAATATCATTTACTTATGTATATTTGTAAGAAGAGAAAAAAGTTACGTCTTGTTGGTTAAAAAGAAAAAACTAATCGCTTTGTTAACTTTTTTGTTGAAATAAAACTTGATTCTTTTTGAAAATATTAAAACTTTCTTTATCTTCGCAAAATGTTTATGGAAAAACGTTTTAAACGCCATTGCACTATAAGTTATGCGTAGTGGAAGAACGTGTTAACATCCATTTTATTTTGGATATAAAACGATTTTCCATTTTGAAAATGTTATGAACGTATTTGTAGTTGTGTTTTGAGTTTATATATATTTTTTTTAGAGAATAAGGTGAGAAATGTTGTTTTTCACTTAAATATAAAAAACAATTAATAAAAAATGCAATCTACCACATGTTAACTATTTTTTTCGTTTCCTCAACTATTTGAAATTTGTCGTTTACAACGTTATTCGCGAACATGCTTCAATTGAATTATAAATTATTTAAATTCAGCAATTAGCAGTGCACTTGCTTATTTTTATTAACTTTTACGTTAATTTATTTAATAAATTCTCTAGTTCACCTTCAGTCTCGCAGATAAGTAAATAAACAAACCCTGCGATGTTGAATGAAATGAGCCATCTACTGATTAGACATTGAGTCACAGTCGCCGTCTTCTATGAGAAATATTTGGCAGCTGAAATTGCGTGTTCTTCGGTTACTTTTAGCAGCTGTGGCCCGCAGTAGAAATATTTTGCCGGAAGTCACAATACTTGAAATATTCACCGACGGCTCCAAGATGAACTCTGGAGCTGGAGCAGGCATCTACGCCGAATCCTTGTAGCTATAATTATATTTACATGCCAATCAGACTCTCCTCTTACCGCAGTCTATTTCAGGTGGAAGTTTTCGCGATTTGGCAGGCTTGCGGTCCTGTGGCACCAAATATTGGCTCAAATGTAGTTGGTGCTTATAAACAATTGATTGCCTCCTTGACCACCAATCTGGAAATCTCTGTCATCTGGGTTGGCGGGCATAAAGGAATTGAAGGTAACGAGAAAGCTGAACTAGCACGATGTGGGAGATGAAGCGAAGAGAAATGTACGTAACTCTTATCTGAACAAGACGTAACGAAAGTTGAAAGCTACCACGACTTGCAGGATAACAAGAGCTACCTGCCTAGAAGAGGTATTCTCTAGGGCCGTCGCACATAAACCACTGGACTATGTGCAAGCATACAGGAAAAGCTAGCTTTCCGCAGAAGCTTCTGAGACACTGTCGAGCATTTTCTGCGCCAATGCCCGGTTCTAGTCCGCATTCGTCTAACATCCTCAAGAAATTCATTTCTTGATAATCTAGCCAGGTATCTAGTATCAAAATCTTCAACATAGTCCCTCCATTACGCAGTCGGTTTTGACAAGTTTATTTCACCAAAAAGGCAATATATTTTGCTTTTTGGGCGGCGTGGGTTGCAACTATTTACTCATCTTCCCACTAAAAAATTAATAAATTTTATTCACATAGAAGCTGATCCACCTTAATGTACATATGAGAGTACGTTCAAAAAAGCGTACATGCATGCACAAACATTTAATTGGAATTGAGTGGCAGTTAGTGGCGGAATGCCTTGACGGTAAGCGTGTTCCTACTCTAAGTTGTTAATTGGTTGTATTTTTTTCCTCACTTTACTTCGATATTTAATTTTATTGCTCCTTATTTATTTGCTCCAAAAACAACATAAGCAGTTCAGCATTTAACATATTTTTCTTTTCGTCAGCTCTATTCTACAACACTAAGTGTTCTCATCAGCCACTCATTCATTCCTTTCTTTTTTCAATTGCCTTTCAGTTCATTTATCTCATCAATTTAAATAGTGTTATGAATTTTCGTACATCAGTAGTGGTTTATATTCTGGGTGAGTTTTGAGCAGATTCGAAAAAGTGCATTGACTTAACCCTGCATTCGTAATATATGTATGCAAATTTTACATATAAAAAGTGGCGTCACTATCAAAAGTGGCGTTATGCCCTATCGCTGTGTGCGCTCGGCAGTGCATTCTTTATTTTATTGTTGTATAAACAAGTGAATAATTACGAATCGATTTCCAGTCCACGGTTTGATTTGATCGTTATTACAAAAACGGATCTATCAAAAAGAAAAACGGATGACAAATACTACTTATTGCTCTATATTTAAGTCATTAAAACATGCTCGGAGTGTATGGTTAATAATAATAATAATATTTATTTACTTCATATTTTGTACAACTAATACTATTGAATCTTTGATATGTACATCCACAACAATTATAAACCTATACTGGCATAATTTTGCAAGAGCAATAAATAATAAATAAAATAAGAACTCGAGCACGTAAGTCCTTAACGTAAATATATGTAAAACTAAAACAAACAAGAAAAGAAGAAGAAAATAAAGAGATCAACACCAAGATTGTGTATACATATGTAGTCAGAAAGCGACAGACACCTCTGAATCACTAAAATATTGAAGTATCATTTTACTGAAGTTGCCCCTATTTAGTCCAGATTTAACTCTTTCTCATAATGATAATGCCCCATAATGTTTTTTTTTTCAAAAATCTATTTTAAGAAAAAAATTATATTCATTCATTCAATACTCGTAAATCCAATACATAAGACGTTTCGGTGAACACAAAATGACACTAAAGTTGGCACAACACTGAAACCGGTTTGCCTCCAAACCATACTTGACAAGAGATGACGGGAAAGCGTTACAATACATATAATCTTGCCACCCAGTCGGTGAAACAGAAGATCACAAAACAGCACCGAAGACATATATTACAATTCAAATTGGGCTTCTTATTTATAAGACTTCTTATAAATTGGAAATTTTGACTGAACCCACTTTTGAAGAACTTATACGATATGCGTACATATTGTAAGTACATAGAAAAAATAAACATTCAAATCGTTATAATCAGTAGCATTTGAAAACACGAAATCACACATTTCTTCCACATTATTTTCACCACAAAGTTCCAAAAGCGAATCTATTCTGCATATTACCGGCAACTATGAGCATTAAATTTGGCTTCATAAAAATATAAAGTGTACGAAGAAAATCATCAAGTACGAGTCCCTATGTTAACTATAAAGTAATCTTGCTATTTTCGTTGTACACTCAATATTCAAGATATGCGAAGAAACTGTCAAATTAAATATTCTTAGCCCCTATAAGGCAAGAGCTATACTTACATATATAAGATTTCCACCAAACCATTTTATACCCTACGCTATTGGGAAAATAAAACTTTATCGAGAGAAATTATTTTCTACTTTTTATTCCATATAAAGAACACATGATATTGATTAATTAGTTCCTCTCAACTGCAAATAGAATATGTAACAATGAAAAGGGAGTGAGGTGGCGCTTTTATGTATGATCTGTGCCAAGTGCGTGTGTGCCCTAGCCCCTGAAAATTTAATGAGATTTTCGGATAGAATTCAAAGTACTTACTTAATTGGCGCTATAACCGCTGTAGCGATTTTGACCGAACTTCTCCTACAATTTGTGGTGTGCGTTTTGATGTTGTAAACACAAATTAAGGGACCTACAGTTTTATGCCGACTTTGAACGGCAAATGATTTTTTTGGGAAGTTTTTTCATGGCAGACATTCTCTCGAAGGTTTGCCATTGCCTGCCCAGGGGCGAACGTTATTAGAAAAAACATTTTCTTTAATTAATGTTACTTGCCCCGGCCAGGATTTGAACCCGGTATCCACCGAATGAAGCGTGCACACGCTACATACTCTGCTACTGCGGCCGCCGTGCTGTTCGTATAAAAAGGGGGCTTTGTTTTTCTCCAATTTCAACATAGTCCTTTAATGGAATCAAAACCTTCGCTATTTGAAATGTTTAATAACACAAACAAATTCTTATGAGATCTAAATGACTCTCATACCACTGTGCAAAAGATTAAATAATATTTTGAGCTTAAATGATTAAGGAATACTAGATCCTTGGTATCTCGGATTGTCCTATATATTTGGCAGAAACGTTGCTAGTTTAAGCGAAGATGTGGTGACCCTAGAAGAATTCGAGAGGTATACATATAAAATAAGAGTTAACATTCGAGCTATTCTTGCTGAATCGGAACCCTAAATTATTGCAAATGTGCATGTAAGTTGTCACTCGATGATCTGTGGCTGAACTTTTCTTTGTCTATGAGAGACTTTTGCTTGTGTTGATTTGATGTATTGATTTTTCTATTAAGTCTTGTAATTAATATCAGTTAAGTGACTGCCGCTATTAAATTCCCATTTCGGCTTATTATATGGCGTTTCCAAAGATACGTTGGGATAAGTTCTGGCTTTCCTGGTGGATGTTATTTTTAAAGTCTTCCAGTATCTGAATCTTACTCTTACCAAACCGAGATTTCAAAAGAATTCATAGGGGGACAGCTGATCATGAGAACCAAAGAATATCGTCAAAAAGCAATATAACGGCGTAATGGAATAAAAAAATTGCTTATATATATAAGATTTAGGAAAATGGGCGTAATACCACCTACTTTAGAGCAAATAGGTATATCTCAGAAACTACTTTGAAAAACATTGCAAACCTTCGAGAGAATTTCTGCCATGAAAAAACTTCCCACAAAAATCATATGCCGTTCAAAGTCGGCGTAAAACTGTAGGTCCCTTAATTTGGTATGCACTTGGCTTTTCAACTCACTAGGTACAGTTTCAAAAATCATTATTAAATCTGACATAAGTCACGGCTCTTCTCATATAACGGTAATTTACAAAAAAAAAACTAAATGTTCGATATTTTCATCAATCAGGTAGCAAATTCATTCAAATTTACTGCGAAGACTTTAATTTGGGAAATAAATAAGTATGAACTAAAATTTTAGAAAATGAGCGTGGAGCGCGAAAGTCATATTAATTCTATTTTATTTTTATTTAAATATGTTTATGCCGCTTAAGTTTTCAAAATGTAGATTTCCATATTAACTTGGCTTGTTGCTAACAACAACAACATGTACTGTTAATTTGAACTAGCACCAGGGGTTTAACCAGAACTTAGGCTTTTATTTATTGGTTTTATTTAATAAAACTGGGATTCAGTAGCAAAGCTCTCGCATTGTAACCAGCGCAATTTTTACCTGGTTCATATATAGGTGTGGATTACTAGTCAGATGCGTCTGCATAGAACTATACGCAATTTAATATTTTGACAAAAATTCAAAAGAATACCCTTCACTCACTAAATAAAAAAATATAATCTCTTCTGCGCATTCCCACACTCACTATCCGCATCGAAATTAAAATTAACATCTTATTTGCAGTATCACAGTTTTCATAAGTAGATAAGGAAAGTTGAAAAGCGCAAGTGTTCGAACCAAGATAATACAAACGCATCAGGTTTGTTAACAGCTTACACAAATTTTTTATTTCAATCATTCAACAACATAACAGAATATTTTGTACATACCTCTTTTAAATGCTAATGATTTTATTAATACGATGAATGGGAGATAAGTCAATATTTTTACAAGCAGTCTGAACAAATTTAGTAGTAATGCAATTAAAAATATGACCCAAAATTTTCCACTTTCTTGTTTAAAATGTTTATCTCTTAACTCGACTTTAACTGTTATTGCCTGTAAGTGGTTATTTAGTTACTTGTATTGTACATACATACATAAATACATCTTTGTTTCGCAGCATGCCGTTAACCCCTTGTCATTTGCACCATTTCATTCTAATTCTAGGTAATGGGCTTAATCTGGACTTTATATTGGCTTGCTTTCATCAAGCGTAAATATTTTCCAAGATCTTTACAGCATTTAGCCTAGAGCAGCTGAGCGTGTCGGCTCATAGTGCAGACTTTCTCTATATTTTCATCGAAGTCAACATTTTGATGATTCCTTCTAGACACTACAGACTTTTTTTTTATTTTTATTAAAGTGTATAGTGAACACAACAAATATGTAGGTATGTATGTAGCTGGTGGGTATCAAAGTAAAATTGCTTAAAGCCACTGCCATTACCAGCGCCTTAGCTAGAGCTTCCGCTATCTATGCCCTAATGAATGCAAAGAATTAATCATTAATGTGCTTCATGCAAACAAATTCGTTATTTAAGCGCAAATGTTTATGCATTGCTGGGCTTAGCAGGCAGCACAACAGCTCCAATGTGATGATAACAAACAGCCCGCCATTCATAGCCAGAGCGAGAGTTTCATCTACGAACTAAATCTTTACTGATACAGAAGCAATAGAAAATAACTATTTATGTATGTATGTAGTAACTTTAGTCGCATGGTAGAAGGTATCGTTGGCAAAATATAACCTCAGGACATGTTGTCATATTCCTCAACGCGTTCGCACAACACGCGCCAAATTACCATTACTGTGTTGTGAATTTTTTTTTTTTTTTTGCCACTCTAGGCAATCGCACTACTCGGCAAATATTGTTAGAGCAGGGTAATATAAATGAGGGGGAAGCGACGAGAGTATAGAAATAAATTGCGCGAATATTATCACAGAATTAACAATATCACGACGTAGTAACGTAGAAAAAGGCAAAATAATAGTAGAAATAATGAAGAAAAGCAGGATAAAAGGATATTACAAGCAAATGCAAATGCACACAGGCGGATGTGTTGTTTATCTGGATTGACGAGGGATTCAATTAAAGTGATTGTATAGCTGAGGAAAATTGTAAGTAAGATAAAATGAAAAACTTTCAATATTATTTGTTCGAGTAGTATTACCATAGTTATTGCTAGCAAAGGCTCACATTAAATGTGTATGTGTATGTGTATGTGAAACTACTATATTGATAATATATTCAGTGCTTGAAAACAGATGCGTTTCCTCCAAAATTGGTACGATTTGTTTTATTCGGTCGGCTGATCTCCACAAATAGGGCTTGGCCCGGTCATTTGCGGAATTGTAATTAATTCGAGTTAAAAAAAATCTAAAAATTAGCACATGAGGTTACCACATCAATCATTTGTTGTGGGTTTATTGAAGTTCAAAATTAACAAAACCTTACAAAAACTAATTAATTCCAGTTACATAGCTACTACAGGAGATTGCCATAGAGACTAAGACAGGCATATTTTGTAATACAGCTGGACCAATCGAAGTTCAAATTGCCTAAAATCTAAAATGTTTCTTAGTTAAAATTATTTTTAGTAAGTAGTTGCTCAAGCTATACTTTTCAATAATCGCATTTTTTTTCTCTATATATGCACATTAGGGGCCATCACTCTCCTAAAAAAATCGGTACTATTTTTTCATCCGAATTAAAAAACTGGTTGGTTTCAACCGAAATATTTCAGTAACATATTAAAATTTACGCGAGCTGGATCTATTTGACGCTACTTACCAAAATACACATAAAGAATAATAGTTTTCTTTTAAATATTTTTTCCAAATACATAAGCCATAAAATAATTTAAGTTTAAAAGAGCTGCACAAAAAATTTTTGCTACGGAATCATACAAAAAGGTCACTTTGGAGATTGCTGTAAAAAATTGGAAAGAACATTGGAAAGTTATTGTCCTATCTCATCTTTGCAAATAAGCCCATTCACGTGCCAGCTTCTTTCTCGCAAATCTCATTCGAATGGTTTTGTTGAACAAATTATTAAATAATAACTTAGACTACTTTATTATCACAGGTAGTGTTCTTTTAAATATAAAAAACACAACTATTTTTATTTGTAATTTCTATTTTCATAATTCAATACGATTTAAGTCTGCACTTGAAGAGCTGAAAGTACGAATTTCGTATTGTAGAGCAACGAACCTTTAACAATCAAAACGGTAGGCTGGAAGTCCTTGCGCTGAACATAGAAGCTATTCAATTAGGCAATAACTTAAGGATGAGTTTATTTTAGCTTTTTGGGATAATCCTTTTTGGTAATTTTGCTTTGAATACATTGCAACAGCTCTACTCTACTAACTTTTATCGAACACTTTTCTATAGCATCATTACAAACGTTCTTTCGCCTTCGTTGTGTTCTTTGTTAAAATGTCTCCAAATATCGTTCGTGAAATCGACGGTTTCGAGGCAAACCGATTTCGACGTTGTGCCATCTTCAAAAACGAAAAATTACTCTGTCAAACTTGACCACTTTTCCCCTGCCGGAAGAACAGAAGATCAAAAAGGACCAATCCAAAAATTTTCAAATTGTCGCGAAAAAACGGACTTAGAAAATTCTGGAAGGTCACTTTCTCTTACTCCCGGCGATTTTTATACCTCTCACGATGTTCAAATGGTATTTTAGCATTGAGCTTTGGTTCGTTGCCAGTCTCTCTAATTCTCAGATAACACTAGAACTTATTTCGCTAAAAAAGTACTTTTCAAACTAATTTTGGGTCCCTGGGCCCGAAAATGAGTTTTATTTACATTTCCATATATATAAGTGGTTGCAAGATATGGGCAAAGTGTCAGTTAGCGAACAAAACAAACCTTCTAAGGTAATCGTTAAAAGGCGCCTTCAGCCTCTTTCTGCTGTGTAAATCTGAATAATAATTTTTGAGTTTCGAGCTTTTAAATGAAATAAGAAAAATAAGGATATTTTCGAGTTTTTCATTGCTCATTTTTATTCACATTAAAAATTATTTAAATGAAAGATAACAAAAAAGTGAAGTGTAAGAGCTCCAAAATCGGGCAGAAAATATAAATTCAATAAGAACGGCCAATTGAAATTTTTGCTACATTCACTTCTTCAGTTGCAATTTCGCTACCGCGTTTTCTGTCGTTTTTCCGGTGCAAAGGATTTTTTCGATATTTCAGCATTGGTCGATTTTCTTTAATTTGCAATATAACACGACGCTCCAGTGATTCTACACTTTTCAAGTGGCACAGTGCAGGTCGTTGGTCTGGCCGAGTACATCATAAAATGATGTTTAAAAAATTTCTTACACCCAAAAATTTTCGATTTGTTTTTCAAAAACTAAGTTATCGTGTTTTCGACCATTTGGAAATTTCTAATTTCACCTCTACTGCACGGATTTACAGCTCTGGAAAGGCTATTGATTTCGCTATTATAATATATAAATTGTTATATATGTATATCAAACACTAAGGAAGATTTTTCGCCAAAAAAAAATCAAAACGTTTGCTAATTTTATCACTTTTTTTTCAAATTTAATGCAATTTTTTAAAGTCCAGTCAAATGTAAAGAAAAAGGTTGCTCATTTATCGAAATCTGTGGGAAATTGGCCAAGTTAGGAATTTTTTTCTAAAAAAGTAAATTTCATGATATTATGACTACTTCGGTATGTTACTTGAAATGTGTATTTATTTGTTTTGTAATTCATACGCTTCGCATTTTCATAATAAAAACTACCTTTCATTGAAATAATTAAGAATGAAAATTAATATTTTTCAAAAAAACTCGAAAATATCCTTATTAGTTGCACTTAATTGCCTATAACTTAAAATATCCTCTTCCGATTTAGACAAGAGGTATGACAAAACAAAAAGTCTGAATGTGGCTTTTCAATTATTAAAATAAAATGGAAAAAGCACCGCTACTTTGTAAAAATAAATGAAACTGAACACAAAGTTCATCGCTCCAAAACTAATCTAATAATCACTTTATTAACGAGGAACTACTTTTTTTTAATGAACTGCTGTGACATAGATTTTATTTCGAACAAGTATCTAAAATATCTATAGGAACCACTTTCTCTGATACAGCGAATCGTATAAAGCAGTTTTTTCGAATTGAAGAAACCAAATTAGATAAAATTGCCTTAAAAATCCGATAGCAGCATCTAAGTATGATTTTCCAATGAATTTTCAGAGAGAAAGTCCTATTAGAATTTAAAAAATGCCTCTGCTGCTGTCAAATAAATTAATTTTCAAAATCCATCTCCATCAGCATGTCAACAAACAAACCATTTCATTAAATATAAGTACATTAACGAAAGCAGATTTATTTCCAACTGTATCGTAAAAATGTCACGGATTTATTTGTTTATGCGTATTTGAATTTTGTACTGTCGCAGTGACAACTAATGATATTTATTTATTGTATCCAATACAGGGCGAAAATAAAATTAAATCAATTTTGAGAAAATCAATTGCGTTTCACTTGTTTTTATCATACGAGTATAATAAAGAGTCTTGCAATAGGGACGCTACAAAAGTAAACCGACAGTGACAACAAACGACGCCATATTTTTTCCCGCTCTTTTGACATTTCTCTTCAGTAAGGTTTGCCATTTCATCATGGAAAGATATACGATCCTACAACGAGTCGAAATTATTAAAATTTACTACCGAAATTCGGAGTCAATGGCCTCAACTTTAAGAGCGCTACGTCCAATTTATTGTCGTCGTCATTTCTGGCTGAATGGCTTCATCAATAAGCAAAATTTGCGTTATTGGACAGACAGCAATCCACACGTACTCCATGAGTCAACATTGCATCCCGAAAAAATTACGGTTATTGGCCGGCGGCGTCATTGGGTCGTACTTCTTCCGTGATGATCAAGACCGGCACGTTACTGTGAATGAGAATCGCTACCGCTCAATGATAACTGAATATTTTTGGCCCGAATTGGATGATATGGACTTGGACAATATGTGGTTCCAACAGGACGGCGCCACAAGCCACACAGCGAATGTCACAATCGATATATTGAAAACCAAGTTTGGTGAACGTGTTATCTCACGAAATGGCCCAGTCAATTGGCCGCCTCGGTCGTGCGATTTGACGCCGTTTGACTATTTCCTGTGAGGCTACGTCAAGTCTATGGTCTATGCCAACAAGCCAGCGACGATTGATGAACTTCATACGAATATCGAACGTGAAAGTGCAGCAGTATCGGCCGATTTATGCTTGAAAACCGTCGAAAATTGGATTCAACGTCTGGCCTTCTGCAAGCGAGCCCGTGGTGCCCATGCAAAAGAAATCGAGTTCCATACGTAATGGCATGGCTTGTACTTACACAGGAATAAAGAAATTGTTCCGTTTTTGTTTTATTTAAAAAAAACTTTTGTGCGTTCCTACTGCAAGACCCGATATATACGGCGGCATGTTCGGGCACAATGCCAGAATATAAAAACAGCATTCGTATGTATGAATGAAAATTATCAAAGTCCAAGTAAGCTGGTCAGGGGGAATAGTTGGAAGATGAGTGTTGATTTACGTAAATAAAATACATATGTATGTATGAAAATAACTTACTAAGACCCCTAGAGGTAATCTGCACTACGAGAATTAAAATGACAAACACATGAAGAACGTGAGGGGAGCTAAATTCGCAGTTTTAATTTATCTAAAAGCCAATGTAAAATTATACTAGATGCTCTTTAATCCCAAGTGAACAAAAGAAAATGCCAACATTACCAAATAGTTACTTTAAAAATTATGGGAAAAAGAATTGCGGACGCAAGTGACAAAATGAGGAAAAGAAAAACGCTAGCAATCGGACGAAAACAATCATTTGTATTAACATTTAATTTTGTTTGTTTAGCTTTTTCACTTTGCAGCTAGCTGGCTATCATATCATTCGTACTTACCATTTATAACGTTGAGCATCACAGTCACACTGGGACTATTTGACGGGCTACATGTGTAATTGCCATTATCACGTTTTTTCGCTGATTCAATGATTAATGAGCCGGTCTGTATTTGCCAGATGAATACCAACGAAGCAAAATGTCAGTGTCAGTAGCGGACGTTACATCGAAGATGATGATAGCCCACGTGCCAAATCCGCCACACAGAGTCAAAGGCAGAGGGAGTAAGCCAAGGATATGGCACGAATCCATGAAATCGGCCAAATCATTAGTGTTGTAGTTATAGTTGTTACATGTGCAAGAGAAATTGAGAAATATAAATTAATAATGAAAGAAGATTATTACCAGAAAGGTGTTATAAAGATAGAAAAATATGTAGTGTTTTGTATTACTGAAATTATTTTTATTATACGTGCTTACAAGTCATAGTTAAATTAATATTTTACGAACTCTTGTACTGAAATTACAGGAGTGGCTGATTAAAGTGCTACCAACATAACAGCGATATTATTTGTTAAACTACTCATGGAAATTACATTAAATATATTCGATTGGCAGTTAAAGAGTAAGGTGAGGCAGAACAAAAAATATGTCAGTATGTACGCCTTGAATAAATAGATTAAACGCTAATTTGCCAAAATACATGTAAAATAAAATTCTTGCAGAATCTCACTTCTAAAAGCTATAGTAAATTGAAAAGTTGGTCGCATCCAGCTGAAGTAAATGTATCCTAATTGTTTGATTATTTTATCACATTTTTGTGCTTCAGATCATTCAAAAAAATTTCATACAAAAATTATGTGAACTATTGAATAGATAGCACTTCAACTGCTCTCCCCTGTATGTATCGGCAAATACTATGTAAAATAAATTTTTGCGTAGCCTTTGTCAAGGGTGGTTTTTATAGCGTCTTTTATTCTAAAAAATCTTTGAGTTTCATATTTACCTTCAAAAATAACACTGCGGAACAAAATTTTGCGGTCGGAGATTTTGAAGTCGATTTAGGGTAATTTGGGGGCGCTGATTACGAAAATAATATCAGTTTTGTCGAATTGGCTCTAATTTCTCAGATAAAGACTTTTAAATATTACACGAAAAACCCTAATTAAAAATACCAATATGGATTTAAATTATATTTTTATTGCGCGCCTGTATAAAAATAATAAAAAAATAAAAAAAATATATTCTTTTCATTAATTAATTTTAAAAAAATTACAAATAACTTTTTCTGTAGGCCCTCCTATGATGTCGTTGCTCAGGACAATCCCGTATTAAGTTCCAGCAGTAGTCTGCCATCATGTGGTCGTCCCATCGACTTTGGTATCTCTCTTCCATTGTTTTTATGTCCTGGTGGAACCGTTCACCTTATTCCTCACTGTAATCGCCTAGGTTGTCCAGGAATTTGTCCAAATGACTATGTGAATAATGTAATTTAATGCTCATTTTAGCTCCTAGTTCGCGAAAATTGAGAAGCATATCAGCAACTAGTTTTGTATAGTCTGGTAATTTATGATTTCCCAAAAAATTTTTGACTGCATTAATAAAGCTTTGCCAGGCTTCAATTTTTGACAGATGGTTTAAGAATTCAGTGTCTTTATGAAGGGTACGAATTTGAGGACCATCGAAGACTCCTGCTTTTAATTTTTCCATACTAAGGACTGGAAATTTTTTGCACACATATTCGAAACAGTCACCTGTCTTATCAAGGGCTTTGATGAACTGTTCAATTAGCTCAAGCTTGATGTGAGGTGGTGGAAGAACCACATTTGCTGTTACTATCTCCATATTTTCTCTCACCGGCCAGCCCTTTCTAACCCAAAGTTAATTTCTTGCACGACTGTCCCGACATATAAAACAGGGGTGTTTAGTATACCCACTTTGTTGGCCCAATAAAAAATTCACCGTCTTCAAGTCCACACATACTGACCACTTATGTTGTGCATACAAAATCTTTGCTAAAACAATTTTTACATTTTCGTATTCTTCTTTTAGTTTGGTACTATGACCGATTGGAACCGAAGCAAGTTTATTTCCATTGTGTAGCAACTCACATTTCAGACTTCTTTTTGAGCTATCTATGTATGTATATCACGCGGTCGATAACGTGCAGCGGTTGGCAGGGACTGTTAGAGTTTTCAGGTATTTAGGCGAAGTCGTCGAATTAATGTTTAGTTGTATTAACTCACCCGACTTAACCGGCTGCCCTTGCTCTCTTGCAAGGGAAATAAAATAATTAAACCAACGAACTACTTAGAGTACCCTCTGGCAAAACATAGGGTATTGTTATCAAAATATTAAGTGAGTATATTAAGTATTCAGTTTATCTTAGAAATGGCTCAGAATTACTTTCTTTTGAATACAAATTTTTTGTTTAACAGCGTAATGCTTTGTATAGCTTGTATATTTAACTCTTAAACTGCTACTGAAATGCCCATTAATTTTATTCAATGTTTTCATTTCCACTTTTAAATGAGATTCATCATTAAATTGCCAGTTACCCTACACGTTGCCTATCGTAGCCGAGTTTTTCAAGCGGACGCGTTTGTTCTCCATGTCTGAAGTATCTGAATTGTTGGGTGTACCTGAGCTGTATGTGGTGGCAAAGTTGATGCGCAGACTATATAGATACGAAGAGTGACCGCTATTATAAAAAACTTTTATATATTTGTGAATATTTCAGTTTCAAATACCAAGGCGAATTCATATAAGATGAAGTTGATCTAGCAGCTGATTGAATTCGCTTGCTGCACGTTAAGTCAAAATGCTGCGTTTGTTGTAAATAATACTGTCATTGTGTGTATAACACCTGATACGAGTATGAATACGTCTTGTTCGAATGCTCTCTTAAACGGGAATTCGCCAAAAAAGAGGGGTACAAAAAATTTGCCGCTTACAAAGTTATTCGGGGCGACCCTTCAATTGTTGATGTTACTTGCCCCGAACATTATACGAAATCGGGGTCCACCGAATGAAGCGCGCACACGCTAAACACGAAATGAGCTAAGATAGCCATGGAGTCATCATTATGAACTTACCAAAATGATGCAAAAATCTTCTTTGAAATGTACTAATCATTTGTCGAAACCGATAAGAAAAAAATGAGAACTTTTTAATTGATTGTTGAAATGTGAGGTTCAGCGTTATAACTCCTACACCACAGTAGCTAAGAAAATGCAATTTAGCATTCCTTTCGGTTATCATGAACAGAAAGAGTACAATTAAAATCACGAACTGATTATTTAGATATGAAGTGTTGCGTTATAACTTCTGCTCACAAAATTTGGCACTCAGTCTAGTTATCATCGTGCCAGATTTAGCATTTCAGTAAATTCACAAGTGCTTCCTATGAATTCAATAAAGATAAATTCCAACGAGGAAAGATCTTTTAAAAAACTAAAAATTATTAAAACGACTATGACCAAAATCACTTGACTAGTTTAATGCTCTTAGTTTGGAACGTTATATACTTCGCGATATGAATTTCCAGCATCTCACAAATAATTTTGTTTATAAAAATCGCGTAAAATTTCTCTAAGTTAAGACAATTAAAAGTGCTTGTAAGTTTGCAGGACGAATTTCGTGAAGGTCGTCCAAAAACTGTGGTTGTGCCAGAAACAGTCGATGCTGTGCGTCAATCGATAATACAAGATCGTCATGTGACATATCGCGAGATACAGGCATCCTTCGCCATTAGCGTGATTAGCATACATTCAATATTACATGAACATTTGGTCGTACAGAAGATTTGTTCTCGTTGGATACCGCATAATTTGACAATTGCCCAAAACAGGACTCGTGTCGATTGGTGTAAATAAATGTTGAAGAAATTTAACCGCGGTGAATCAAAGCACGTCCATGACATCGTAGCAGGTGACGAATCTTGGATCTATGCATATGAGCTGGAAACAAAGCAATGGGTGTTCCAAGACGAGCCTAATCCAACAAAAGTTGTTCGCGCAAGAAGCACCTCAAAGCAAATGGTCGCCGGTTTTTTCGGAAAATCTGGTCATGTCGCAACTATTCCACTAGATAAACTTAAAACGGTAAATTCTGAGTGGTATACAACCATTTGTTTGCCAAAAGTTTTTGGAGAATTAAGGAAAACCCACCGCCGAAGACAAATCATTCTTCACCAAGACAATGCGAGCTCTCACGTATCGATTCACACAAGAGAGTTTTTGAGGACTCAAAAGGTCGAATTGATGGATCATCCGCCTTGCAGCCCTGATTTGGCCCCTAATGATTTCTTTTTATTCCCGAACATCAAAGAAAAAAATTCGAGGTCAACGTTTTGCAACGCCTGAAGAAGCTGTAGAAGTCTTCAAATAGCTCGTTTTAGAGGCATCCTCCTCTGAGTGGCAAAAGTGCTTTGAAAAGTGGTTCAAGCGAATGCAGAAGTGTATTGACTTGTATGGAGAATATTTTGAAAAACAATAAAACTATTTTCCTTAATATTTGACTGTGTCTTCGTTATTAGGCGCCAAATATAAAAGTCAACCCTGGTATATATTATTTTTTGTTATATATTGTTTTTTACCTAACATTTTATTGAATTTTATTTTATACGCAAATTTATTGATCAATTTTTTAAGTGCTTTGCATTGACGAAACTACTTAGCTTGGTTTTGTAGAACACATGCTGAAAATCGCTTTCTTGGAAGTTTATCAAATTCACATAATTGGGGGAAAGTATGATAACCCAGAACTTGCGGTCGCCAAACTCATTCATAAAATTATTCATCTTAAACTTGAAAAAAACCTAACAATTTCGATATACATATCACCAATCGAAATGGTCTCAGTATATTTCAAGATGGGGTTTTACGAAGACAATATAAATAGTTTCAATCTCCACTTATTAACTGTAGACTTTATAGGAAATTGAGATGAAAATATAGGAACAAAACATCCAAAAATTGTGTCAAGGATACATCCAACTATTAATATTTTTATTATCTACCAGCACAAAAACACTAAACAATAAACAGTAAAACAATGTAAAATGGCATATTCAGCAAATACCGTAAAAAGTGATAGAGAGGTCTTCAAATACAGAGAAACAGGGCATCGATTCCAATGCTTAAAATAAACGGCTATATCCATTGAAGTTAACGCAATCGCATTGACCGAAGTGACAGCTTATTCCGCAAAATCTTAACCATTTACCATTTGCCTTCAATTAAACTTACTGTTGACACATAAACTACGCATTCTGAATCAGGGGCTGCCTTTAAGCTCAAAACTCACCATTCGAGGCTAGGAGTTACATCCTCGATTTGATGCTCTTGCTTTTACTAATAACGAAATAATGTTGCATTTATTGTTCCCTACTGCATTAATTTCGTTGTTATTTTCTCAGAATTTTCTCGGGTTTGTGTGGTCTTTTCTCAAAATGTTGTACTCTGTCCCGACAAAAGTTCAACATTTTCTACCCTCTACGTGAGCGTTGTGCGGCTGATTTTAATTGTGTCGTTTGTTTGTTCGTACAATAGCTTCGTTCGAAAGTCTCAATTGTGGTAATAAATTCCAGCTATTTGTCTAATTCTATAGCGTTCGATGAATTAAATTGATGATCCAAGTGAAATTGATAGGGTGGACTTCTTTTTTTTTAGTCTTTTTTCATATAAAGAGGGCAACATTTTCGTAGTTCCCATGTAACCATTTTTGTGATGTTGTCGTAGAATGAGACGACATTTATTTCGAGAAAAGAAAACATTATAAATGCAGCGGATCTGGAGAGAAAAACTCGAAGCCGCTACAACAACAACAACAACAGAAAAACTCGATGAAATCCAGGTGTAAGTCGTTCCGTGTATCCTAACGGTGTGCTCCAGTCAGGTGCCGTCTGGTTGGCTGAGTTCTTTTCGCCATTACGCGTGGGATCTTATAATTAAACATCAAAACTAAATCAAAACCACAGGAAAGCTGCATTCAGCGAACTCAAAAGAGTACCCGATTCATAACTAGCTCTTCGTTCAAACTGCCCAGGCAGCAATCACGTGTCTTTGGACATCGAAATGGCCCACCTGGAGTTTTTGGACAATGAAAAAGCTCTCCTTTCGTCCCAACCAGAATAAGCTAGCATCAATGCAAGAAGACTCTCTGGAGGTGGTAAGAAGGGGTATGGGTTCTTCCGCCAGTACCAGTAAGAGCAATCAATGCCAAAGGGGTAGTTGTGCTACCATGGACAAAGGCAGGAACAATAGGAACCGTTCTCGTGACACTACCCATTTGCAATGTCTACACAAAATCCTCCCAAGGGAAAATCAAACCCCTTTGAAAGTTTTGGATCATTCAGGCGGCCATTTCAAAGAGGATAAAATAAAATAATCCTAATGATTGTAGCTATTGAATTTTTCTGAGATTGAGACACCAATGCATATTTGGATCGCGTTGAGCTCAGACAGCGCCAACCATCGTTTATTTTTGATTCGGGATCATGCAAAAGAACCGTGGTTTCATCGCCAGTAACAACTGAATCCAAAATTTTTCTGCCGAACTTTACGAAGAAATAAAAACTGAGAAAAGCACTATCCTCTTTCTTGTTTTTAAATAGCGCAGAGAAATTTTGGTATCCACGCACTTAATTGATTTTCCCCGGAGTCTTGCCTGTCTCGATTTTATCAAACTTTTAAACGATAGTTATATATCTTTGCAATAAAATGAAATAATTAAATATTTTTTATTGCGGCTAGGTTACGAAAAACTACTAATTTAATGTCACTAAAGTTCTGGGTAGGCCAACAACTTTCAACCCTCCTACGTGCATGACGCTAATACAAAAATCTATTACATTATTGTACAACATCAAGGTATCGTTGCAATGAGTTTGGAAAATGCAACTAAACCGCATTGACTTTGCTCTGACATCAATCTGGTTTATCGGAAGGGCATTCATCCCACTGATTCTATGTAGTTACATGAAGATGGTGATGCTACAATTATTTCTCTGCATTTTAGCAACTTTGACTGCACACGTTCATTAAATAAAATGAAATTCACAGCTTGCTCACGTTCAACATTTTATTTGCCATGTCGCATATCTGCAAGGCAGCCAGCAACCACGTTTGCAATGTCTGCAATTGCAATATTTAACAAACAAATAAATAAATAATATTTATGGATTTATGTTTGCAATTGTATTCGGTTTAAGTTAATGGAATCTTCGCATTCCATGCAGTAACTCAATATTCTCTAATTGGCTGCCAATGTAGGCATTGAGTGTGGCATTGCTGTTCTTTTTTGTTGCTGTTGTTGTCAATAATAAATACAGATAAAAGCCGTAATAGCACGCCACAGAAACAGGTGACTTGTCATTTTCACAGAGCCAAAGTTCAAACAAAAGAATATGGCAATAATATCAGCTATTTATTGAAACACTTGTATATTTGTAGGAACATATGTATGTATGTGTGTGTGTATTGTATACATATAATTTTTTTTTTTTTGTGGAACGTAAATACATAAATGATAAGCAATAGATTTATGGCTGAGCTTTGTTTATAGTGTGATGTAAGCTTTAACGAGATTAGGAGAGCTTAACTATTTGTGTTTCGTTTGCTTTATTTTTTTCCAAAAACATGGCGATGGTGATGCCTATGGATAGAATTACTGGCATTATTTACACAATTGCGGCATGTTTAACAATTTGCTAATATTTGTGCAAAATGTGCAGTAAAACGCGTTTGGGCAAAAAATATAAAGCAGTTTTGTCGTTTAATCAACGCAGGAACTAAGAGCAGTGTGATAAAAGTCGAAGTTCTATGTTAATAAGGTCGTCTCAAGGTTGGGCTCTTTTAACTTTTCTCGATATTCATGTATGGTATTTGGGTTTTCAAAGGAAAGTATAATGAATAAATTTCTAACCACTCCACGAATGCTTGAAAATATTTAAGGAGCATAATATATCAGCTTATTTATATGACTTGTGCAACGCTACAGTGATAGTCATAATAATTAAATATGTTTCCGGAAAATTTTAGAGGATTCATTGAGATGAAAGAAGAAAAATTAAAATTCGATTTGTTATTAATTTTTATAATATAACATTGCAAAGAAGAACTCTCAGGAGATTTTTCTCTACGATGTACGATTCTCATGATATTGGAGCTGTAAAACGTCACTATCATTAAAATAAATTCAGTTCATCAAAAATTTAAAAAATCATAATTGAGTCAAAATTTTTTTTTAGCGAAATAGAAAAAATTATTTTTGATAAGGAGCATAAAAAATATCTCATCGAAATTCGTAACACCCACTGCTAATCTGATATGAAATCACCATTATGTATTTGTCAAGCGTCACCAACCCTAACAAAAAAAAACGTGTTTTCCTAAAGGAGGGTTGTTTTACGCAAGCGCAAAAGAAATACGAAATGTATAGAGAATATCGCTGGTAATAAATGTATTTGCATTGCATATTAGATAGTTAAAACATACGCACAGATATCTACACATCAAGCAGTTTATAAGTAACCCTGCAGTAAAAAATTATCAATTGCTAAAGCTAGATGACTTTTTCTTAAACTATTTTGTTGTGATTGAATATAAAAACCCATTTTTATCAAAAATCCAGAAAAACATTTTTGGTTAGTTGGCCAGTCATAGGTTAGGTTAGGTTACTGTGGTAGTTCCCGCAGTGGGAACTCACTTAGACATAGTAGAGGAGTCCATTGTGATACCACCTGTTTTATGAACGGGAACGTGAATCGGAAGAATCAAGAAAGAATAACCTAAGAAACGTTGCGTACCCCGAATGAAGTCACGCAAATTACCAATCCCCACCCCAGAGAGCTCCTCTGGACTCCTAAAGAAGTACGAGCCTAGGTACTTGAACCTCAGTCTCGCAAAGGCAGGGCAGCTGAGCAGAAAATGAAAATATGAATCCACCTCATCCTCCTCCATACAGCTGCGGCAGAAAGGGTCAGAGACTATCTTCAGCCTAACCGCATGAATACCCAACGGACAATGCCCAGCCAAAACACCTTCGAGGGTCGAGAGTTGTCGCTTAGTAAGCGACCTCAGCTCTTTTGAGCGCCCACGATCCTATTGCGGGAACTACCACATTAACCTAACCTAACCTAACCTAAGCTACCTCCAAACTTTTAAGCATGTAAATTATTACAAAATATCTGCAGTTATGCAGACGCTGGTTTTTTTTCGTTCAAAACTAATCACTTTAATCTACGACCTAAAATTAAGTTTATTTTAGCGTCCTTGTAGTTTAAATATCATCAATATACCATATTAATTTTAGTCTCAAAATAAAAAGTAAATAGTCACGGATGTCTAAGAAAACTAAGGTAAGTATTGATGGACTTTTATTATTTTAGTTATGTCTCTTAAAAATACTACATAAAAGGTACGTTCCACTTACCGTGCTGTGAGCATCACCTTCGACCTCGGGCAAGTTCCGATCGACTTGTGTGCGATATCGACGTGAATCGCCGTTAATTTGTTCCGTACTGTGGAACCACATTATAAAGGTGGGCGGTTCCAAAGCGCCACGAACGATGCAGCGCAGCACCACAGTGCTACCGGCCTTGACCAACCGATCTGGTCCGCCTACAATTTCGGTACGGGGCACTAAAAATATACGAAAAAATTGGGGAATGTTAAAATGAAATACATATACTATGTATGTATATAAATATGCCTGTGTGTTTGTAATTATGTGTGTATATAAATATGTATACATACATATGTATGTACATATAACTACTACATACCACGGTTAACAAAAATGTACAAATGGTAAGCAACATCATTTTGGTTAAAATACAGGTGGTGTTGGAACAGCTTGTCACTCTAATGACAATTCAATGCAAAGCAATAAACTAAATTAACAGCTACCGGGCTCGTACGACACGTACAAGCACGCATATAAACGCACATAGCGCCACACGTGAGATGAGTGAATTTTTAGTTTTCTTTCTACATATATTGAATATTTTCTAGTAACTCAATTGCTACAAATAAAAATACATGAAGATTTGGAAGATTTCACATTTGCAGCTTGGCAGAGGAAATCAGTTGATGTCAAAGATGTGCAGAGCAGGTGGGGCGACAAGGAAGCGAAAGCTCTTTTGGAAAAAGCAGATGTGGCATTCGCACGTAGCAAGCAGTGACGGAAGTGTAAATGCGGATTTGCTGTGGTGACGTGCGCACAACAACAACAAAAACAACAATAACAACAACTACCTTGAGCACATGAGTTTAGTAGATCTGTATATAAAATATACATATATTTATTTGTATGCCTGAGTGTTCGTTAGCACGTCGTTTTTTATGCCAATCCAGAATTCCAGCTTCGTCGGTTCGCATCCTTAGTATCGTAGTATATTTACTAGTAGTTGTACAAATAGAGATAGATATACATGCGTATGTATGTGAATGGCTGTATCTAATAGTAAGGTTATGCGAGGTAGGATTTTTTTTTACCAAATATAATGCTGGTTGGAAACTACGCACGCAAATGAAAAACCAATCCTTGCCCTTCCACAGGATACGCCGTGTTTGAGAATACCCCTTGACATAAGAGCGCGTTAGTAGTATTTTGATAAGTGAATGAGAACACTCATCACAAACTTCTGTTTGAACTGGCATACAATTTTACATTTTATGTACAGCATGTCCCCTAATAACTGCCAACCTTGTTTGAAACTTCGTTGTGCCCTTAGTTGGGCTATTATATTTTTCCGTTACAAATTTGTACTGCTGCATATAATTTGTTTTTACTCAACATAATTTTCAGCTCTATAAGTTGATATTAAAAATTTGTGAGCAGTGGAATCAAAAAAACAGCTCTTCACGAAGTTGCATTTGTAAGGAAAGCCAACAAGTGAAACTATTAGGTCGAACCCTAAGTTTATTCAACGTAGCGTGCCTCGATTTAAAAATGGTGGTAGTGTGAAAATATTGCGGAAACATGGTGGAAATTGCAGCGTGAGAGCTCTAAGTCTGGCGAAGATCGCTCATGAGGAAATATGGAAATCGTGCAATTTCACGCAACTGGCTATGAACCTCAATGTAAACCGTAAAACTAGCAGAAATATTATCAATACAAATTTGAAAATGAGGCATTATAAGAAAAAAGCGGATTCATGGTTTAACGGAACGACAAAAGCAAATGAGGAGAGAGAGAAGTACTTTGTAATATTACAGCAAGGATGGAAAATAACAGTTATTTCTGAAAACTATCATTGAAAAATTCACTATGAAGGAAATATTCTACAACCAAGTGAAATATACCAAGCGATTTCATGATCCATCGAGAATCAAATTTGGAAATAATTTTTTTGCTGCAATTTTTATGCAAATTGAAAAAATAACAGTTCTTTTAATTTTTATTTTATAAATCTAAAATAAAAATTATTTTTAAATTTTTATGTTAAAAATCATAAATAACACTTGCTTCTAATTTCTATTTTATAAATAAAAAATAAGAGTTATTATAACTCTTTTATATGAGTACAATTTGTTAATAAAATTAAATATAAAATAAATAATGATTAAAATTAGAAACCCATGCATGTGTGTGTGTGGTTTGTTGGATCAATGATAAATATTTCTTTGGTTTCACAACAACTTATTTTCTGCGAAAAATTAAAATGAGTTTAATAGGTATGACATAAAAAATTAAATTCAGCGGCTAATTTATATTGATGACTTTTATAAATAGATTATAAAATAAAAATGAAAAATAACTCTTATTTAACAAGAAATTAAAGTCGCAAAATAATAGTTAAAGTACAATTTTTATAATAAGAAACGGTCCCTGTATTACAGGCAATTCACAACCTAAAAAATTACCGAGTTTATGCAACCAGTATGCCCGAAATCACAGCTGATAAAAAAAACTATTGAATGGTATCAAGAGGCAACTTCTGCTGTGGTTGGGAACCAATATCTGCGAAAGGAAAGCCCCCTCTCATCTTCATAAGTAAAGGCGTGAAAATCAACCAAAAGTTTTAAAAAATTTTAATTTCAAAAATCGGACAACAACCATTGGTACTTCTCATAAAACAATACACTACAAAAATCAAAAATATTTACTATACAAGGTAATTTGCTCAAATGTGAAATACAACATGAGGATTGGGAATGAAACAAATATAATACAAAATTTTGGGAATGGTTGTGGCATCGCCTATCTTAGAGCAAATAGTTATATCTCCGAAATTTCTTAGTTAAATTGTATCAAAATTTCGAACGCTTTTGCAATATAAAATATCTGATATCATTCCAATTATTTTAGGTTTGCTATGAGTAAAGCCACGTCAAGTGATCCCCGAAAATTTCACTCAATTTTGGATTCCAGAAACAATTAGTTTATTATGAAGTGAATGCTATGCTTACATCGTCCCATTAATATTTTGCAAAAATTCGAATTATTGTTAAAGTTATTGACAATCAAAGTTTTGTGCACGATCAAATTAAAAAATTAATATCTCCTAAACTAAAATAGATAATGAGATGAAACTTTCAGAGCTTATTGAAAAGTGTTTGCACTATTTTTCTCATTGAAAACCAAAATTAAATTGTTATAAATAATTAATTTTGCATTAATTTATTTTAAACAATTGCAATTTTCAATGCTCTCTTCACGCTGTAAAAAAACGAAATTTATGCGGAACTGTGTGTAAAAAACGTTCACTTTTAATAATCTGTAAACAAAATTTTTTTGGAGATATTCAATTTTTTGTCACCCAATGCGCTCTCCGGTCGCTCCGGCGCGCTCTTTTGCAAAATATTAATGGGACGATGTAAGCATAACATTCACTTCATAATAAAATAATTGTTTCTGGAATCCAAAATTTAGTGAAATTTTCGGGGATCAGTTGAAGTGGCTTTACTCTATATTCTTTGGTTTTCCGCCTTATGTAATGAAAGTTCTCAGAGGTCGCACTCGAGAACATGCCGCATCCGATTGAAAAACATAATTTTATTTCTTGCATTTGAGAGCTTAAAATCAAATAGCTGGTCGTTTGATTTCCATAAGGAAGAATTGATTGTGATTAGGAGAAATGCTGTAGAAAACAAAGACCGACACAATAACAATTACATCTAACAATTACTCTTTTTGCTTTCAATTTATTACTCTTTAAATAAAAACTCTCCTTAATTTTATATTTTGTAAACCCAATAGCAATTATTTACAATCTTACCTATAATAATCTATCACTAATAGTTGTATTTGATAATTTATATATTAGATATTATGAAAATAGTTATTGAGGTCATCAATAAAAATCAGGCAGTGATTTTTAGTCATAAATAAATCACTGGCATTTATTTTTTAACTCATGCTGATATTTGAGCCTAACGTTATCATATGAGGTTTAAATGTATCTTCACGGCGCTTTCTTTTTGTACATTTCTCCACGCTTGATAAAAGCTCACAGTTTTTGTAACATAATTTGATACTGATCTTTTCGTTATTTCTTATTAGTTTTATTTCCGAATATTTTACAATTGAACTGAAATTGCCCTCTAGTTATATAATGTTTTATACGTCCAACTAAATAAATATTTGTCTTATCACTTTGTAATTTAATTTCCCCTATTTTGAAAGCAAATTAATATATGTGGGGGGTTTTACACTAATTTACTTTAAAGAGGGAAACCAATTTCAAGATAGTAACACAGTTTTACGATTTTGGTAGAGGTTTGAACCCGACGCCAACGTCATACGCACCCGAATTGACACAACAATCAGCCATATCGCAGAATCCATCGTAGCTCGATTTCCGGAGATTTTAGAAGAATGCCGTCGCTGAGTCCGAATAGCTATGGCGGAATACGTTCGTACTACAATAACCTCGGTGATAGCTTATTCGTAGATTTAACGGAAATTCGTAGTCCAAATTAAATAAAATCTGTGTTTGGGCTTACGATTTATATAAACTGTCAAAATCCATACTAATTGTATCGCCTTGAAATATGCATGCAGTTCCACAACATTTGACAATATCATGCCAGAAATATTTATTTCCAGCTTTTAAAATATATTTGTCATTTAAAACCGTGTAATAAATGACAGTTTTCCACTTCAATTATGGAATTGTTACGTATTATTTGTTGATTTTGTTATGCGACATCTTTTAGATGCTTCGATAATTTTGGTTGCTATCAACATTTCACGGCAACCCAGACGCATGTTGCTGTGAAGTTATCACCAGTGCTGCCATTTTAGCCTTTTTCTGGCTAGATCTAGTTTTTTTAATTTTATTTTAGGCCGAAAATTTTAATGGAACCTCTATTCTTTTTTAGCCTTTTCTTAAAAGTGTAAATTCGATACTAATGAAATAAATTCCAAAAAAATTAAATCGAAACAATTACAATTATAGTACATCAGTTGAAAAATCTACAATCAAATGTACAATTTTGGGCAGAGGATCGCAAATATAAAAACGCGCTTGACGAAAATACCCTTAATACCCTTTGTAATTTTGTTTTGAATTTTTTAATCTTACTCCACAGTATTTCAGAAATCGTGTGCATTTTTAGCGCTAAGAACATTGTCAAAGCAAAGCAAAGAAATACAATTCGTGTCAAAATGTTTAATGCTAATTTAAGTATTAGATATGGCTTGAAGGAAGAAGAAAGGTGTTGTAATGTTTCGCAATTAAAACAGATCTAGTTCAAGTGATAAACACTTCTAATATATACTTATACTAAAATTTGTCTGATGATTAAGATATAATATGAGAGATATGTATGAATTAATTTTAAGTTTGTATCGTGTCTCTTTTAAGTTTTAAACAAATTTTGATTTAGCCTTTTTTAGCCCTTTGCTTTGCCTGTTTAGCTTTTTTCTGTCTCTTTATTTTGCCTATTTAGCATTTTTTCTAAAAGCTCTGGCAACACTGGTTTTCACTAACCTTCAGTGATGTTCCTCGACACGTCGTTTTTAAAAGTCGACACAACAGTGTCGTCAATCGTGTCGTCAATGTCGCCTATGTCGCCAATTGTGTCGCCAATGTCGCCTATGTCGACAATTGTGTCGCCAATGTCGTCAATAAGAATCAGCTGTTCTTTAATTCACGTTTTGCAGTAAGCTGTCATCACATTCTTACAAATTAAATTTATTAAATCAATTCTTAAGGGAAAAACTTAAAAAATAAACAAACAAAACAAAACAAATTTATTAAATAAAAGATATGGTTGGGCGCACGAAGAATAAAGCTTACTCAGAATTGAACTATGATTTAGTGAAAATAAATGGCAAACATGCCGCATTTTGCAATGTGTGCAAAAAACATTTATTAAACACAGCAGAAGCTCGTCTAAGACAACACAGGTAATGTGATCTAAAATTTGTTCATTTACACCATTTCTTACATTTTTTTTTCAAGAAATGTTTGCAAAATGATAAACGAACCAAAAGATGCAAATGCATCTAATAATAATCCAGAAAATGAGAGTGAGGTTTCTGTGATCTACATCGTGGAAGAAAACTCAAATAATGAGGTTCAACTTTTGGATGCCGCAGAAACATTTGATATAAGTGTAAGCTTTGAATTAAAATACATTAATTGAAATAATTTGCAACATTGACTGATTTTTCTCTAGATGGAAAACAGCTCCAATGTTCTAGAAAATGCTCGATCCCCAGTTTCTTCTAATTTCAAAAATAAACAAGCAATATCATGTTCATCAACATCGTTGAATTCAAACAATGAATTTGTTTCCAGACCAGCCTCTGCAGCATCGCTTTACTTCAGCAATAATAAACATAACCTAAATACCAACGTTAATCATTTCAATTCAGGCTCATTGTCTACTACAAGCTCCGTCACAGCATTGTCTTCCAACGACGACCAATCATTTGTCGCATCAAGTAAAAACAGGAAACGACCAGTTTCAAAAAAAAAAATCCTGCTCTATTACTGCATTTGCTGACAGATTGTCTGAAAAAGAAGAAGCTGAAATTCATCAATCTCTGGCTGAGTTTTTCTACGGATGTAATATTCCACTTTGTGTAGTAGAATCAATATATTTTAAAAACCTAATTAAAAAATTAAGACCACCGTATGCTGACAAAATTCCCGGCCGGCAAGCGTTATCAACTTCATTATTGGACACTTCATATGAAAAGTGCTTTGCTTCTGCCAAAGAAACTATGGGTTCCGAAGCTGTTTTATTAATTGATGGATGGAAAAATTCTTCATCTAATTGTAAGACAGTGGTTTCGATGTTGCATAACGCAAATGGAGAGAAAGGATTCTTAGAAGCCTGGGATGTGACTTGTGAAAGTGAAACTGCAGAAAAACTTGCCGAGATTGTGTCGGAATCTGTTAAGTTGGCTAAAGATATTGTGAACAAAGAGCTTAATCTTAAAGTCACATCGGTTTTAAAAGAATTTAAACATGCAGATTTAGAAAAGCTAATTGTTGAGAAAGGTGGAACGCGAATGAAACTTCCATGTGACACTCGATGGTGTTCATAACGTGACGCATACAACTGTTTACTTTTAAATTCTCAATTTATGAGGCAAGTTGCAGCTGATTCAAAAGTGAGTGCTAAATCTGTGGGACTTCTTTTCGAATTCTGGATCCAATTTGCAAATTAATGAATGAATGCCAGTCACAAAAGTGTTCTGCAGCAGATGCAGTGGACACTTGGCTGAGTCTGAAGCTGCCCGCAGAATATTCAACAAAGCTTAAAAACAGACAGAATATGGCTTTAAACAAATACTCGTTAAGTGCATTTTACTTGCATCCTTTTAAGGATAAAGCAAAATTAAACAATGAATATAATGGCATTATTTTTGAATTCCTGTTCCAAAATTTGGATGGAACTGGAATTGAAGAGTGGGACCATTATCGAAACAAAACAGGTTTTTTTAAAACGCTATTTGAAAAAGATATTCAAAAGCCTCGTGTTTTTTGGAACATGGCGGAAATGAAATATCCAACATTAGCAAAGTTCGCAAAAAAATTATTGCAGATTCCGGCCTCTTCTGCTCAACTAGAGCGACTGTTTTCAAGCTGGGCTCATGTTCACTCTTTCAAAAGAAACCGTCTAACTTTTCAGCGGTCAAAAAAACTCCTACATGTTTACAGTTGATTGTCATTTGAGCCCTTTTTATGGCATTTTCCATCACTTTGGCCAAAACTTCCGGCGATAGGTCCCCACATTCTTGACGAATATTCTCTTAAAGAGCTGCAAGAGTCTGAGGCTTGTTGACATAAACCCGCGACTTCAAAAAGCCCCACAAAAAGAAGTCTGGAGCGGTCAAATCAGGCGATCTTGCTGGCCAGTGCAAATCGCCAAAACGGGAGATTAGGCGCCCGGGAAATGCATCCTTCAGCATATCGGTTGTGGCACGTGCAGTGTGTGCCGTTGCACCGTCTTGTTGGAACCACATGTTTTCCAATCCCAATTCATCAAGTTGCGGCAAAAAGAACTCGTTGATCATTGCTCTGTAGCGCTCACCATTCACAGTAACCGTTTGGCCCGCGACGTCTTCGAAGAAAAAAGGTCCGATGACTACTCCAGCGAAAACAGCACACCATACAGTGACTTTGAGCGGGTGTAATGGCTCTTCGTGGGTTACACGCGGATTTTCAGTGCCCCAGAAGCGTAAATTTTGCCTTTTTACATACCCGCTAAGATGGAAATGCTCCTCATCACTCATGATTATTTTTGATGAAAAATCATCTTCCTCTTGGTGGTGATTAAGGATGGCTTGAGCGTATGTTAGACGCGATTGGCGGTCAGCAGCTAACAGCTGATGCACCGTCTGAACTTTGTACGGAAACATCTTCAAATCTTGTACCAAAATTCGCTGTAAAGACGGCCGACTGATACCCATTTGCGTGGCACGTCGTCTGGTCGATGTTGACGGCGCTTCCATGACATCCTCGGCTACAGCAGCAATATTCTCTGCAGAACGGCTACTCCGGGGTCTGCCACGCCTGGCAGCATCTCGTGTTGTGCCAGTCTCTTCGAGGCGAGCGGCTAAACGTCGCAGTGTTTCACCAGTAGGCGTTGGACGGCCAGGAAATCTGCGACGAAATTCACGTTGTGCCAAAGTCACCGACCGGTTATTGGGCAAATAAATAGTCAGCAATATTCCGCGTTCTGGAGCAGTGTAGCGTAACATTGTTTATTAACGTGTATTTCGCATGTGTTTACTACACAAATGTCAAAACAGAACTGACATTAGATAGGAGGATTACTTTTGCGCAACCTTGTATTAATTTAATTCACCTTTTGTTGTCTTGTAATAATATTTGTAAATTAATCCACTTTACCTGAATTAACTATGATAAAATACTACTACTATTACATATGTATATATGTATGTACATATGTATGTAGACACATGTACTTCTGATTGTTGTTAGTTTTGTGAGAAATGTATGACGGGTTCCTAATTGCATGTTGCTTTGCATTAATGCGAATTATATACAATAGATGGATTCATCCAAACGTATTAATAACCTGATAATCGTATAAACGTACAAGCATATAAAATATTGTATGAAACCGCGGTTTATTTATGAGGTTTATACGTTTTTCGCCACTTTATCACTTTAGATGAATGCCACTAGGATTTGCTATGCCAGTAACTAAACCCTGCTCCATTTTTCTGTTTAAGCCAATTCAATTTAACACCAATTATTCGTGCGTATCGATAACGTATGGAAAATAAATCCAGATACAATACATTATAGATTATAAGCTTGTTGGATCTAGGAACTCGATACTTCATACAAATTCAAAGACACATGAAGCTAGGAGCTCGCCCATAATGTAATGGTGCGTTATCGAACATCGTTCACAGTTACGTCCCGTTCGGCCGCATTTTCGAATAAATAAGTATGACCCAAAAGCCATTCCAACACTTTTTGTTGGGACATACTGGTAACTCTAAACGCCTTTGGATTGAAGTAATCATTAAGACATAAACATCACAAGATAAAAATAAAGGGTGTTTTTTAGACTGATAGAACTTTAAATTGAAATAAAACAAATAAAAAATGAAGTATGATGCCAATTTTTTTTTTATTTGAAAGATATTTTCATGACATTTAATATTTAAAAACGATTTCTTTCATATGTCCGCCACGACTAGCTTTGGTGAATCGGATCCACATATTGTGGATGGACAAAGTCCAACTTGTTGATCACGGCGGCGAATAGACAAATTCGGAACTTCTCCAACACTATCACTTACAGCACCAATATTTTCTTCTGTACGTACAGTTCTTTGCCTCGTTGTTGGTTTTTCATCGAGTAGAGTGAATGTTGTTCGAAATTTATCAACAGTTCGACGAATAAGCTGCTCTGCTGCTTAAAAAATTCACGAAGTGCTCTATAAGTTTGGCGAACAGAACACTGATTTTTAAAGTAAATTTCTACAATTTGTAACGTTGTTGCGGCGTCATTCTTTCCATTATGATTTGTCAATGCTTACTGAATAGAAATATCGACACAAAATGTCATTTACCAGCTGCCAAGTGACAGCTATCCCTATCGAAAGTTCTATCAGTTTGAAAAAAACACCCGTTACCTTGACAGTTTAGCAGATGCACGCGTAATCTGTCATAAAATCCCGACTAAAAAAAGTGCCACGAATTGAATAACTCGATGTGATGTTGCTGGAATTACTAATGTAGTGCTTTGTTTTAGACGCAGTTGGAAAAAATAAGTCACAAATTTTAAATTAATACATTTTAATAGTGCTTGTTTTCTAGCTACAAATAAGGCAATTGAAAATAAAGGGTCTTGCAATAGGGACGCTACGAAAGTAGACCCGATAGGGGCAGCAAACGACGCCATATTTTTTCCCGCTCTTTTGGCATTTCATTTCAGTAAGGTTTGCGATTTCATCATAGAAAGATATACAATCCAACAGCGAGTCGAAATTATTAAAATTTACTACCGAAATTCGGAGTCAATGGCCTCAGCTTTAAGAGCGCTACGTCCAATTTCTGGTCGTCGTCATTTCTGGCTGAATGGCTTCGTCAATAAGCAAAATATGCGTTATTGGACAGGCAGCAATCCACACGTACTCCATGAGTCAACATTGCATCCCGAAAAAATTACGGTTTGGTGCGGTTTATGAGCCGGCGGCGTCATTGGGCCGTACTTCTTCCGTGATGATCAAGACCGGGACGTTACTGTGAATGGGAATCGCTACCGCTCAATGATTACCGAATATTTTTGGCAAACAGGACGGCGCCACAAGCCACACAGCGAATGTCACAATCGATTCATTGAAAACCAAGTTTGGTGAACGTGTTATCTCACGAAATGGCCCAGTCAATTGGTCGCCTCGGTCGTGCGATTTGACGCCGTTAGACTATTTCCTGTGGGGCTACCTCAAGTCTATGGTCTATGCCAACAAGCCAGCGACCATTGATGAACTTCGTACTTTTGTAGCGTTCCTATTGCAAGACCCGATATATGCATGATAGGATAATTGACGGCTTCCTATGACATGGCCATGTTAAATAAATCAATTCGTTGAAGGGGATGTCAATTAGTTGTCATTGAAAAAAAGTTATTTTTAAATTACTTTAAAATTAATTTTATTTCCCACAGGGTATGTACTCATATTTTAAGATGTTTTACACTCAATTCGTTCAGAGTTATTCTGTTGCTGTGTTGTCTTATTTATTTCTTTCCATGTTTGTTATACAAACAGGAGCGGTATGTATGCTGGCAATATCTACCAGCGTTAATTTGAATATGAATTGAGGTCTTAATTGCTTCAGTTTTAATACACGAAGTATAACCACATGAGCGAAGGGGCTATTTTTATTTGATTACCATTAGTTTCCTAAGCGATGGGCAAACTTATTTATATAAATTTCAGTACTGTGAACTATATTGTTTGCTTAAGAAAATATATTATATGTAAGGATGTATATGTGTACATATTTATATATGTAGATATCGAAATGACATTGGAGCTTCCGTTATGGTAAAAATAATTCGTTAAATAAACCAATCCGCTTTTTTCACCTTAGTGTGTTTAGTTTCATAAATAAAACGATTTTTCTAACTTTGATGTGTTTAGCTCTTTTGAGCTGATGTCTTATAGTGAAACTTAGAGTTTTTTCTGATATTCTTCCTCATCACTATTACCTCCTGCTGTTGCCTTTAATTTTTGGATTTAGTGTTACATAATGTTATCTCGCTCGCGATTTTCTTTGCACATGAATGTTTATTTTTTTTTTAACATACAGTACAATACTTATACCTTTTGTCACGTATAAAGACGCACACCTTCACAGTTTCATTCACTACTTACTTTTTCAACTAATTTAAAAATTAATGAAATCTTTCGTTTTTCGGAGTTAACAAATATACTTTACATATTTTAGACACGCAAAGTTGCCGATTAGAACACGTATTCACGCCTTGACAATTGCAATGTTAAAATGAATAGAATAAGTTTAAATAATTTATAAATGTACGTGCGTTTTTCAATTCATGTAGGTTGTGGTGTGTTGGTTAGCGACAAATTTGGAACTACTCATGACGACGTGTGGTGGTGTTCGTTTAGCCATTGCCAAATGCGAATAAATATACATATATTCAAACACATATATACCTCCAATCTTATGTGAACACCCACAATCCCATATTTGAAGTTCTGCCCACCGTAAGGCCTTATTACACTGTGCAAAAAATTGAGCCATTTTTAACAGCCAGATAAGGTTAACTTAATTCAATAAAGATTTCTTTTTCTAATTTGAAATTTCTAGTCTAGTACAATTTTTTTTTTGAAAATTTTTTGATTGTTAAACTAAGTGATTTCACTAAAACTGATGAGAGATTCATTATTTGAGTAAATTACAATGAATGGAAACCAATACAATAAATACACAGGTAGATTTAGTTGAAAGTAAGCTATTGGTTTTTACAAGTCGAGAAGTTACTTATACGCCCCAACAAATGTCTACCTTATAAAACGTCTACCGCACAAAACTAAGTACACAAATAGAACGACGTAAATTAATATGATAAGATCTAAAAAAATGATATGGGTATTTCAACAAATATCTCCAAAAAAAAAGGCGTCGGGCAAATAGGTATGCATAGCTTCGAAACTGTCTACTTAACTCTGCAAACTTTGATACACTTTCACTTACCCTTAGTAAAATAATTTTAAAACCCATGTCTACCATTCATGTAAGGGCTATATAAAGGGTGGTTAAATTTTAAGGGCCGATGTTGATTTTGAATAAAACACAAATTATTTTGGAATCTATTATAATTTCTTTTTATTATGATAATATGGTATGGTTCAATTATGTATGGCACAAAATATCAGTCAAATGTCCGCCGCGACCTCGGCGGCACACCTCCATCCGATGGTCCAAATTTTCGATAACGCTGAGGCATAATTGAGGTTCTATGCCGTTAATGTGCCGAATTGTCTCCTTTAGCTCTTGAATTGTTGCTGGCTTATCGACGTACACCTTTTCTTTCAAATAACCCCAAAGAAAGTAGTCCGATGGTGTCAAACCACATGATCTTTTTGGCCAATTGACATCGCCACCACGGGAGATAACACGGCCATTGACTTTGTCGCGCAAAAGAGCCATTGTTTCGTTGGCTGTGTGGCAAGTGGCACCATCCTGTTGGAACCACATATCGTCCACATCCATATGTTCCAATTCGAGGCATTAAAAAGTTCGTTATCATCTCACGATAGCGAACACCATTCACAGTAACTGCCTGACTGGCCTCATTTTGGAAAAAATACGGCCCAATGATGCCGCCAGCCCATAAACCGCACCAAACAGTCACTCTTTGTGAGTGCATTGGTTTTTCGACAATCACTCTTGGATTATCATTCGCCCAAATGCGGCAATTCTGCTTATTGACGAATCCACTGAGGTGAAAATGTGCCTCATTACTGAAGATGATTTTCTTCGAAAATGCAAGATATGCATTTTGATTTGAACGCCCATTTTCATAATAAGCCTGAATAACTTTAACACGTTGCTCGATTGTGTATTTTGCCATGTTCAAATTGAGTTAGTCTGAAACTGCGAAATGTCAAATGAAATGCAGAAAAAAACTTGACGTTTAGGTGTGGTTCACATTCGACATTGGCCCTTAAAATTTAACCACCCTTTATAATAATAATTTCGACTCGTTGTTGGATCGTTTGTCTTTTCCATGATGAAATGGCAAACCTTACTGAAGAGAAATGTCCAAAGAGCGGGAAAAATATGGTGTCGTTTGCTGTCATTATCGGTCTACTTTTGTAGCGTCCCTATTGAAAAACCCATTATTTTTAAATATATAACTATGTATGTATATAACCCTAAAAATTTTCGGCACAACTATTTTCCGTTCTTAAATAGCGCTAAAAAAATCGCATATTTCATGAAAGATGCGAACAAGGTTGCTTTACAGAAAATTGTATCCGACCTGGGGCGTTCTTTTGCAACTCTGGTAGAAAGAAACGGGCCTATTATAGATTATAAACATACTGCTTTCAGGAACTTGATAAGCAATACTGAATAAAAATGCAGTTCTATGCAGCCCCATCCAAAAAAGTGAATAACTCGATGTTGCTGCAATTATTAATGTAGCTGAATGAAAAATTTGAAATTAATATATTTTTAAAGAGATTGATTTTAAGCTACATGTAAATCAATTGATAACGTGTGCAATTTAGGATAATTGACTGCTTCTTATGACACCAATTCGTTGTAGGGAACGGCAATTAAGTGTCAATGAAAAAAAAAGTTATATTTTAATTACTTTAAAATTAATTTTATTCCCCACAGTTATTATATTGCTCTGCTGTCTATTTATTTGTTTCCGTGTTTGTTCTACAAACAGGAGCGGTATGTATGCTGGCAATATCTACAAGCGTTAATTTGTATATGGATTGCGGTCTTAATTGGTTGTCTTTTAATGCACGAAGTAGTATCACATAAGAGAAGGATTTTTTTTAAATTTGATTACCATTAGTTTCCTAAGCGATGGGCAAATTTACATACGTATATAAATTTCAGAACAGTGAACTATATTATTTGCATAACGTTATCTCGCTCCCGATTTTCTTTGCACATGAATGTTTATTTTTTTTTTAACATACAGTACTATAATTATACCTTTTGTCACGTATAAAGACGCACATCTTCACAGTTTTATTCCCTACTTACTTTTTCAACTAATTTAAAAATAAATGAAATCTTTTTTTTTGAGTTGACAAATATAATATACATATTTGAGACACGCAAAGTTGCGGAATAGAACACGCATTGACAATTGCAATGTTAAAACGAGTAGAATAAGTTTTAATAATTTATAAATGTTTGGAACTATTCACAACGAAATGTGGTGGTGCTCGTTTAGTCACTGGTAAGTATGGCTTTTCATTTGCAGCTCTTGACAGAAATATTCAAACACAGATATACCTCCAACCACATTCCCATGTTTGAGGTTTCGCCCACTATAAGGCCTCATTACACTGTGCAAAAAAATTGAGCCATTTTTAACAGCCAGATAAGGTTAACTTAATTCAAGCACGCTAAATTCAGTGGTGTTAATTATATTTAGCTCAATTTAAAGGTTTTTTTCCAATTGGAAATTTCTCATATAGTACAATTTTTTCTTGGAAATTATTTGATTGTTAAACTTACTTATTTCACTAAAACTGATGAGGGATTCATTATTTGAGTAAAATATACTGACTGAAAATCAATATCAACAAATACAAAGGTAGATTTGGTGGAAAGTGAGCAATTGGTTTTTACGAGTCAAGAGGTTACTTATACGCCCCAACAAACGTCAACCTTATAAAACCAACACAAATAGCACAAAACTTAATAAAAAAATCAAACGAGGTAAATCAGTATGATAATATGATATGATACGCTTTACATTTACGCATCATCAAATTGGTCGAACTCGTTTCATTCAATGCTGCATATGTTAGACCAGTTTTAAACTGTGTATAAATGGCGATCATAGGCGCAGACGTGCTTGCAAATTTGGTGCATATTCGTCGTTTGTGATGCGCGAAAATTACACTTGAAACAAAAACGAAAACTGTGTTGAAGTTAATTTATACCCGATGATTCATCGACTCACCAGTCGCCAAAGGATGGCGAAAGGAATGCGACTAAAACTCGTGTGAAACAATAACAGAATTTTCTGATCAAGTAGCAGATTGGCTCAGATTTGGTACGAGGATTGTAATTACAGAGAAAAATATATAAAATCAAAGTCTTGGAAAATGAGCGTGGTACGTTAAATGCTAAAAAAAGTTTTCCCACTTAATCACGTATATCTAAAGAGCCAGTTGGATATCCTAATACCTAGTTACAACAAAAGAGAGTGGCTCTGGGAAAACAAAAAAAAGCAATGATTTAACCAGTTCGACATTATTGAAGTTGCGCATCCAATTTGTTCTAAGCTCACGATAAAATTGTTTGAAAAATCTGTTTGGGTTTGTAGGGGATTTTCGCGTGAGTTGCATTGCTGACCAACGAATCGCAAGTTTGCAATAAATTCTATAAATTTGCAATCGATTTCCAAATATGTTTGCGGTTAGTGACCACGAATGATAGAAAACTAGATTGCGTCTTCCAAACTGAGAGCAACTGATAGTGACGTAATATTTGCTAGAGAATAAGACAGCAAAGAAAAAATACCAAAAAAGAAGAGAAAGAAGCGCAGAAGAAGCGGGCAAATGAAAAAACATTCCAAAGTTTTGTTAGCATAGTTTGCGTAGTAAGCAAGTAGCTTTTATTTCATCAATGAATTGGTGGATGTTGTCCAAGTATGCGAAGTGACAGATCTCGCCTTTAGTAAACAAGAATAAGGGAGAAAGAAAATTTAATAACTTCCATTACATCAGTGACAAACGTGTTTTGATTGTTCTAAAAGGCAGAGATTTAATAAATAAATCTAAAAAAAAAAGAAGGAGAAAGTACCTCTGTTTCTTAAGTTGTGAAAAAGTCTTGCTTAGTTGAGATTGACTATTTTCAAACTCGGGAAAACCAAACTAGCTGTACTTCAGAAGGCATCACCAGCTGCATTCGGTATACCGCGGATGTTGTCAAATAGATGAAGAGAGGGCTACGGAAGGCGCAATCTTGTATCCTATCATTATTGGTTAGGGGCTATGAGATATAAGAGGTGTGACAATTTTCCAGAAGAGTTCATAAAAATATATAAAAAATTAAAGTAAAAGCGACGCATATAAAAAGAAAATAATGAATCGTGCATCCATGTGCTTTAGAAATACAAAGAAATTGATAATTATGTCACAATTGACTGTCTGAAAAATGACATATATGCGACTTGTCATATAGCCCCTGTGTCGTCGATTCTTTTATATAAGTATTTGTTGATTTTTTTCTTTTTCGTTTTACGCACTCATCAATTATGAGTAGCATAAATATATGATTGGTTTTTGGATATCCTTACTTCGTGAAACACAATAGAAATGATGTTTTGGATATCGGCTTGTCGTCAGTGCTCAACCATCTCAAACAGATTTGTCAAACAAGTTTGTCATGTATTCCGCGCGTAAGGCAACTGCTATTAATATATCTAAAAATTCAATTCATGGTAAATTTTATTGATTTAAGTTACTTCATAGAAAAAATCGAGCAGCGTCGTCAATACCAATAGAAACTGTGCGTGCCGCTAATGATCAACAGCCGAATCGTTTGAGGACATGTGTGAAAGCAAACGGTGAGCATTGCGAAAAACATTTTGTATATCGCTCATTTAATACATGCATAATTAAATAAAATTTACTTAATTAAAAAATGTATTATAATTTCATTTTTATAACAGCATAAATATGTAACGGAACTTACCGTAAAACTATAATATATATATACATATGATTTAAGACCTCCTTCTTTTAGATTTGGTCGGACAACAGATGGCAGCAATGACTGCTTTGCGAGTAAAAGAGACATCCCAGTGGCACCCTGAAAGCCGAGGGCACGCTTGTATTTTGAAGAAGCTCTGCTCTATTCCGAGCAGCATGGACCGGTGTGCTTTGACATCGGTTTCTGAAAGTAACTTTATTACACGAATTCCAAGCAGGGAGGAGTGGAAACTGGAGTTTCATACTCCGTCTGATAGCATTGACATCTACATATACAAATGGCTCGAAACTCGATAGTAAGGTATGAGGGAGCGTTTTCTCACGAAACCCTCTCCTGCAAATTTCCTTTAGGTTACCAGATCACTGCAGCGTCTTCCAAGCAGAGGTCTCAGCTATCATGGAAGCGGTAGAGAAGATAGGGACCGGGATTATAGGAAGAGACATCTTAATTTTTAGTGACAGCCAGGCTGCAATCAGAGCTCTGAACTCTTTCACGTTTAACTCGAACATCGCGCTGGACTGCCGCCGATCTCTACAGGAGATGGCTAAGCAGAACAGACTGTACCTTATTTGGGTCCCTGGTCGCCGGGACATAGAGGGAAACTGCATGGCAGACGAACTTGCAAGACAAGGCACGACCAAGCACATTCTTCAGGATAAAGAACGCACTGATATACCGTTTGCCACTTGAAAACTGCTACTCAGAGATTGTACATATAAACAAGCTGACAATAAATGGAGGAAAAATACGACCTGTCGAACCTCAAGGCAGACGTGGCCGGGGCTCTAACAGGGCACTGTCTGATAGGTATACATGCTGAAAGGTTGGGGGTGCCCTTCCGAAGATGCTGTAGGAGCTGCAAAATTGACGAGGAGGGGGAAACGATCTTGCATTTACTGTGTAAGTGTCCTGCACCGTTTCTGGATGACCTTAGTAAGGTTTCAAGCACCGAGGTAAATTGTCTGTTGAGGTTCATCAATGAGGTGGTTTGGTAAGGGGTAATTTCTTCTTCGATGGTACAAAAATTTTTCTTTGTGGTAACACAATGGGCCTATTATTGGCCTCAGTGAGCCGCTGCAGGCGGCTGCCACTCAAACCTAACCTAAGTATATATAGCCCGTTACGATATGTAGTGCCAAATAAGCGCAATTACCCTATCGAATTGAATATTGAGAATCACGCGAGTCTTACGAGCTTTACAATAAACAAGAAACGCGCGAGGAGGCTAATGGCAGGAACAGCTCTCGAGCAGTCTCGAGAAATCGAAGGTTCTATTATTTAGGCAAAAAGGCCACTTTGAATTTATGTTTTAATATTCTTTTTGCTCTAGTAGAAAATGCCCTAGGCTTGGTATTTTCCTTTCCCAACATTTGTCAAGCAGCTTACTCAAAATCTTTTAAATACAATATGTAAAAAAAAAACCAATTAAAAATGGCATGCAAATTTATATTACATTTGTATATGCAATTTTTTCACACTCCATTTTTGTAAATTGGAATGAATTGCGTTTGTAAGAACGAATGCTGTTTCACATATTTACATAATTAACATAATCACTTCACATTTCCGACAGACAAATTGAATTTCCGGATGGCCTTTTTCAACGCTTATGGCAGCATTGTTATTTTTTATCACACAATCTGCTATCATTATCATATTTTTTGCACAAAATTTCACTTTAATTGCCATTATGCTATTTGGCTGGCTCAGCCTGATACACAGTTCAGTTTTGTAACTATTTACATATACATATGTATTTATGTATGTATGTAGATACATATAAACTCATAGATATATACAGAACATATGCTATCAAGGGCATCCCTGATACTCAAGTAAACTACGGCATACTGTAGGTGCTACTCGTTATGAGATTCTGTGATCCAAAATGTATAAAATGTGTTTTATTTTTTTTTTTGGATATTGGACATATGAAATAAGATAGCACGCATTAGAAACGAATCTAGTCGTATTTTTTTGCAAGCCACTAATATTTTTTACTTATGCAACACACATATGTACGAATAAGTACACATATGGATGTAGCTTTCTTTTTTCCATTGCCCTCTGAACTAATTTGCAGTTCAACATTTACATTCACTTACGTACATATATAGATATGGAAATGACTGTTACATTTAGAAAACGCTGCGAAAATCAGCCGGATTGCCTGCTGTGCAAGTGGGATAAAGATTTTAGCAAGCAGTTAAAATAGCGGCATGATGCCAAAATACCCTGTAGGAAAAGAAAATTTGGTTTTTTTTAGTTTGATTACATAACCGACTCCCTTAGTGCAAAATTTTTAGAACATCGTCACATTTGGATTTTTCCCATTAATACTTTCTGTAAAGGATCCTGAAATTTCATGTGTTATGTACATTACAAATTTTTTATGTGGATGTAGTGTCAGCGCCCCAAATTTCAAAACTGTTAGATACGTACATCAGCGTTCTCTTTTTCTTCTTTATCAATATTATTTTCAAGCATTGCTTTTATAGTCTCAATAGTTTGCTCACGCCTGTGAAGTTAACACTTCGTCTCTTTTATGTGGTGGGATAAAAGAGATGCTACAAAATGTATTGAAGTTGCCTGGAACCTTTTGCTACAACTGATGATGGCTATTTTTGAAGTTGTTGTTGTTGTTGTAACAGCATAAAACATCCCCCATAAAATTTTGGGGAATGCTGCTGAAGTGACAGTCCTTGGCCGGATATAGATCCGGGTCGTGCCGGTACCGTAGAACCGACTGTCGTGGGAACGGAGTCATATTTTTTAAGTCATATTTTTCATTGTATTCACTTAAATTTCGGAGGAGGAGCTGCAACTGCCTAAACTGAGACCAACTGTCAAACATGATGGCGGATCGGTAATGGTTTAGGATTCATTTTCGGCTTCTGGACCAGGATCTTTGCGTTTTATTGAAGGTATAATGATTCAGAATGACTATCTTGACATTTTAAGAGAACACTTAACCAAAAGTCTTGAAAAATTTGATCTCGGTGATGATTGCTATTTCTACCAACACAAAGATCCAAAGCGTAAGGCCTACAAAGGGCGTTCTTGGTTGCTTTATAAATGCCATCATGTTCTCGAAACGCCACTTCAAAGTCCTGATATTAATCTTATCGAAAACTTATGGCATTCAGCATTCCATTTGAAGCAAAAATGACTTGAAATCTATCTTATTACAAGAATGGGGGAAAAATCGAACCTAGTTTTTGTGGAAAAATGGTTAAATCAATGCCTAACCGGCTCAAAGTTATTATTAAAAATAAAGGTATTCATAAAAAATATTAGATTTAAAAAAAAATTTCGATATTTCAAAAAACTTGTTGTTTGTCCGAGTTTGGCTCGCGCATTGAATTTACTCTTATTTGATGTTTTACAAGAATATTTTATATACTGAATTAATTTATAAGTTTGGTTTTGTATTTTGAAAGTACAATAAATGAGAATTTGAAAAATATTTTACCTTTTTTTTAATTGCTTTGGTTCAAATATTTTTAGGAAGGAACATTTTTTATACGGTATCCAATATTGGCTTGGATTCACTGTATATACACACTCACAATTCCTATAAATATCTACCTCTTTGTAGAATCGGCACAGAAATTTTATTTCTGGCTCGTGCACTTAGGGACACGCGTGTTATTTTTTAGCTTTTTTGTATTTTTATTGTTTCGATCAAAAATAATTGTTATTCTTGGATTTAAAACTGTTTTATAGTTGATCGATGTTAAAACATAAAATTTAATGATAAAACATAATATTTTCATTGTCTACAAGTTTGTGTGGGTTTATTATGATCTAAAAAATTTTAACTACCTAACGTTTCTATTATAGACCGCGAAATTAAAAGTTGCTTTCATTTCACGTTCAGTGCAGAAATGAAAAGAAAATATTTTCATAGCAAATAATGTGGATTGAAACGGCTCTTTATTTGACAGCGCGTTTATAATAAAAATAACAACTGTAAATTGCTTTTCACATAAAACTTATTTTTAGATGTGAAAATCGAATATATGTATAATTAAGAAAGCGCTCCAGCTAAAATGATTTCATCGTACACGCCCATTTTCCAAAATTTAATCGTATTTAATTTCATCGATTTTGTATTACTATATTTGAATTTCTTTAATTTATTTTATGCGGCCAATCGGCAGCTTTTGGATTGGGCAGAGAACACTTAAATTCCAATCAGCAGGCATGCGTTCGTTCGACCATATTTTGGAAATGAGCTGATGCAAGCACTTTACCTGCCCCTCACCGCCGCAATTGAAAAGCTCTGCTGGCAGTCCGTCAGCACCAGCGGCCTTGTTGTTTTTTAGTTGCGCTTTTGCCGTTCAAGTTTCGTTCAGGTCGGGTAACGGTACTTCGACTCCGTCTTCATTGATTGGGGGTTCGGGTTCATCATCTTCAATGTTTTCCGCGCCACTATCATTAAGCAGCGTGAAGAAGGGCTCCCTCCACAGTTTGAGTGTATTCTAAATGTTGGTCATCAAGTCGTCGTTTTCATTCGTAAAAGAAATTGTCCCGGCTTTAAGACCTTCTGTAAGCCGTCGTACCTTCTAATATAATTTTCATCTCATGCTCCTCGCACTCTAGCATCTCGGCCTCCCTCTTCTTTTTTCGGAAAATGCGCCTCGCTTCCTTCTTCAAATCCCGATATCTCTTTCTTTTCCATGGCGGCGCGGCATTCCTCATCGTACCAGTCGGTACGTAATGAGCGAGAAATGTGGTTCTATTGTGCGCAGATATCCGCTTGTTGAACATTGCTCTCAGAAACCTGGAGTGGAAGTCGTGTGGCGACATGGTCGGCCATCTGTTATGATTGCAGCTTCTGGACGTTTAGTTTCCCTTGTGCCACCGAGCTCGCGCTTTCTGCTACACAGCGACGGGTGCGAATCTTAACTGCGAGGGGATGCTGATTTGAGTCGATGTTACCTCTTCTAAGAGTGCCTACGTCTAAGATACTGCAGGCATGTCATTCGTCTACCACAACATGATAAATTTGGTTTCATGTTCTTCCATGAAGAGATAGACATGCAGCGTAGTATACTTTTCTACGCTTTAAGCTGGTACTATATACTACCCGCCCCGGCGAAGTCGATCAGCCTCAATCCGGTAGCGGATGTTTCGTCAAGTAGGCCGTTTTGTTGTGGGAGCAATGGTGAGATGAAAGATCCTTCCCTTCCCACCCAAATAGCCTAGAACGAGTTTTATATCGTGACGGGTGCAGCGCTCATACGGGTCACATCGTCCTTCTCCTTCGTAGAGGCGAGGGTGCAAATCTGCGAAATGTTGAAAAATCTCGATCTGATGCTAATTACGGCGGGACGTTCGTCCACTGGCGTTATCTCTCTCCCGGCCTTGAATTTGCACTACTTTGGATCGCAGCTGCAGTAAACGTCACATCGTCCGATCTTCTTCATTCCTCGCCACGTACATTGCTATCTTTTCGATGACGATGATGCCCGCCTTTTCTATGTCGTGGTCGTCATCGGAACTGGGGGTCCCATCCGAGGCTTCATAAAAAATTACGAGATACGACTAGGGAACTGGGATATGCCTGAAAATAATGCAGAATACGATTCAAAAACCTTTCCATGGCTTCTGAACTTACGCGCATAAGTTCCCATCACAATGCTAACTAATTGTTAGAATCAGTTATATTTAATTAAAATATCGAACAACAAAAAACTAATCAGTTCAGTAAAAGAATGTAATTCTATCCAAATACTAAAACCACGATAAATGAATGTGTTAAAAATTCTGGTTTTCACTAAACATGCATGAAATGTGTAAATACACAATAAGTTCACCTCGAACCGTGACACACACAAATTTTTAGTTTCTCATATAAATTTCTAAATTTTTCGGAAAACCACTAAAATTTCATTTACAGAACAAATGTCGGTAGGGGGGCAACTTTGAGGCATTGCTGTAGAAATTTTTAAGAAAACTTCTGAAGCATACAACAATTACACTTTTCACACATGACCAAATATTAGTTGGAAGCACAAATTGTTGGAAGTTCTTACGTTGTTGGTTACTTTTATTGTGTTGTTATTGGCTTTTCATGCAGAATTGAGTCTAATGTTTAAATCTGGGCACCATCATACATAAACTCAAAACTAAATACACACACATATGTACCACTGTATGTATGTACATGTGAATTAATGAATGAATCGTTCAATGGTGTGCAAAAGTTGAACTAAATAAGACATTCTAGTATTTTCCATTAAATTCTGTCCCTAACTATTGGGTGGCAAAAAGTTTTCTTGTTAAAAGCTTTTGGCCATGCAAAAGTTCCTTTGTCATGGCCATAGGGAAGTTGGACTTTGACTTTTTCAATGCATTTTAGCCGCAATTTAAATGCAATTTTCAAAGTAAATTTAAATACAAAGAACCGCAATGGCGCATGTGGGTGAATGTGTATATGTAAATACATAAATGCATAGACGTGTGTTAGTTTTGGTTTGTTGGCTGCACATATGACGAAAACAGAACACGAAAGCTGCGGGACGCTAAAGCTGGAATCCTTACTACGATTAGTAATACAAGAATACACCCAGCATTTTGGCAATCTCTATGCAGATTAGAGTAGAAGTAGTTCCTTTTGGTGTGGCATTGGTCTATGTTCAAGTCACTTATGACAAGTAATAAATAAGAAATGCAGGTACAGCTTTACAAGGCCACAAATAATGGCTATATAATGTGAAAAAATCAGACAAGATGTCAAAGGACTTCTTGGTAAAACTCTTGATGGCGGTGTACAATAATTTTTGAGGGCTAAGTTGTTGTAGTAAATACTCTCAGTGAGTTCAGTTGAAAGTCCGGTCGGTTTGGAATCATTACCGTTTTAGTAACACTTAACGTTCTCGGTAGCTCCATGCAAATGTGCATGCAATTCATTCGAGTGAAGCCAGACGGCTTTACACTGACAACAACAACTTCGTCTCTCTCTGTTTTTCACACCAAGTACAGGACTTCGGACTTGAAAGTACTTAAAGGGTATATTTATCGTACCTTGGTTTGATACCAAAACCGCCACTTTGCGCAACGATACTAACGAGGTAGGTGTTGATATAGACTCGCCACGACAGTTGAAGTTTTCATTGAAAGAGAAGAAAAAGTGGCGTTGATAGTTTAAGAAGTAATAAGTTTTTAATATCGCCAAAATTGCGACCATGGATATGCCCTTTCTACAGCGAGACGAAGTAGAAGTTTGTGCAGGCAAAGACTATGGCAGCATCTTTTTCTAACCGTCATTGATGCGCTTGAATTCTGCAAATGCAAGGAAATTCCAGTTCTCTTGAAGGGATGAACCATTCGAACCCATATCTGATCTAACCCCAGGCATAAATGTTAGATAATTGGCGCTTTGTTTTAGGTATCTAGCCTTTATATAGCAGAAAAAGTATTTATTACTCCTGCCAGTCCAAGATCCGATCTCAGAATAAAGCGGTATGTGCAGTTCAAAACAAGGCTAAATATTTTTTAATACGCCAGAGAGCTACAGAGCTTCAGGCCCCCGACTGGAGTGTTCATTTTAGGAGAAGTTTAGCATGGTCAGTGGCCTAATGTCGTGGCTTTGAGATCCACTTATTGCAGTCATACAAGACTTTTGCATTTTGCATGAGCAACTTAATGTTAACGATCTTGCTGTATGCCTTTGGCCTTTGACTATTTTGAAAGTTTAGATGGCTACATTTACACAGCGTGGAGCTATATTTTCTTTCAATTTTAGTCTTATATCTGGGAAACCGTCAAGGAGTTCCTGTATACATCCATTAACTTTTCACGCTGTCGGAAAGACAAAAGAACAACAGGATACTCCATATATATCCCTATCTATACGTTCATTGTCATATAAGGCACAGATATCCAATTTCTAATTTGCACTTGCCGCAATTAGAAAACAACTTCTGAGTTCGGGTGGTGCATTTTTAATAAAGAAATGTTCGGATTTACACTTTGCACACAGTAACTGTTATGATTGGACCAGAGAGCTGCTTTGAGTGTGCTCGAGCCTGATTGATCACCCTCGCTAAAAATTGATCGCCACCGAATGATACACTCGGTAGCTATGTGTTCGATCGAGTTGTACACCCGAGAGCAGTTTTGAGTATGATCCAGTCTGTTTAGTCACCCTTGCCAAAAATTGATCACAAGCGATTGCCACACTCGAGACCCGCAGCTAACCCATAATTTGTTCAACTATCGAATCGGATACTCGAACGTGCTCGAGTTAAATCTACATACGGAATGTAGTCGTCGTGATGTCGCATTTTGTGTAAGCAAAAATATAAGAAATGGCAAAGTGTAAGTGCTGTATACACATAAACAATAGACAATATTGAAAGGACTTTTTACCATATGTGCACTGCACTGCCGATCACACTACGCAAAGCCATACAAGCAAATTATGTGCACACTCGAGTTGAAATTCGAACATTCGACTATATAGATCTGCAAAGCACCCGAACCCAATCAAATATATACGAAAAGCACTCGCGTGTTGTGACCAACATGTTCGCCTTGAGCTCAGTCGCTAACGAAAAATACTTGTGCTCGATTAAAGAGATTGATGCAAAACGGATTTTGTTAGATGCTCGAGTATACACGAAAATTATGTATCCGTTGCAGCTCTCTGGATTGGAACCATCCACATCATAGGAAGACCGAAAGATTGTCGTTTGTCGGGGCGTATGAGTAACCTGCTGACATGTAATGAAAAATTGCTTATTTTTTCATTATTATTTTGCGACAAGTATATTTGATGATGTTGTTAATATTTAGTATCTCTTACTAATGAATATAATGTATGTCTAATAATTTTTGGTAAAATAATACCAAATATTTCAATTAAAAGTACACTTGATAAAAAATAAATATGTATATAAAAATCTCACTGAAAAAAAATGATTACTACTACGGAATTCAGCATGATCGGTAGCGGTTTCCGTTATTAAGGAAATGGCCTGCCTCGTTCACAGTGCAATAGAGGAAAGTTTACTGTAACACTTCATTAAACAAATAAATACACTGTATCAACCACAAATTACACGGAACGAAATTCTCTGATCTTCAGATTAAGGTGGTTCAGCCCTTGAATTAAAAAGTTAGTGTTAATTTCTACATAAAACTCTTGAACTTTTTTATAAAAAAAAATTCCAAGGATATATTGCCAGATGCGCAGAACGCAAAATAAAGATGTTTTTTTATTACAATTAATATATAGCGTGCATATTGAGAAAGTGGTTTCTAGAGTAAATTTAGAGTGCTGAGCATGCTAAACAAAATTTCTCGAGGTATCGACAGAATGTTTTTTGGGTCTTTTTGTAGTTGCCTACGTAGCGGTGGTGTAAAAAGAATACAAAAATACCAAGAAATTTGGACATCAAAAATACGTTTATCTGATCACGACAGATACCTAAAACTCTAATTGAACTCATAAATTTATACGCCAGTATTTATTATAAGGGGTGTTCACGTCTTTTTCGTTACTCTGGCCGTTCGGTAGCTGGTAGTCCGGCAAAAGTGTTTTCCTATGAACGGCCTTGGCTCACTTGTTTATATTAGTCAGCAAATTCATTTGCTACCTGCAAAACAGGTGACTGCCATTTTGCTTGTTGACAGTTTGTGTCAGTGGCTCGTTTCTCTTTAATTATCAATCCGAACTGAAGATTGACATTTCAAATAAATTATATATGCCTGCCTCAGTAAAACTACTCCAAGCCTATTGTCATCACTTCGAAACTAGTGTATCTCCCGATAGGGTAAGGAAATGTACAAATACACATTTACTAATAAGTAAAACCTAGCGTAAATATTCACATCACAACAATAAATAGCCTGCGGCAAGTACGAATAGAAGCAACAGCTCGACTAGCCACAAAAGCAAATACAAGTAAATGCACATGTGTGAGTGCGAGCTCGCGTTCATGTATATGGGTATATGTATATGTATATCTATGCATCCATATGTGGATATCCATGTTAAACTTTTGGCATTTTCCAAGGCAATTCGCTTGTTTCGCATCGACTTAGACTCAGCGGCGCAATCTCAAACTTGAACTATCTTTTTGATTTCCCTTCTTTAATTGCGTAAGTTTTGCTGCAACTAAAGTGGAATGAAAGTTCTTCGAAACTTACCAACCACTTGCAAGTGCACTCGGGCGCTAACTTTTGGCTCTGTTGACACTTGACATTCGTAGGCGCCCGCATCTCGTGCCTGTACGTATTTTATTTGCAGCGTCCAGAATTTGTCCGGTTGCTTTAGCGCCAGAAATCGTTGGTCTGCTATGAAAACGGCTCTGCAAGTACAAATAAATTAAAAAAATAATCATTAATGAGAATTATGTACTATATTCTTTGGTATTTTATATATGTTTGTATGTATTAATTTGTTTTTATTAGCCGATTTTCTACATTACGTGAGGTTTTGTAAATTTAATATCGTGTAACTACGTTGAACAAAAAGAAAAAATATTTTGAGCTTCTGAAGAAAGTCCAATTTCATATAAATACGTTTCGTTCCGTTCATAGGGAAAGGGTAAACAATTTTTGGGTGGAGCTCCCCAAAACTAAAAAAGCCAACATTACATGTGCACTGTCAACGTGGTAAAATGAAAATCTTTGCAATTTTAGTCAAAGATCATGGTGTAATGAAATAAGATGAATTCACTTAAGGGGGTTTGTTATTTATAATTTCGAAAATTTCGGCATGCCAGCTGGAAGTGTGAAGCCGATTATATTTATTTCTGGGCAAATCGAAACAAAAATGAAGTTTTGTCAAGAAAGTTTGTGTTTCTTTGATTATGTTCTTTTTTAACTTTTGCAAAGTTTCGTTCAGAAAAATTATACACAATTTGGAAACTTTTCGGCAAAGTCTAGCGAATAAATTTGTTACAATATATTTTCACGAACAACCCTTCCGAAAACAAAACTTGCAACACTTTGACTACTTCATCTAAACTGTAAAAATTCTCTGTATAAACAAAAACACACAACCGATTTTGAAATGAGTAAACCAGAAAAAATTAACAGCAACATTAGGAAAGGAGATCTCGAGCACTAGAAGTTGAAAGGATAATGCTGGCGACCAACGTGTATCCATGAAAAATTAAATGAAAATGCCAACAAAATCTATAGAAAGTGCTGTGGGAACACTTAAACAAATTTTCAAGATTTCGAGTTCGAAATTTCAGTTTTCAGTGCAGTGCGAATGTAGCATACAAATTTAAAAAAAAAACTTGAAATTATACCCAAAAAGTTATAAAAATAGTACTAATTCTACTACCTTCAAGTGCATATCCACAGTTGGCATGCATAAAAAGTGAGGTTATGTAACTTCACCTTATTACATTTCATCATGGCCGAAGATATTATTTTTGTTAAAACCGGTTGCCTAGCTAAATATGAAAGTGTTATATTGTCAGGCTTTCAGATTAACAAGACGCAGAATACAATCAGTTTAACCCAAGATCCAAGTAGAGCAGTCACGCATACAAAATAGCGCCATCTTTGATTAACCTGATCAACAGCGACAAGGGTTGCGAGCAAATAAAATAACAGATTAACAGATTAAGCAATAATGATTTTAAATAAAGCAGAACTAATAAATCATAGCGGAAATATATATGTACAGTCGAACTCCTCTATAACGAACTCCTCTATAACGAAAACCTCTCTCTAACGAAACACTACGATTTTCACAATTTATTCATATATTTAGACCTCTCTATAACGAACTTCTCTATCTCTCTAGACAAAATAACAGTAATTTTCCCGATGTTGAAACTGTTGCAGTTGAAATTGAGATTTTTTATTCATTTAACACATTCGGCTACATTTAAAATTAGCAGGTGCCTGCCAGAAAATCACTTAATTTTTCATATAAAAATGAAGTGCGGATATTCCCGCTTTTTTCACTGCACCATTCTTTAAACTCCGCACTTTTAACAACGTTATTGTTTAAAACTTAGAAAATATGTAAATAAATAATAGTTTAAAAATGTATAATATTAATGAGTTTCTCAAAAAGTAGAATTACTATCAAAATGCAGTACAAATATTTTGTCTGCTTATTATTTACTACCTTTAATTGGGATTACGCAATAAATGCTCAAGTCAGTATTCTTTGCATCTGCGAATGAAATCGTTCCCTTAAGTTTGTGTGTAAGTTTTCAAAACGCATTTGCATAAAGTGCGAACAAAGTTTAATAGGCAAACTCCTGACGCATATAGAGTGAATCGATTCAAATAAAGTCACTAGAAATTACCGCGAAATTTTACAGCGGAATGGGCTTCCTTTACCAAAGCAAAGTGAGATTGATTATCTAATCTTTACTGATATAGAAATTGTAGGCATGGACAGCCTGTGTATAAAGTGTAATTCAAAAAAATGGGAGCCCTGGACTCAGTTGGGGTGGTTTAAAAATTATGTTGCGCACAAAAATCAACAGGATTTTTAAAATCCTTGATTCCCGTATCCCACCCTATACCCAGCCATTTTCTAATCCAGCCTTATTTTAAAAGATCTCATTTGGGGCAAATTATGTAACAGAGAGGAATTTCATGCCGACATATAAAACTCAAGGAAAAGTCGACCACCGCATCGAGTTATTACTTCCTATTAACGACAACAGTCCGAAAATTCGAAGTTCAAGCTCCTCCTAAAATCTTAAAACTGTTGTACTATCTTGCAATTTATTTACTTTTCCGTTTCGGCACTTTATTGGGGCTAGATATTTCCAGACCATTTCAGTGCCTACTACTACTACGGCCACCTACTACTACTGCAGCAACTAATTAGTGGTACTACTAATACTCCAACGACTTCTACTACTACTACTAACGACCACTACTACTAATTACTACTATTACTACTACTACTACTACTACTACTACTACTACTGCTACTATTACTAACACTACCTATTACTAATTACTAGAACTACTACCATCCCACTACCATCATTACGACTACTACTAATTTCTACCAATTACTACTACTATGGCGACCGCCGTAGCCAAGTGTGTAAAATGTGCGCGCTTCATTCGGTAGGTCCCGGGTTCAAATCCTGGACGGGACAAGTAACGCCAAAAATTTTAGAAAAGTGTTTTTCTATTAACAGTCGCCTCTTGGCAGGCAATAGTAAACCTCCGAGCGCATTTCTGCCATGAAGAAACCTCTCACAAAAATCATTTACCGTTCGGAGTCGGCGATAACTGCAGTTTGTGTTACAACATCAAGACGCACACCACAAATTGTAGCAGAAGTGGCATGGTTTCAGCGCCAAATTATATAGTTCGTTTATTAGTTAATGCACATAATTAATGCCGAAATTAATGCACATAAGACCACCGCATATTCACCGCTCTAAAATAAAACTAAAATAAAACTAATATTTCATAATTACGATTGCCTTCATAAAAACCTGACACCCTGTGACCGTACCAAGGAAATATACATCGTTAATACGTACAAATATCTCGGTGTTATACTTGACGAAAACTTTAAGTGGAATGCGCACATATCCCATCTTCAAAATAAACTTCGATCTACATCTTACTTTTTAAAACACCTGAGTTATTGTAGCAATTATGATGTATTGCATCAAGCCTATTTAGCATTAACAGAAACGACATGGGATCACGGGATGAGGTTCTTCGATACACTGTAGGAAACTACAACAAAGCCAAAATTATATATAAAAATACTAGCAAAGAAAAAAATATATACACTCCGAATGTTTAGCTAAATAGGGCATTGAAGGTGCTTGACGTTAAGTCGATTTTTAAAATAACGGTTCTAAATGAGTTTTACGATGAAAATACTTTCAAGATACCGATTGCTCATAAACATGAAACACGAAGATGTCTAGAGAATAGACTAGTAGTGCCAAAGTTTTTAAACAACTATACCAAAAATTCGCTTTCAGTATTGCTTCCAACACTTTTTAATGAACTGCCAATAAATTTAAGGAATCTACCAAACACATCCAAAAGAAAATATTTAATTAAAAATCATATCAAAAGCTTATTGTAATAAATTTCTAAACAATTATATAATTGAATGTTTAAAATTATGTAATATGTATGAAATTATTTAAAATTATTTAGAATTCAAGATTTATTTAAATTGAAATTAAGTCGGAAAAATTGTACTAATCTTCACATATAGATATATAAGAATAAATGTTAATGTCAAATAATTATAAACCTGCAGATAAGCGCTGTTGCTTCGCGGGTTGCATTTTAGTATTTTAAGTCTTATTGTAAACGAATAACGAATAATCAGGCGCGCACCCAGGGGGGCGGGGGGCTTTGGGGGGGTATCTGAGTAAAAGCAATTTTAATAATACGTACATATTTTGCTATGTCATGTTTTCTAATTGCCAGTTGTCAGGCAAAAAAACAGCAATAAGGACATTAAAAAGAGTTTAGCGTTTTGTTATCATAATAACACAGCACGCCAACGCCAAAGCGACGCAAAAGTCCAATGTGAACCGGCCTTTATTCTTTTCTAAACACAAATATATGTGTGTGGCAATGCTGTTATTAACTGACATCTCTTTTTTACGCATTTTCCGAGAACCGTTATAGTAACGAGAACATAACTTCATAAGTAAAGAATAATTTATATTGCTCAGTCGATAGATTTTGTGAAAAATGTGTGAAAATACAATTACAAAACTATTTCCAAAGGAATTGTTTAAAACGCGCAAGTGATTTTTCCGGAGGTAACTGTGATGAAAATGGTAGTGCTCCTAAAATTCGCGAAGCACCTCAAAAACGTAATTCTGTAAGCTCTTTTGCTTTGTTTTGTTTGGTTTTTTTTCTAATAATGTCTCGCTTGCAGGAGTTTGCAAATGATTTTGCTAACTTTTGTAAAATTCGTAGTGAGAAAGAAAGATATGAAATTCTAACGAACGCGTGGATGCCCGACACATCTTATAGTTTTCCATCATCTGGAGGTCGAAACTTAAAGTTCAATTATTCTTGGTTAAACTCTTTTTCTTGGTTGTTGTGTTCATCAATTCAAGATGGAGCGTACTGTAGATATTGTGTAGCTTTTGGTTGGGAAACTGTTGGAAATGGAAGTCATCAAAAAGCCGATGCTTTCGTGCAAACCCCTTTTCGAAAATGGAAAAATGCAATTGATAAATTCAAACAACATCAGCTAAGGGATTACCACAAAAGCGCTGTAGAAAAAGCAGCAAATTTCAAGTTAATTTTTCAAAATAAAAAGGATGATGTGATAAGTGAAATCGATAAAAGACGCAAAAAGCTAGAACTTGAAAATAGGGAGAAATTGGCTTCAATAATACGTGTAGTATTAGTTTGTGGGAGGCAAGGACTTGCATTAAGAGGTCATCGGGATCAGGGAAGGCTTTCATTAGGAATGCCTGTTGAAAATGATGGAAACTTCAGGGCTTTACTATTAGCTATTGATAGTGGAGACAACACGCTGAAAAAGCATATTGAAACTGCATCAAGCAATGCTGCCTATATAAGCTGGCGTATTCAAAATGAAATTATTGAAATAGCAGGTGAATTGATACAACAAAAACTTATTAGTCGTATAAATAAATCGAAATGCTTTTCAATAATTGCTGACGAAACAACAGATGTGGGTGGAATTGAGAAATTTTCAATTTGTATACGATATGTGGATCATTTTGAAAATGAGCAGAAGCTGAGGGAAGACTTTTTATGCTTCGTTCCTGTTAATGATACTACTAGTAGCGGGTTAGCTACGGTCTTTATCGAAAAATTAAAAGAACTTAAAATTAATCTGACGTATCTAAGAGGCCAAGGTGTGTTCGTATGCTTTATTTGAAGGAATTTATTTTTATTGTTTTTTACTTTCCTTAAAAGGTTACGATGGTGCGCGCTCTATGAGTGGACATTTCAAGGGATGTTCTGCAGTAGTTCAAAAGTTATATCCGGAAGCTGTTTATGTACATTGCGCCAATCATAGCTTAAATTTAGCCATCGCAAGCTCTTGCAATATAACCGCTATTAGGCACTGCATTAGTTCAATCAAGGAGGTTGTTAATCTTTTTCGAATGTCGTCTTCTTAAATTTTGTGAAACGCGTTGGATAGAACACTTGAATTCCCTTTCATTATTTTTTGATATATTTAACTTGATTTGCGTGGCCCTGGAAGAGCTTGATAATGAGAACTTGCGATGTGACGTATCCAAACCACATGCTTTGTTGGCAGCAATTCGTTCACCTCAATTTATTATTGCTTTGGCAGTGCTAAACCCCATTTTCTCTTTATCCAAAAATTTAAGCCAATTTTTGCAACAAGTTCAATCGCGATTTTTGAAGCATCGCAGTTTGCTCTCAAAAATTGAAAGTATTTTGCCAAATAAATGCATAAATCTGAATGACGAACAAATACAAGAGACAGTTAGAGTTTTAGAATCACAATGGCCTATTGATATTGCAGGTTCCGTTGAAGATTTCGTAGCTGAGTTCAAAATATGGAGGAGGTATGATAAATATTATCTTCTTTATTAAAACCATCCGCGATTATGTGCAACCAGTGCTGCACAATTATTCCATACTATACTCTAATTCATATAAAACCCACTCATAATTAGCAAGTTTTAACCATTTAATAATTTCGAAATATGAGACAAATATATAAATTATGGTTAAAACATGTCAATTCTGAGTCGGTTATACATATAAAATGTGTATATAAAATGCATTATTTTGGCATACACATAAAAAATACGCCTATATGAAGAATTGCTACGCTTTGTTTTCATATTCACCTAATCGCTCGGTTATATAAATTTAAAACCGCTAGTTTATACAAATAGTATAGTATGGAATCATCGTATCTCCCCTTTTCTGATTCGCCATTATATTTACCATATGCTGAATATTTCAATTATTTTTAAATATATTTTCAGGCACTGTTTGAATCAGACTAGTCAGCCTAAAACATTTATAGAATCCATGAATTGTTGTGATGCAAATATATTTACATCAATAAACCGATTCTTGCAGATTGGTGCAACGTTGCCAGTGTCTGTAGCTTCAAGCGAACGCTCATTTTCATCGCTTCGAAGATTGAAAACATACTTAAGAAGTAAAACCGGAGGAGAGAGACTTAATGGTCTAGCACTACTCAACGTTCACAGGGATATAGAAGTGAAAATTGAGAAAATTTTAGATTCAATGGCAAAGAATAACAAAAATGATTGAGCATTATTCTGTAACTAAATAAATAAAAAACTGTTAAGTCAAACAAACCATTATTTCTGGGTGCGCCCCTGCGAATAATAATAAACGAACTAATGCTAATTGTACTACTAATTACAATTACTATTTTTACTGATGCTACTAGTAAGTACTACCACTTAATATTATTGCTACTGAGTACTACTAACCTACATATACATAACCACAACTATTGCTACTACTACTTACTACTAACGACTACTACTCCCATTTTTAATTCTCTATCTCTTTGGAGTCGACAAAGAAGTGTTACTTCCGACACGCGCTATAGGTCCATGTGTTTATTTATACCATACAATTATATGTGTATATTCTTTGGAATGAAATAACTGACGACATAAAAAACTAAAAGGAAACGATATAATTCAAATCAGTAAAGCAGTAGTTTTAGTATTTTCGTAGTTTTATATTTTAATTAAATGCATGTGTCCAAAGCATAATAAGTAGTTTTAAAATACTAAGAAATCACCGAAAGTGTACACATATATATTGCCTATCGAACAGGCATTTTTCAGTTTATTGGTTTATTGGTAGATTCTAATGCGCTTAAAATGGCGCCCATTCATGTGCGGTCATGTATTCAGCAATCCATGTCAGCGCCACATATTCTCAATACGTTTTTCGTTTAAAAGTTTCCTTATGAAATCCATAAATTATGCTCTTATGAGTTTGCAAACATGTAGTCATGAAAGTTTTCCGGTGATTTAAGCGCCTGGTCTAATGTGAAATTTAACTACTAGTTACGTCCATATATGTATGTATGTGCACATACTGCTCTAACTAATGTATTATAGCTTTGTATACAAATATAATGTATAACATACATACATACTGAAAGATACTGAAAAATTTACACGGCTTCTATAGAGCAATTGCTTGGTTCATTGAATGCTATGTATTAACCTGATTATGTACATATGTATGTCTGTATGTATTCAAGTTTTTGCTTCTGATTGCTTGGGTATATTCGAGAGCTGCAATAAAAACTTTTAAACCCTCATCCAATTACATGCTCAATATTTGGTGCACCAAAAACCAACGCAGCCCACGATTTTATAACGAAACGACAAGTCTTAAGCTTGTCATGTTGGTCGCATGTTGGTTGAACAAATTGAAATGATTACGCAAGGTTAACCTCGTTAATTTAGAAATCCGTTACTTTCGAAGTGAGATCAAAGCGTATGAAGTAAATGATACAAATTTATTAATCCACTTTCGTTTGGAAACTTTTTCCCTCATTCTGAAAAGAATCCTTTATTGTGCCTTTCGAATATATTGAACTATAGGACCTTAATTCTATCGCTAAATGATTTGAGACAACCCTCACCGTCAGTTTCCAGCCTATTTCAGCACGTCTTTTGTAAAGTGAAGTCTATTGTATCAAATTTACGGAAGTTTACTGCTTTTAAGAATTTTCATTTTTTTCTTTTATTTAGGAATCCTATTCATTTCCTGAGGAAGAAAAGAGAAGTTTTAATAAGTGTTATATCTCGCGTCGTGGTTGTTAAGCCAAGTGCACCTCTAGAAAGTCCCATTTGCGTCATTTTTTTTTAATTATTCCTTAACTATTTTCTAAAGGTGTCATAACACTGCAAATCTCTAATATTTGCTGATAATTTAAGCTTTTCAGAAGCTAGAATCACTTGCTGTTTTTAAGACATTTACCATAGAATTCATCATGAAACATTCTTCCTTACGAAAATCGTTTGAAACGTAAAAATTCCCTCAAACATCTTCAGAATATATTAAAACTGTGAAATCCATGACGCTTTCCAATGTTTACATCGGACTATAATAAATATTATAACGCTTTCGACACCTCTTATTCGCTTTTTGTATTTAAGAGGATTTTATTAGACATTTTGAATAAATACATTGTATCATTTTTATTTTTATTTTTCCTTCCTTGGATTGCAATTGTCTAAATTAAGCCAAAAAATTATTATAAATATTTATTTAGCTTTTTATCTTAGGAAACAAGAGTCGCCTCGCCTTTTCATTATAACAACTCGTTTCTGAACAGTCCGGACCGTTGCTGTTTTCGGGCATGGATCTACTGATCTAACTGGAGTTCTTCAGACGCGCCTTTCGATAAGTGTACAACTTTTTAAATTATTATGGAGTTTTTCGAGGGAAAATTTTAACGCATTTAATAAAGTAGAGCCCAGAACATAAATTGCCATAAAGTTCATTATTCGCCATGCGATTTTTCACAAACTTTTCAAAGTGGATTTGCAACCACCAAAGATTATGACAAAATTCTCAGGCCACCTCTATGGCTGAGTGTGTCTCATGTAAGCGCTGCATTCGGTGTATCACGGGGTCGAATCCCGACCTGTGAAAGTAATATCAAAATCTATAGAAAAGCATTTTTCCAATAGCGGTCGCGCCTCGGCAAATATCCGAGTGTACTTCTGATATGACAATAATTATGCCTGCAATTATTTGCTGTTCGGAGATGAAGTTAAACTGTAAGTCCCTCAGTTTATGGTAAAGCATCGAGATGCACGCCAAAATTTTTAGAAGAATTTCGGCCAAACATCGAGCTATGATGTGAGCGCCAATTATTAAAATATTATTATTGGAAAAACTGTCAGTCACGCTATTTTCGGACGAATTGTGATTGCATTATTTGTATTTAAAATTAAACTATTCAATTACACTGTGGAACAAAGAAGAAACCCAGAGTGAACATATATTAGGTTTGATCTGTTGTCCACATAAACAACGCCTCATACTCAGTTATGACAGTAGATGCATTCGCTACTTGCAGAACTATGGATGATAATCAGACTGAAAATTCGTACTTTACCGATACAATTCAGTTGCAAAATCGTAGTTGCATTAGCTGCAAAGAAAGATGAAGGAGAAGTTCATGTGCAGCCATCATCCAGCGTTGACCTTCAACCAGCAGAGTAACCAAATATTAAAAATATAAAAAAAGTGTACGCCAAATCATTATGCGCGAAATGTAACATTACAATATGAGGTAAATATAAAGTTGATTTTTGCATAAAATCCGATTCAAAAATTTTTTTGAAGTGAAACTTCTTTGCTTTCGTTGGGCTGTAATTCCAATATCGAATGAAACGAAAAAGCGACAGGAAAAGGGGGGGGGGGGGGGTGCCCCGCGTGGTGGGGCAGGCGGACGAAAGGAGACATGGGAGAGAAACGAAAACGCGACAGATTCGGAGTAGGAGAGGGGTAGCATGCGTGGAGGGGCGGACAGAGTGTGGCAATGATTGTTCTCTACATCACTCCGAACCAGAGAATTAACGATATAATAAAATTCATACATAGAGAATTATTGGCATATACTCCCTCTGGTGCAGCAGAATTAGGAGAAGATTTGCACACTATGCCAATGATTTTAAGCGGTGATTTTAATGTCAATTTTGCCTTGGAAGAAGCTTAACCCCTTGTACAATTTTTAGAAAGTAAATTTAATTTAAAAATTAATAATAATCCCAAAGACTCAACAACCAGATCAGGCACGACAATAGATGCAATTTTCTCAAGATATTTAAATAATTTACAATCACGAGTTTTCATTTCATATTTTTCATACCACTGTACCAATTGTATCTTTTCTTGAACATGAAAATATGGAAGTGAATGAATAGATTTTTTATAAATGGAGGCGAAAACATCAACTATCTTTTTTCATTAACCGAACACTTTTAAAAATTCCAAAATAATGAATAGGGGCTTCTGTTATCGGGGAAATATTTCTATCTCATAAAACTTGCTGGCTAGGGTGAGTATTTCGATTTCAGGTGCCCATCGAGATTCATGAAGTTTCACTTCTATCGCCTAGCTTTCTAGGCTGACAATTTTTTGTTTTTTATTTATTTTTTATAATTTAAGTACCTTAATGAAAAAAACCTTTTTCGTGTTTGTTCTTTTTATCCAGGTAAATATGTTGCCTTGTGTGACCTCACTAAAAGTGGTTGTAGAGTTTGCCCAGGTACTATCAGAGGCATGTCTATTTGGTTTACTATAGGCGGTACTCTGCCCGTTTCCACTAAATAGCGTGTATAACGGATTTTTGTAAATTATCGTTATATGAGAGTTTTGCCCCAATTTTTACAATTTGCAACTTGGTGTAGTTTGGTAACATAGTTTCAGATAGTATTTATCCACGCCTATAAATTTTTTCATTTCATTTATTTTTTTACACAACCCCTGCAAATTAAATCTCAGTAAATTATCATCAGTAGTTACTTCATTATTGAGTTCTTTTGAGTTTTATAAGAGGTAATATAAAAGGTGGGCGTGGTTTTGGTCTGATTTTCAGTGACTCAAAATGCAATGTGTGCTCAGAATTATTTATCATTTGGTCAAGTAGTCTCTGAGATATATCTATTTGATCTAAAGCGGGTGGTACTATGCGTGGATTTGCTTTGCAATGCATGTATGGAGTGCCAAATATATGTATGTACATACGTATTTAGAAATTCGTTGCGCATGCACCTTAGCTATTCAAACTTTTATGCTTATTAAAAATAAAGTATGAAAGAAAAAAGAGTGTATAATTTCTTGCCAACAAATTTCAAAGTTTAGTCGTTGGCCAAAAAAAAAAAGAGTGGATTTTGTGAACACGTGCATACATATGTATGTATGTATGTTTATAGATATGCACATAAAATATACCAAAGAATGTACAAAGAAAAAAATCCTTGGAATACATGATAATAGAAAACGAAGAAATATTTCAGCAAAACTTATGTGGAAAATCAGGCAATGCTATTGTGTACTTTTCATTTTGGCAATGCAAAAGTTCAGAAATTACTATAAAAATTGTTGAGGGAATTGGAACAAGAACACGAATGTCTGAAAGAGTAAAAAGTCGCACACAAACAACAAACGAAATGGAAATGCAAAAATATGTTAGCCAACAGCTAGAGAAGGTGCAGAGGAGCAGCCACACACTGAGGGCAAAACATGCAAAGTACGTTTAGTAGTTGCCACTCTTTGTGAGGTTGTTACTTTCGCTTTGTTGTGGCAACACCAATCTTGATAAAAAATGCAGCAAAAAAAAAAAAAAATGTATGCGACTGAATGAAATTGGAAGTCAGCTGTGGCAGCATATGAGGGAAAATGGCTTCAGGCACATGGTTGGCACATTTGTCCCTGTGCTAGCTTATTTCGTTATGTTTACTGCTTGCTATTCTTGATGTTCTTGTTATTGTTGTTGCATCGAACAACTTGTAAGCAGGAAATAACAGAAGTCATAAAATCACAAGTTTTATGAGTGCAAAAGGTCTAATCTCAGCAGGCCTTAAACTTGTTAGAACCCCACCAACTTCTGCCTTAAGTGCTGAGGGGCTGCGAAGCGTGTTTAGGGTAGAAAAGACTATCAAAATTATAATGCTTGTATTGGAAATTTATGCATTCAAAAAAAATGGTTGGATTCGAAGTCAATTTGAGTCAAGTTAAACCCACGTTACTGAAACTTTTTCAATTGTATTAGAAAAGGTAAATGTAAGAAACTTTAAAATAAAATATATGTTTAATACATATGAATAAGTAGATGCATTTTACTTGTGGCCGACTTCTCAGTCGCAGATCAAAGCAAGTACAAATCAATTTAACCCTGCTGTTAGGTTAAAAAAAACTTACGAATCTTAGGTTAGAGGACCATTTGGTCCATACTGCAGTTTTCATACAAAATAACAATTTAATCTTAGTCTTTATATTTAGTTTGGTTCAATACTTGCTAAATATTATTATTTTATTTGTTACTCAACTCTAGTAAAACCCAGCACCAGTGGCCTGCTCTAAAAATGCTTCTAGTTCAGGAGCTCGAAAGCGAGGAATTTGTAGTTGCTGCAAGTCTAAGTCTGATGTAAAATGCTCCATTTGCAGTGCGTTTATTTGCAAAACCAACCGAAAAACATTTTTTTGCTCATCATGTAGTGCCAAAAAATATCGAACAAACTAATAAATACTTATTTTTGGAAAATTAATGTAAAGAAAATCAAAGAAAATATACTATGGACCAAATGGTCCCTTAACCTAAGATTCGTAATTTTCAATTTATCTTAGTCCAGATTTAAGTCAGAGAATTAAATTTTCGCACATAATATGGTTTTATAAAAAGACCACCTGAGCTGAAAAATTTAGACAGTATATATCACCGTTCCAAAGTTACAAAGAAAACAAAAAAAAAATTGGACCAAATGGTCTAAACCTAACAGCAGGGTTAAATTTCAAATTATTGTTCAAATTTGAATTATGTTTCTCAGAGAACGCTTAAGGCTAATGCTTGAAGCACAATATCGGCAAACGGCGAAATATTCGCTGTCAAAAATAGAACACACTGAAATTCATGAGAATGCGCACATACAAAGCGAACAATGAACTTCACACGACGACCATTCGCGGCGATAGCTTTATTTCTATTGTCGTCGCTGGCGGCAGCGGCAAAATGCAGTCCATTGTGGTCATATGTTTAATATACTCGGGTTTTTGAAGCGAAATTGAAAATTGCTATATTATTTTTTTTTTGCATGTTATTAATTTTGTTATTTGCAAAATTTTGCATTAGTAAAAGCTATTATTAGATAATTTCGTAGTCGCCTTAGTTGTGCGTTATTGAGCGAAATCTTTTGCTGAAGTCGTCGCTCTACTGGGTGAAAATTCGCCGTTCGCCGGTATAGTGTTTCAAGCATAAAGCTTGATACAATGACTTTTTGAATGTGAATCCACTTCTTTTATTTTTGTTAAAATACACATTCACCTCAAATATATGAAAAGAACACGAGGAGGTCGCAATAAATATAGAGGACTTTCAGTCTAAGTGATGGAAATTTAACTTACATAACCCCGCAGCAGCCGTAAGGAAATCAGACACAATTTTCGGTGAAACCCCTGCACGCATGTGCGAAGAATTCGGTTAGAGGGAGAAATGAGTACAAATCCAAATTTCGGAAAATGGGCATGGAACGCTGGCAGTACAATAATTGATTTTTGGTTATATCAGGGACCGAAAAAAATTGTTAGTGTGATTTTTTCAGATTAAAAGATCATTGGCAAAAATTCGTTTAAAAAAACCCCCGATCGATATTTTGTGAAATGAATTTTTTTTAATAAGTTTTTATCGTTATTTTTAGTTTAAATTTGTCTATCAAATTAGACCGATATTTTGCGATTTCAATTGTTATGATAAAAAATTATCGTTATTCTTGATATTTGATCGATATCTTGTGACTTACATATGTATATATTTGCGATTATAAAACAATAATTGTATTATTGATGTTGTTGCTTTTATTGTTACCGCCGATCAATTTGTGTTCGAAAATTGTTATATGCTAGTATAACGTTTACTTTTTTTGTCCAAACGGCTAAATCATGGCTTTGTTATAAAAATTATAACCATTGCGGTTTCTGGTTTATGTTGTTATTATATTATTTGGTTTGGTTTTCATAAATAAAAAACGTCAAAGCATTCAAAATTAAGTGTTTTACATTGACAGGAAATTAAGTGTTATATTGACATGTTGTAATGTACTTCTACTATTTATAGTTTTTGCATGTCAAATTCTTTTGCTAACTTTTTATGTAGTTATAATTCAGTCTTCAATTACAACCGGTTTGGAATCAACTTCAACTTGGAAGGGTCACCCTGTAACTGCAGTTAAGCAAGGGTAACATAAAGCTTCGCGGTAATGTATTCGCGTTTAAGAATGCTTGACTTTGTATGGGATATATCTCTTACGCTTTCCTATTGGATCTTCACTACATTTTCACTAACACTTTGGAAGGCATATACAGGCTTTATCAGAGATCTCTGTTCATACACCGACGGGAGCACTCTGCTCTTCCGAACGTATGGCCACAGGATTTTACAGGCCTTTTTTACGGAGCGAACTGATCACGGTTGGTTCTAGAATGCAAAAGTAGTTGAAGCTTGAATTTACTTCTTAAAACCGGAGATCAGCCGGTCTTATACGCTCACGGATCAATGCAGTTTTTATATTTCCAGCAGAAATCCTAGTCGAGAAGAAAGTGGATTAGTCGATCGGAGAAATTCAAGCGGATAGTGGGCGTATACTGACTCTGAGGCAGTCAGGCGTTAGCTGTAAGGAGGCATTAAGAAGCTTGGTTGTGGTCAAAACCGTGAGCCTTGATTGGGTTTCGGAATATAAATATTAATAAAAGAGCGGGTATCCTTGGCGCTTTAGAAGATTCTCTAAGTGAAAAAAATATGCATCTCTCTGCGATCAATTAAATGATCATAAGAACTGTTCATATATCGCTAAGCAGACCTGGCGGGGAAGTAAGCGCGAGGCTGTTCTAAGCTTCCAAGCTTTTTAACTTTTTTGAAAAGAGGACTCCATACTCTAGGCAGAGATACTAACGAGATCCTACCGGCTAATGTTACAGGGCGGCTGCAGGGTCTGCACAAAACAGCTGGGGCACGACCGCAGAAGGAACCCCAACACATGGAATTTTAAACCATTTTGTTTTACCACTTCTAAATTTAGCACCTAATTAGTTTAATATTCATTTTAAATTCCTTTCCAAACCAGCGTTTTTCATCGTCTAAATTTAATACCTAAGTATGATGCTCCTTTTGGAACCAGCGTGTGTATTTGGGTCAAATGTTCCTTCAACAACCTTCGACGATCGACGTCTTTCTTATTATTATATAAAGTGACAAATGGGTTGATTTTGTACGTTACGAGGCTTAAATTTTGGAAGAGGCTTTGTTGGAGAAACAAGTAGTACCTCTTTGTTTCAAAGTATGGCGTCACTAGCTAAACTCTTTTACTGTGTGCTCTGAAAAAAGAAACAACCGCTAATTGCTGGCATTTTTGTCTAGCAACTTTCAACGTATAAACACTAGTTATTGGCTGCAAATTTTCATTGTTCCTTTTTAAAATTTTCTGGTTAATTGTATAGTAAAATTTCTTAGAAAGAGTGCTTGTAACTAACCAATTCATAAATAAAGCTTTGTCATTATTTTTCCATACAAATAGCGACCTTATAACCGGAGGCGAACACTATATTTCAAACATTTTTATTAAAAATCGGAAATCGCCTAGGGAGCTAAACAAGCTTCCTTCGGCTCTGCTCTTTTGTCAATGTTACTAATGCCACCATTCGTCGGGTGGCGGCAACTTGTTATGATCGCCCAGCTTTGAATAAATTCAACATTCACCAATGTCTTTGTTCATTTCCGGCAAAACATAAACTTAGCTGACAACCGCCGCACAGTGTAGGGTTACCATGTAAGCTGCAGTCAAAAATAAAAAACTTCGCTCACCACGCTCTTTTTCCACATTGGAAAGCAGAAATATGACATGGACGGATGAATTGTTACCGCTCCTACCAACCTTGTGTACAGTTTTATTAAAAGGGATAAAATTTACTAAAATTCGACTTGAATATTTGATTTCTCAAAAAAAAAAAAAACAACAATAATCTCAAAAGTCATTGATAATTTTTGTTTGGTTTTTCAACTTCGTGTTAATTTTTAAGTAACAGGAGTAGGTTTTTAAAAAGGAAATCATTAAAAAATCATTACTTTATAAACAAAGCTTCTTAAATATGACAAAATCTGTTCCTTTATATTTTATTTTTATATTTTAGTGTCGTTTTTCTACCCAGATTATAAAATCTATTTTATATTTTAAAACTTCTGTCACAATATTTCGGACCGATTTGAAAATACTTAAAAAATTGAGTTTTTCATAAGTAAAATTGTTTTTTTTTTAATTTTTTCTTGAGATAAGAAATTGCGACGTAATTCTGTTTATTTCCAACGAAATTAAAAGGATGCGAAAATAGCTTTCCAGTGATATATTTAAAGTCGAAATTAGTGAAGTTTAGACTTATTGAAGTTTTAAGAAAAATCAATCAGTCATCAAAAAAATACCAAAAATATCATACAAAATCTTATTATTATATTTCCGTTGAAAAAGTTTTGTAAGTATTTTAATGCAGACCCTTTAGTTTTACAAGTTTTATGGAATCTGGTGATTTTGGTTTTTAAGAAATTGCAAAAAACTCCATTTTTGGAGGTATTTTCCAATCGATCAAGAATATGTAAATATACAAATTTTTCCGAAATATTTTGGTTGATATCATAAAATATAATGAGTACCAATTTTTTTGTGTATGTCATGTAAAGCACCCTAATGCACACGTGTGTGCAAAAACGCCAGTAATCCGGACATGTTCGAACATACTTTCAAATGATACTGGCAAAGTGCTGCAACTCATATTGCAAATTCCTTTGTTTTGCACACACGATTTCATTACACGATTCTTTGCTTTTATACCGACAGTTGTTATTGTGATTTTATGGGATTTTTATTGTTTGCGCCTGAATGTAATTTGGTTAAGTCGCGTGTTTGCCGTTCAGCATTTCACCACATCCGCCAAATTACATAAATGCTCGCTTGCTAAGCATTTACCTGCGATTTTGAGTTTCGAACTAAATTTATTTACCTCTAGCATTTGTCTGACAAGATTTTTGATTCCAAGCACGAATTAGATTGGAAAGGATTTTCGTTTTTACATTCGCTTTTATTGAGAAATGTATGTTTCGAGAATACAATGCAAATGTTTGATGGCTAAAACAGATTACATATTTTTGATTAAGAAATATTTTAGTAAACTGTGTGAGAGAAATTCTAATATATCTACTTTACGATTATAAAAATGCCATAACAACCCACCGAACAATTTGTTTAGATTTTTCACCGGAATAGTTACGTCGCGTCTAAAGATTTTTTCGTAATCGCAACCGATTTCTTTACAAAATTGTTGAGAATTTTGTATGAGAGGGTTGACGAGACTTCGTTAAAAAATACCTTAAAAAATTATCGTAAGCTAGGACCTTTACTAAATCGTAAAGAAGTGACTTTACTAGATCGGCCAGAAGTCGGTATAAAATCTTTCTTAAAATAAAGATTTTTTCGTAATCGCAACCGATTTCTCTACGAAATTGTCGAGAATTTCGTATGAGAGGGTTGACGCAACTTCGTAAAACAATACCTTAAAAAAATATCTTAAGCTAGGACCTTTACTAAATCGTAAAGAAGTGACTTTACTAGATCGACCAGAAGTCGTATTTTTTTTCATATTTTTGCAAATACCGTAAAAGATGAATATCACTTCATTAGTTTACTGTGATTAAATTATATGTATAATGCCTTTTCTTCATTTATGCTTAGTAGGTAGGTAGGTTGGAGTGGCAGCCGCCTACAGCGGCTCACTTAGGCCAATATTAGGAGGCACATTGTGTTACCACAAGGAAAAATTTGTACCATCCAAAAGGAAAAATTACCCCTCACCAAACCATTTTGCCTCGCTGATGAACTTCAACAGACAATTTACCTCGGTGCTTGAAACCTCACTAAGGTCATCCAAAAACGGTGATCCCAGATATCGCATTCTGCTTTTACACAGTGCAGGACACTTACACAGTAAATGCAAGATCGTTTCCTCCTCTTCGTCATTTTTGCAGCTCCTACAGCATCTTCGGAAGGGCACCCCCAACCTTTCAGCATGTTTCCCTATCAGACAGTGCCCTGTTAGAGCCCCGGCCACGTCTGCCTTGAGGTTCGACAGGTCATATTTTGCCTCCATTTATTGTCAGCTTGTTTATATGTACAATCTCTGAGTAGCAGTTTGCAAGTGGCAAACGGTATATCAGTGCGTTCTTTATCCTGAAGAATCTGCTTGGTCGTACCTTGTCTTGCAAGTTCGTCTGCCATGCAGTTTCCCTCTATGTCCCGGCGACCAGGGACCCAAATAAGGTACAGTCTGTTCTGCTTAGCCATCTCCTGTAGAGATCGGCGGCAGTCCAGCGCGATGTTCGAGTTAAACGTGAAAGAGTTCAGAGCCCTGATTGCAGCCTGGCTGTCACCTCGGCCCCTATCTTCTCTACCGCTTCCATGATAGCTGAGACCTCAGCCTGGAAGACGCTGCAGTGATCTGGTAACCTAAAGGAAATTTGCAGGAGAGGGTTTCGTGAGAAAACGCCTCCTCCTACCTTATTATCGAGTTTTGAGCCATCTGTATAGATGACATTGCTATTAGGTGGAGTATGAAACTCAAGTTTCCACTCCTCCCTGCTTGGAATACGTGTAATAAAATTACTTTCAGAAACCGAAGTCAAGGCGCACCGATCCGTGCTGCTCGGAATAGAGCAGAACTTATTCAAAATACAAGAGTGCCCTTGGCTTTCAGGGTGCCACTGGGATGTCTCTCTTAGTCGCAAAGCAGTCATCGCTGCTATTTGTTGTCCAATCAAATCTAAAGGATTAAGGTCTAAAATGGCGTTCAAGGCCTCATTTGGAGTGATTCTGAGCGCCCCACTTATGCAGTCATACTAGATCTTAGCGTGTAGATCTTGGTGTGTAGTCTAAGGTTAACCTCTTTTTCTAATGCAGGCCACCACACGATCACCCCATATAGGAGTATTGGTCTGACGACCGCTGTGAAAATCCATCGACAGATCCGGGGATTGAGACCCCATTTCTTGCCTATGGCTCTCTTACATGTGTAGAGGGCTACAGAAGCCTTCTCATGACGTTGAACTAGATTCTCCTTCCAGCTCAACTTCCTATCTAAAATAACGCCTAGAAATTTGGCACTTGTAGAAAGACTTAACCGGGTACCGTTTAGTACCGGTGGATTTACAGAAGGTACTTTATACTTTCTCGTGAAAAGTACAAGTTCCACTTTGCTTGAGCTGACCCTGAGCCCGCAGTGGGTGGACCACTTGGATACCTCCCGAAGCGCTCGTTGCATCAGCTCGCATAATGTTTGCGGAAACTTTCCCCTGATTGCAATCGCGACGTCATCAGCGTACGCGACGACTTTTGCGCCACCCCATGCCGTATCTCGCAGTAGCGTATTTACGGTGATGTTCCATAGGAGTGGGGATAGGACGCCTCCTTGTGGCGTCCCCCTCGACACGTGCCGTGACAATTCGCTCGCACCCAGCTTAGCCCTTACTACTCTGCAACAGAGTAGCTGGCCGATAAAGTCAACCAGTGAGTGTTCACTTCTTCTGGAAATACGTTATTAAAGGCGCCTTCAATGTCCAGGAAGGCTACAAGACAGAATTCCTTAACGCTGAGAGACTTCTCAATATAGCCGACCAAGCTATGGAGTGCAGTCTCAGTAGATTTGCCTTTGCGGTAGGCATGTTGGTCATTAGACAGTAGTCGACTGTCGATGGTATCGGACAGGTATGTAGCTACTAATAATCCTTTCAAGTGCCTTAAGAGCAAAGGATGATAGACTGATCCTTTGGGTTAGTGTGTGAGGCCTTACCGGCTTTAGGAATAAAGACAGCCGTGACATTTCTCCATGCCAACGGTATGTGATTTAGTTTGAAACAGGCCCTGAAAATAGTAGAGAGCCATTTTGCAGACAGCTCCAGTGTCTTAATTAGCTGGGCAGGTATTATCCCATCCGACCCAGCAGATTTGTACGGTTTAAAGCTTTGGATAGCCCATTTAACCTTTTCTCCCGAAACCGGTATATTAACGGGGTTGGAGGAGATGAGCGGAGAAGTTCCTTCCTCCGCAGTTGTACTACCAGGGAAATGGGTATCTAATAACAATTCAAGGGTTTCCTTTCCCGTTGAGGTCCAGTAAGAATACTATGCAAATAAAAATGAATTAGGTCTTAAACTTCTTTTACTTTTTTAACAACTTTCAGCAATAATTTCTACGTGCTAACGATTAAAATTTAAGTTAGGGATATTCCATAAACTTGATCAATCAAATTGTGAAGGAAGTTGATTTCCAAATATTTGGGTTTTCACATTCCCAATTAAATACGTTTGCAGTCGCGACATCTTAAAGGCAATGCAAAAGCTTTTTGCCCTCTTAAAAGTAAAGGTTTGTGAATTTTCTACTTGATTAATTTTTCTTTTTTTGTTTTTTTTTGGATAACGTTATGATTATAATGAAACTTAAATTTTTGAATACAACTTGAGATACTTCTTTTTTGAAATGAATATAACAGTTTAGAGGCAAGAACCATTATTTTTCCAATAGATGGCTATAGTAACCTGTATCTCGCATTGCATAAGTGCGATGGGGTTACGCCATATGCGGTTAAAAGGATAAGATTTCGTACCAAAGAAACTTCTCGGATGGTTTTGTTATTGCTTGATTTATGCCGGTATTCTTTAACTCAGTCTCATCTCAAGTCACTAAATTTGAGACTTTCCATAAGAGACATTTTTAGTGACTTGAGACGATTTCAGTATTCAGTAAGCAACAGTCTAAAAAAAATTTCACCAAAGGCTGTGGTGAAAAATAGTAGAGACAATCAGGTAGACTGTTCGTCGATAACACACAATATAATTTTTTAGTTCTTTGTCAACAATATTATTGCTATTTAAAACCAAAAATAATATGGTTATCGTAAAATTGGCAATGAAATTAACCGTGCAAAATGCTTGTTTCTGCATTTTATGTGAACCGATTATTTAAAATATATATAACTTTCAACAATCGATAAACGCAGCTCCTCATCCATACGCACATTCGCAAAATGGCAGAACAAGCTATTTAAGTAAATGCTAGCAAATGGTTTTGTTTTGTATTATGCTTATTGAAACTTAAGTGCTAGTTTTTTTTTACAGATTTAAGCAAAATATAGCAATCGAGCATGCGAGAGATCGCGTGCTACTTCATTTTAGAATTTGTTCAATACTTTCACTAATTTCTTGGTTTTTTGTCCTGCTCAGGACAAGGTGGCAAATTGCTGACTTTATTTTGAGATTAGAGACTTGAGACGGCTTACTGATTACCGAATAGTCTCAAAATCTATCTCACCATCAAAAAGTCTTAATTAGTGACTGGTGACTGCTTAGAGAATACCGGCTTTCATATAGTTTAATCATGCGTCAAAGTCAGACACCAGCAAAGAGAAAATACGCCATATATTATAGTTTTTCTTCGATAAAGGAGAAAATGAAAGCCAGGCGGCTAAAACTTTGAATAGATAGTGTTTATGGACCACATACAAAAAAAACCAATCACGCGCTATTTTCGTTTTATCGATTCCGCTCCAGTAATCTTGATGCCAAAGGTGCACCACACTCTGGAAGGCCAATTGTCAAAAATATCGATAAAATGATACAAAATCGTCGAGTTCGACTGTCATGTAGGGTCAACACTGTTCCGAACAATGCACAAAAAACCGCGTGGAATCATTTAGACTGTTTGGAACCTGTTCCATCAGAACAACGACAGACGACACACAGCGACTAGCGCTCGCCAGAAGTTCTGGGACGGGACCTGGCACTAAGTAGTAATCTCTGATTTTGCTGATGAAAATTTCGCCTCAAGAGAAGTTTGTGAAAATGGACTGTTCCATTTTGTTGCCAATAGGGACTAGGGTTTTTATGAGAGTGGTCTTACGACATTACATAAAAAATGGCAACAAGTTATCGAACAAAGCGATGCGTATTTCACCTAACACTGATCATTCTGAGCTAAATAAAACCATCAATTGAATGCAAAAACTACGGATTTATTTTTACTTGACCTAATATGCATATACGCACACACACACACATGAGTATTCTGGGACATGTGTACTATATAAGCCAAGAGAAAGTATTTTTCATATGTGCAATGCGAACAAGAAATCTGGGCAATAGTTGATGCTTTCGGCTTGTTGGTGTTGTTCTAAATACATGTACGAATTTGCCGAATTCTTGTTGGCTTTTGTTGCTGTTATCGTGTGCAGCAAAACATAACCTAATGAAACACCACAGAACAAGGACATCTCAACTTCGTTTGTTACATTCAAGTTTACTTTGTACTACATAACTATATGAATACATAATACGTATATGCAGATTTTCGCCCGGAGCTTTACAAACATGCATTCTCGACTTGTTCACCTACCTATGCAGCTACCTGCGCAGAGCTTGTTTGGTTAGTCGAGATTTCTGTTGCATACATTTTGGACAACTTGAAAAGTAGATAAGATTTGTAGTTTCCAGTTAGATTTTGAAATTGTATTATTTACCTTTATAATGCCACAAGTCACCACAGGCGAATGTTGCAAGCTCTATGCAGGCGAACAGTTAAATTATTATATTTGCGTATAACTAAATATGTGTGATTGTATCTATTTCGTTTTGTGGTTGTGTGGTATGCTCTGGCGGTATGTTTTTGTTTGCTATGGGCTCACAATTCTAATAAAATGTACGCCAGTGGCAAAGTTTTCGCCTCGACAGAATTTCATTACGTCGACGGGCATTTATGTATTGTACATGCACGAATATGATGTGGTTAATATTTAAGTAAGCGTTTGTATATTGCAAGTATAAAATGTAGAGAAATTCATTGGACTGAAACTATTATGACGCTGAACTGTTCAGAAATCAAAGTTTATTTTTCGATGGGCAAGAAAATAATTCGGTTAACAGAAATAAGTGGGGTTAGGTTCATTACGAAGAATTTCTCTTAATAACGGGCTTTTTAATAGGGACGCTACAAAAGTGGGCCGATAGTGACAGCAAACGACGCCATATTTTTCCCGCTCTTTTGCCATTTCTCTTCAGTAAGGTTTGCCATTTCATCATGGAAAGATATGCGAGCCAACATTGAGTCGAAATTATTAAAATTTACTACTGAAATTCGGAGTCAATGGCCTCAACTTTAAGAGCGCTACGTCCAATTTATGGTCATCGTAATCGTCCAGACAGATCCACAATTGAGCGTCTAGTAGAAAAATTTGAATCCACACTCATAGTACAAAATGTTCCCGTGCCAGTGAGACAAAGAAGTGCCCGTAGTGTCGAGAATATTGCTGCCGCTAGCGCATCAATTGAGGAAGACCCAAATCAGTCCCTCTCACGTCGTTCTAAAGCGTTGGACATCTCTGTGACGTCGTTGTAGCGAATTTTGCGAAAAGGTCTTGGCCTACATCCTTACAAGATCAAATTGACGAAGCCGCTTGTGCACAAGAATCGTCGTATGTTCGTGAATTGGGCTGAGCAACAACTTGAAAATGATCCGGATTTTCATCGAAAAATCATCTTCAGAGATGAGGCTCATTTCTGGCTGAATGGCTTCGTCAATAAGTCAAATATGCGTTATTGGACAGGCAGCAATCCACACGTACTCCATGAGTCAACATTCCATCACGAAAAAATTACGATTTGGTGCGGTTTATGGGCCGGCGGCGTCATTGGGCCGTACTTCTTCCGTGATGATCAAGACCGGTTCGTTACTGTGAATGGGAATCGCTACCGCTCAATGATAACCGAATATTTTTGTTCCGAATTGGACTTTTACAATATGTGGTTCCAACAGGATGGCACCACAAGCCACACAGCGAATGTCACAATCGACTTATTGGAAACGACGGTTTCAACTGCAGCAAGAATTCTATTTGACCCCCACTCATATTCCTTCCATTTTCGTAAGCGTGAGCACAGCAATCAGTTAATGGAATATCAAATTTGATCAAAGTCTCGCAAATCTAAGATGCGTTAGCTTCGCCTCTTTTCATAATATGATACTTCTTCATTAATTTTATGTCGGTGTCCTTCAAAATGAAAATTCTCTGCTCTGCGTGACTACAGCCAGGTGTTACAACAATCATAATCATGATGTATAAAATTCTGTACAAAATGTTTTCAAGCAATTATAATTCCTTTGAATATGTTTAAAAAATAAAAGTTGTTATAATTATATGGAGATATTATATCGAAATTTCCGTCACGCAAAGGGTCTCCTGACGACTCCGGTCCTGCTAGGAATCGTCTTCTCTCATATCGGTTCTGCATATGTCACGTACTTGATCCAAGATAACAATAAACCTCAATTTGCTCAAATTTGAGTAAAATAATTGTTTATGCGGGTTAAGAACTTTGATTAAAAGCATAATTTCTACATTATAGAAATCGAAAAAAACTTCTCCCAAATCACATATAACAGATAATTTACAAAAACTAGAAAACATTAGTACCTATTAAAATGAAAAGGGCGGTTTGCTTGGGAGCCTTGCGGCTACGCTTTATATCAAATGAGCGGCAATTTTCGGGGTTATATGGGGAGTTATATGGAGGTACTTAAATCGTTTCTTAGTAATCCCGTAATCAAATGTTCAGATATTATGCTACCAAAACAAAAAATTAAAAAGAACACATTGAGTGCCAAGGGGTTTTGACAAAAACCTTTCCCGGTTGCGAAGCACATTTTTTGCTATAAACTTGTGTTAAAGTAGAAAATATTCAGTTCTGTGCCAATCCCGGATGATTTTGTGGTTTATTTTGGATTTTATAACGGATTTTTTATGTCGCACGTTTCCGTACGACATGGCGACGGAATTGCAATCGTAAAAATCGCTGTCGTACGAAAATGTGCGACTCGATTTTTTTTTGGCTATTTCTTAATTTTTTTCATTTTACGCATTTTCCTGTACATTTATTTAAGTCGGTTTGGCAAAAAGTGTTTGCGAGGATCTGATCATTGATTTGAAAGGTCAAGGTCGAACTTTATATGTAGACAACTTTTACACAAGCTATGAATTGGCTCGTTCAATGCTAGATCAAAAAACACATGTTGTCGGTACACTCCGTGCCAACAAGAAACATTTCCCAAAAGAATTTATGGTTGCTCCTGTAAAGAAAGGCGAAGTAGTGGCTAGAGAAGATCCCAATGGTATAGTTGCTCTGAAGTGGAAAGATAAACGCGACGTCAGAATGCTATCTACGAAACATGCCCCGATAATGGTATCTACAACAGATGGAGCACGTAATCCTGAAGAGCCTTCAACTAGTCGAGGAGCGATACGTAAAAGACGAGCAACAGAAAAGCTGTGGTAGAATATACTAAGGGGAAAGCAGGCATTGATCTTTCCGACCAAATGGCTTCTTACTCAAATACCCTTCGCAAAGGGTTAAAATGGTATCGAAAGCTGGGAATTGAACTTTTACTCGGACTTTCCGTGGTAAATGCCTTTACTGTGTATAAAGCAGCTACGAATAAAAACATTAATATACGAACATTGCGTGAACGCGTTGCTAAGGACCTGCTAGGTCTCACATCTCCGCAGCCTGTATCGCTATCAAAAGATATTATCACAAAAAGAGTAGATGAAAATAATAAAACCATCCGACGTGCTTGCGTTTTATGCTACGCTGAATCAAAAAGAAAATTTAGTCGAAAGGAAGCAAGAAAGAATATCAAAAGGAAAACTACGTACTGTCCGCAATGTCCCAACACTCCCCAATTGTGTATTGATTGCTTTCCAAAATATTCATCTATTTTTCTATCTTTTTTATACTTTTTTTCCGAAATATCGAATGAATTCAAATAAATTTTCAAAATTAAAAAGAACCTCCGAGTTTTTATCATAAAAACCACAAAACAAAAAACTATGAAACATGGACAAAAATTTAGGGCAAACATTAGGCTACTAGAAAAACATTAAAAAAACCCTGAAGCCAAAAGAGTAGTAGTAGTCTAAATCGGTAAAAATAAATAATTCTAGTCGTTTTCTTTCACTTTAATGATTCGTTTTTGTTTGTTAGTAAGTGCGCGAGAGAGGCGGCTGCGCCCTGAAATGTTCCGCAGGAATAGTTTGTCGAGTGTTTTGAGCCTCAGCCTATCGGGAGCTGGGCACTCAGCACATCACTCACTGTGCAGACGGCCGTAAGCGTGTAGGTGTTTTCTTTGCTCATACCTAAAAGAGCTCTGTGTAAAGTTGAATTATAGGGCACCGAGAACTGACGGGTAATCCTATATGATCCTATACTGTTCCATGTCTGATTAGCTTTTGAGTAGTAAAATTCGGCAAGTTTGCTTTTAAACTCACTGAGCGAGGCACCCATGTCCACCGTGTGGGACAAGCTCAATGCAGAGCAGAGTATCAGAAATCGAGACCAGCTCCCTTCTATACTCATCCACTAGCTGGGATCTCACCGAGGTAGAAGACAGCGCCTAAATAGCCGCCTGACTGTCTCAGAAGATGTTTACCAGCGACCTCAAGGGGGCATTTTGCTTTATGCATCTTACTGCCTCTTTTAGTGCAAATGTTTCGGCCTGAAAAATGCTTGCATGGTCCGGAAGGCGGAATGTAGGAGTTGTGTCATTAGCATTAGTAGTAGTTAATAGTGTTCCTTAGTATGTACAAAGCCCACTTAGTCTGTGCATATGTTTCTTTTATCTTATAGAAGTGTCGTGTCGCGACTTTATGACGCGACATTGAAAAATCACTCACACAGCGCTAAAGAAGTTTTACTTCACAAATTATAAAATAATACACATATTTTTTTCTCAAATATATAGTCATCATGCCTTATACTCGTATGTACATCTCTACATACTTAGCTCACGTCCAATGTCAGCGTGCAGCAATCCATTGTCATCTGATATCGCTCGAATAAAACAAAAAACAATTTCAATACTTGGATCAATTGCTTCTTAAGGAAAACTCCACGTTCATTTTCGTTTTTTTCTACTTTCTCAGTTTCAACTGGCAGTCAATGTGTCATCGATAGCCAATATCACTGGATAGTTGCGAGGAAACTTCACTCCAGCACACACAGCCAGCCACACGCGCATGAGCGCAGTGTTTTCAGACGTCGCCGAAAGTGTCGGATGAATGAATGCTGCAGAAAAAAGTTTCTAACTACATATGTATGTATGTGTGTGTGCGTGTGTGTGCGTGTGTGTGTTCGTTTATGCAAGCGAAAGAATATAACATACATATATGTAAGTGCCAGTGTACATTTCAGTGCATCTAGCCAATTCAACAATTCTACAAGTTTTCAATATTTCATTTTTAAACTATGTACTCACATTATATTATAATGGATGTTTGCGTTGTGGTGGGAGTGAGACGCCACTGGTCGTCGCTGCTTGTGTAGTGTAGTGCAACAAAAACCAATGAACCCGTCACATTATGACCAGATAACTGAGCAAATGTGAGCAAAGTGCGCTGGGTGCGCTGGGTGCGCAGCAGGCAATCATGTGTGTGTGTGTGTGTGTGTGTGTGTGTGTGTGAATTCAACGAATGTTTGCTTTAACGCTGACATATGCCCAATATAAACAATATAAGGCACACACACACACACATGTGCGCACATTCAATGGCAAACATAGCAAACAATTGCCAACAATGGAAGAAAAATGTGAGAAGTGCAAACTGTTGGAAAATATAACCGAGCAAGCACAGTTGCAAACCGATAATACACGACTATTCTGCTGCGCTGCACATGTGTTGGTGCATATCCTTGTCACATCCATACACATCTATGTATGCACGTATGTGTGTGTGTATACATATGTTCTATATGTTCCAGTTTTTACTGGCCTCCTACTTTCTTCGCAATATCATTGCTTTCCGCCGTTGCCACATTTTCCTTCCATGTTCTTAAAAGCAGCATGTTGCAACTTCAAGGCTGCAATTTACTTCCGCTGTCAGTCGATTGTCTCAAGTTTAGCTTACATTGTCTGCCAGCACATCTTTGTTTGTTTGTTTGTTTGTTTGTTTGTTTGTCTACGTAGTAGCTGTCTGATTGTTCGACTCAACTGTTTGTCCATTCCGACTGTCAGCTGGAGGAGAATATTCTACTCCGCATCTCGGTGTAAGTAAATACAATTGAATTTTTGCATGTGAGTGTGTGACAGGTCCTTGTCCATCTTTTGCTGGCTTGGATTTAAGTGCTGGTTTTATATATTTACGATTTTTCGCTCACAATAGCTCATTCGAAATTGTTTTCTGTGTTTCTTATCCTTGTAACACCATTTGGTTTTATTACAAATTTATTTCATACATACCGATTTATGTACATTAGATTGGAGCCAATTTTTAGTTACGTGTTAGTACATTTCTAAAATGCGTGTTCTGTGTGGCAAACGTGCAGAGCACTTCGCACATTTTACGGTGCATGTCATCGTTCATTTGATTAGGTTGTACGCAATACCAAAGTACATAGAGCGTTAAGAAGGGACAACACGTTACTTGAGTGATTAAGTGAAAATATAAGGCTACCCTGTTGATCAATGTTGATCTTATAGTTTTATGTTCTTTGGCAATACAATGATCGATTTATATCTAAGTTTACTCTTATGGGCAATGCCCATCCAGTCTATGACCCAAATTTGTCGATATCGATTATTAACTTGGTATTTTCACAACATGGAAAATTTTGAGGAAAAATCTTGTTATACACTAATACAAAATCCAACCAACTGAACATCAAGTATCAGTATAGTTTCAATAGTGGCGGGGATTGGCAATGCGCATAAATTAGAGCGTTGGTGTAAAATTTACCCCACGTCATTATTAGTGGAAATTTTGCATAGAAAATATTTTACTACCACATCTGGGTTAACGTAAGTAATTCATAGAAAAAAAAATACTACACCTCTACGTTAGCGTAATTTTAAGTGGAAAAATGTTTACAAAGAGGTTTTCAGAGAATAACTTTTAACATTTTGGAATATTTTTTGGAAGTTAATATTATTTACACATATTATTTACGATTACTTTCAATTAAAGTGAAAAATGGCACATTCAAAAAATTTGAGCATTCAAGATATTATCGGAATACTGGAAGGAGATGATGAGTTTTACGATGATGAAATTTATGATGGTACAAGCGACTTTGATGACGAAATCGTCGATCCAAATTTTTGCACTGAATTTTGCAGTGACAGTAACTCAGAAACACTCGAGGTGGATAACGGAGAAGAAATTAACGTATTAGAAGAGCAAAATGTTGAAGACATTGAAGCAAATGAGATTGAATTTAATAATAACAATGTTTCTAAAAGTAGTACGTATTACTACGGAAGAAATCGTATTAAATGGTCAGCACAAGAACCACAAAGATTTAGTAGAACTCCTTTGCATAATATTATACGATTACCAACCTCAGTGAGTTCTACACAGAATCAAGATGAGCCGGAAACGATGAAGTTTCAATATTGGTCACGGTTTTTTGATGAAGATGTTGATTGAACACAATTAACACAATCTGTATTGAGATTATGCAGTATTATAAAAGGGAGTAACAGAAACATTACTGCAGATAATTGGTTCTCATCAATTCAGTTAGTGGAAGTACTAAAAGAGCGTCAACTTACATATTTAGGTACTCTCAGGAAAAATAAAAAGGAAATTCCTTTAGAATTTTTACCAAATAAAAAATAGGCCAATTTATGGGTTTGCAAAAGATATCACGCTTTTATCTTATGTGCCCAAGAAAAATCGTTCAGTTATTTTAATTTCTTCGATGCATCAGCATAAAGCAAATGATACAATAACAAATAAACCAGAAATGATTGCTGATTATAACAACACCAAAGGAGGAGTCGATGAACTCGACAAAAAGTGTTCAATTTACTCATGTAGTCGCCGTACACGACATTGGCCTTTAGCTATATTTTACAGATTGATTGATATAAGTGCAGTTAATGCATATATTTTGAATCAATCTGGACGTAACTACAATGAAATTTCGAGAGCCAACTTTTTAAAAATACTCGTTCTTTACGGGACATTATTCACATGATATTAGGTAAGGCTTCTCTTCCAGACCCTGTTAACGAAACACTAGATTGGTCCAAATCAAGCAAGTTATGTTACATTTGTCCTAATAAATTAAAGAGAAAAACAACTCATACTTGCTTAGAATGTCAAAAACCAATGTGTATGGATTGCAGCAAACGCTTGTGTATTAACTGTGTGAATAATGAATATGATGAGTAATTTTTAAATTTACCCAAATGAATGATTGTTATTTTCTAAAATATAAGATACTCAAGAATGCTCCTTCTTTATAATAATTTATATGTATTAGGCTGTGAATTGAATTTACTGTTAAGTTTTTTTTTTTATTTTTTTAAGTACAGGTTAAGGATACCTCTATTTTATGTTTGTATAAAAAGGCTATTGAAATAAACTACCTATTTTTCGCAAATTTACAAAAGCTTTTATTTTTTTTCCAAATACTGTAAGTGGAATTATTTTAGATGTCTTTATTTGAATACAAAATCATTATAACATGAAAACGTATTTTTAATTAAAAGGAAGAAAATGGTGTCAAATTTACTACCACCTCTACATAAACGCTCAAAATTTTCACCTCATCAAATAGAATTTGATTTAACAATACAGAGGCAGTATAGAGTTCACAATGTCTCTTATTCTTATTATTAAAATAACACGTTTTATTTGTCTTCAAGAAATTTGCGAAACGGATACAAGAATTTTCATAAGATTTAGGCTGAGTACCACCTAATTACTAAAAAGAGAAAAAATCCCTCGTGTGTTCTTTTTTTATGGGACAGTCTTACCATTATATTTTGTTTGTGTGCTAGCTTATTTCATGACATATCCCATAATTATTTAAATGTAGAAGAGAACATTACGTATGCAACTATTTCAATTCATTAATGTGTAATATATTTTTTTTATTACACAAGTTTATAATAGTTATGTGCCCTTTACTCTATGAACTTACGCGTTTTAAAATCAACTTACAGGAACTAACAGGGAAAATGTCCCCGTATGTCAAAATCCCGTATATGAAGGCGATTTTGGTAGAGTTGTGTAGAGAATGGAGTTTCAAGAACTTTTTTTCTGGTAAAATCATGAAAAATCCCTAGCGATCGGTTTAAAAAAAAAACAACAAAAAGAAAAATTGTACGTTGTCAAGACGGGAAATGTTTTTTAAGGAAAAGTACTGGATGAAAGCTAATACATATGCACATTTAGCGTTAGTGTACACTTCTGGTTTATACATCTAGAACATAAGTATCTGACACAATGACAATTTTTTAAAATTCATGCCATGCTCTTCGTGGTACCTTGCAATTTCACACACTATGAATACATACCAGTATTCACTCCTGTAAAGGCAAGTCAATTATATTGAAATTTTAAAACTCGTTACCCATATTTTTTCAAAATGAGATACACGGTTTGGGGTTCAACATTTTTCTAGAAGACCATTTACGGAAACTAAATAATGTCATTGGCGCTTGCTTTTCTGCCTGTCGACGCTTCAATTCCAATTTCCGCCCTTCCCCGCTTTCCATTTCGCCGTCAATTGGGTATTTCCAACAAACTATTTTACATTTCTTACACCACCATCGCTTATTTTTTTCGTGACCACCGATGCTGGCATTAAAATTCCGTAATGTTTAGTAGTTGATGCCGGATTGGTTGCTTATTAATTTTTGAGCCTGTCAAATGTAGCAAATATAACCACTTATTCAATTAAAGTGGGTGGGGAAGAAACGTGAGAATGCTTTAACGAAACATACCGTAGAACTTTTTTCGCTCAAATTCGTTTTAGAAATTATGATGACAAATGACCTCCTCAGTCACCGAAGAAATTGATCATTGAATTTCCATTGGTTAAACATCAATCACGTGACAATTTTGAATCAGTAGCCAAAAATTTCTGTTATCTTGTGCTTACAAATTAAAAACGTTACCCGTACTAACTTTCTTGAAGGTTTTTTTTCAAGATTTTCCTTTGTTTTTTTGAAAAAAAAGATGTATTAAAAAATTGTATCTATGCCCCTTTATTCTAAACCCAGTTTTGCATGTTCGGATTCGATACCATATAAATTTTCTTATATTTGTCTTCAGAAATATGACCACTATAGTTAAACAGGGTAAATATTTTTATCGTTGCAACTAAGAGTTATTTTTCAACCTTATTTTTTTTAGATTGTTAACAGCTCAGTTCACTGATATGAGATTTTATTTTAAAACTTCGTAACTACACCTTTCACAAAGATTAATTGGTATTATTACCTGGGTCCAATGTTTGTAGGTACAAGAAGAAGAAAATGATTTAGATCCATACCTAAGTATACTAAAAACATCAGGACCACGAGCTGATTCGATTTAGACATGTTGTCTGTCTGTTTGGACAAACTAGTCGCGGTGTTTTAGAGATATCTAACTGAAACTTGTTAGGCAGATGCACATCTGTAATGTTTTAGACATTTTTCGGAACCGACCAGACCGGCCGTTATGTAGCTGCTATAATAAAAATCATCAAGATCGGATTACTATAACTTGTAGTTTCGATCAATTGATGGTTTTGCGTTATATATCCTATGCACATTAAATCAGCTAAAATCATGTAATTTGGCTTTTCTATCATTAGGTTTTGCTTTAAAGCTTCTATAGGTAGACAGGCCATTTGTTTATCAGATCTTACCAGGTCTACTGAGAAAATTATCAAGAATAGGATTTGGTTGAAGACCTTAACAGTTATAGCATTCGTTGGAATACGATTGCGCCAACTAGGACTGAATGCTATGCAAAACAATTTCCCTACTGCAAAGCATAAAACTGTGATTGATTGGTTATTGCCGAGTTTTCCAGAAAATAGTATAAGGGCATAAAAAATCTCCTACTGTAACCATGACGGGATACTTCTACTACTTGATATAACACTTGTATTTGTATTTAAGTATTTTGATTTTTCCAGAACAATACAATTTATTTTATCATAGACGATTTATTTTATTTGAGTGTATTTCATTTTATATAAGAAAAATAAATAAAATTTCAAAATGGAATATATTTTACCTTAACAATACAGTACTTTTTTACTCAAGGCCAGTAGTTAGTAAACTTTTTAAATTAAATAAAAGTAAGTTTTTCCTATCTTCATTTTAGTTTTATCGATAAACCTACATATATATCACATCTGATTCCTCACAGTTGATTGTCAATTTTTCGCTTAGTGTTGCTGTAAATTTTTTTAAGGGTATTGCTAGCTTACATTTTTCTTCGGCATAATATTGTAATTTTTTATTCTTTCGGACAGTTCCGGAACGTATTTGCTGACTTGTATATATGTATGGTTTATATCATTTTTATTTTATTTACCCCGCCCCCCCCCCCCCCCCGCCCTCCTAACAAACTTTTTCCTTTTAACAACTCGGCACAAAAAAAAATTAATTATAAAAAAAACAAAAAAAAAAAAAAAAGATCCGTACGTCATGCGGACTGTGCCCCTCATGTCGGTTGGGCGGGAAAGAAGGTAACCGTTGGGCTTATTATTATTATTATTATTATTACCATGATAGTATGATAATAGGAGAATCCTTCCTATTAAATTTACGGCTGCGCTTATTAGAGTTCTCTTGTCACGTTTCGAATGTTTGCTTTTGTAATCTCCTAATTAAAAGAAAACCGGCACTTCAAATGTAAACGCAATATTTATGAACAACACTCTGTAATGCCAGGGGCGGATCCAGCAGGGGGTAATGGGGGAAATTTACCGCCACCCGTTAGAGCTCGAAATCTGATAGATTACTTGTATACCGTAAAAAATAGGATAAATTGAATTCAGAAATTTGCTTTGGAATCATTCAGGAATAAGCCAAATAAAAATGTCACTAAAATGCCGATTGTAATTTTAGTTGGATCTTTTAGTGTACCAAAATTGTTTTGTAAGAAACATGTTTCTGTGAAGTAGGGGGGAAAAGGGTATAGTGGATTTTTTCTGCTTTCGATTGAGTTTCACACCGACTATCATTCCGAATAACACATACTCCAGATTTGAGGTATAACATTATTTTTTCGCCCTAACAATCGTTTCTGGATCCGCCCCTGGTAATGCCAATGGGCTCAATCGAGATATCGATTAAAATCAAATTAAGACAGGAAAAACTTAATTATGTTTTATTTTTAAAGTTTTCTAATTACCGGCCTAGAGAGCTCAAATTATAAAATGTATTGCAAACGTGGCGGCCGTAAAACAATTTCAAACAATTTTTTTATATTTGCGAAGGGTTTGATTGGTTCGACACGGCCGAATAAAGCACTTCTTTACTTGTTTTATTGTAATTTTTTATATGGAAAGAAGATAAAAAGTATTTTGAAAACTGAATATTTTGACGGCAAAAGTGCTTAAAAAAATTAGGTAATTTTTTTTAGTCTTAAAAGGCATAAAGATTTCGGCAGGGCAGGAGACGACCCTTTTTTAACTTGGTTTAACTTGAGTTAAATAAATGGTTGAATGGACATACATACATACATATATACCTACAGTATATGACATCCAATTACAATTATTATAAAGTCAGGTCTAGTCAGCGGTCTTTAAATTATTTACATTATCGATGACGTTAACTTTAACTGTTGGACGACAATGCATTACCAGTAACCAACAAATACATAAACTAGTACTCTAACACCAGCCGGATAGCTATGCGACACTCACACTCACACAATCTTAATTTGCTAATGTAAACACGTACTTACCAAAATAATTTATGTGAAAGCTTGCTAAGTATAATGGCGGTATAAATGTATTACAAATTGTATTTAGTTACACATCAAAACATACTACATATGTATTTATATAAGAGTGTACGTATGTATGTACGTACATATGAGTGTAATTTTAAGTAAATGAATCTTTAGCTTGAGTTGTTTCGACAATAAACTCATTCTGGCCTCAGGACATGCGGTTATGCCAACACCAGAAGTGTCATTGTGAAAATTATATGTTTAATGACATTGGATATGACAGATAAGTATTTTAGGTGTAATCACGTAGAAATGCACACAAAGGTATGTACGAGTATTGAATATTCATACGCCTTCTAAAAACTCTTTAATATCGTCTATCTATGCGTAATCGGAATATAAGGAGTGTGCAATTGCCATGTATGTCAATATTACGAAATGTATCTTGACAAGTCGTTGGCATTATAAGAATTGTGTATACACCTTAAATAACAAATTTAATTGGAAAACATTTGTAGGAATTTGTATGTAAAGGAGAAGCCCACATCTGTATACTTCTGAGAGTTGGGCGAACGGATTATTATAAATAATAGGGCTAGTAATTATTTCAAAAACAGAACAATAACAAGTGGGTCGTTTGAGCCTTCTATAGGTCATTAAGTAGAATGATAAATGTGTCATGACAGTATAAGAATAACGTAGGCATTGCGACTGAATTGGTAGCATATTTGATTCACGAATGAACATTAAATTAAAGTTACTAGCTTATTTCTGGCCTTATACTCGTATTTATGAATCGATTATACAATTTATAGAGCTTTAGGCCAGGTTTGTATTAGGGAATAATATGAGATACCACAATTTTTCAAAGTAGTAGTAACCTGGCCTCAAGCTCTATAAAGTTACTAGCTTTCGCTGGAATGGGTATGTGATAGATGATCCATTCAGGTTATATTATTACGTTAAATTTGAGTACTTGCTTTCATATATTTATTTTATTATTTATTTATTAATGCAAAACTTTTCAGTGTGTTGAATAATGTCAAGGGAGCGAAGCTTCGTTGAAATATATTTGGAAGATTGGTTCTACCATGCAAATAGGCTGTTACTCGTACCGAATAGTTGTGATGTCATTTGGAACGGTCAGATTGCAATCATGTTGCGTTACTCACCGGGGGCAGAGTCTTCTCATGGATATAATGAAATTTACCAATGTTCTTATATTGAAATTAAAATTTAAAATTTGTTAACCAAGTGAACGAAATCTTCTTCTGCTCAGTATCGGATCGAAACGAAATGATTTTTTTTTTTTGCTTCTGATATTCTATGCGCCTTCAACTCCCAAACGGTCTGCTTTATTCATTCCAATTTAGGAAAATAGAAAAATAAGCAACATTTTACGTCAGCACCATCTAGCGTCAGTTCTAGGTAAAATTAAACCTAAACATTAAATTCTTGATCCCAAACACTGTAACATCCCACAACTTTCTGTAACAATTCCAAAAAAAAAAATTTGATCATATTTAATCAATACTTCTTGTATAACAAATTTAAAAACCTATAGTGAAAACACCAGATGTATGTGTTAGTAATTTTATAGGAGTTATAAACTTGCATTAACTTTAGGTTTCATCCATTGGATTATAGGAGTTATAAACTTGCACTAACTTTAGGTTTCATCCATGGGATTATGGGAGTTATAAACTTGCATTAACTTTTGGTTTCATCCATGGGATTATGGGAGTTATAAACTTGCATTAACTTTATGTTTCATCCATGGGATTATGGGAGTTATAAACTTGCATTAACCTTAGGTTTCATCCATGGGATTATGGGAGCTATAAACTTGCATTAACTTTAGGTTTCATCCATGGGATTATGGGAGTTATAAACTTGCATTAACTTTAGGTTTCATCCATGGGTTTGTGAGAGTTATAAACTTGCATTAACCTTAGGTGTATTCCAAGTGAGGGCTTGAACGCTGTTTAAGATTTTCTGGCATTGGATTTGGCAGGACAACAGATGTCAGGGATGACTGCTCTGCGATTAAGTGAGACATCTCTGTGGCATCCCAAAACCCATGGAAATATTAACCAGTTTTGACTTATTCTAAACGGTTACTGAAAGTATCTACAAGAGTCTCAAGTATAGAGGAGTTGAAACTAGAGTTTAACACTCACCTCATAGTATTGTCATCTATACAGATGGCTCGAAACTCGACAATAGGATGGAAGCAAGCAACCGTTTTCTCACGAAACCCTCGACTACAAATTTCTCTTAGGTAGAGAAGCTTGGAAGCGGTTTTCTTGGAAGCGACATCTTCGTTTTTAGTGATGGCCAGGCCTGAATCAAAGCACTGAATTCTTTCACCTTTAGCTCAACCATCGCAATGTATATTTTTAAATATGTGATATGCATGTATATTCAACATACTCTGTATTAAACCATTTTTTAACGTCTAATGTCACTTCAAGCATATGTTAAAATAAATTAAAATTTAGAACACCGCACGCCCGATATCTATGCAAACTAGGTATAAACCGCTAAAAAATCATAGAGTTCGGCTTAGTGGTTGGAACCACTTAGTGTTTTTGAACCGCGGTTCGGTTCGCTACAAATGGTTGTTCAAATACTATAATAATAATAAGTGATATGAATATATCAAAAGTATGACAAATACGAATATTTATGTACGTACTAATGTAGATCAAAACAAAATACTTCGTTAGTGAGAATACTAGAGACACCCGGCAGATTTTGTCCTGCCTATATTTATTTATCAATTCCCGCTTGCGTACAGTTTAGAACATATAACTGAATATTTTTTATGTAACCTTGTTTCTAATTTAATTTAATTTGACTTTTAAAAAAATGTGGCACTCCACTTTAAAATATACCTGCAATCACAAATAAACAGTTTGACACCCATATTTTACTATTTCACACCATTCGTGTATAAATTAATTGAGTTCGACTTTTCAAACAGGTGGCAACCCTTACAAAATAGCTATTTCTTCTTTCCGAGATAAACCGCTTCACATATTTCATGTAGCTTTTGTTTGCTTCGTTAATTAGAAAAATTAATATATCATGGAACTTTTGAACTGGTATTCATACTTGAAAAAGTAAAGCCAGAAGGCTCTATAATTTTATGGGTTTTTAGAAAATTATATCAATTAAGTTAACTTATTAAATAGTCTAAAATAAGTCCAGTCAACATAACAAAAAGAAGCAGGCTGTGTCAGAGACGTAGAATACGCCATCCGATAAGACAGAAAACATATGTAACAATAAATGATAAATAATACAAGCAAATGAATTTCTTTATTTGATAGTTACTTTGGATGATATACATAAGCTTATGATAGGAAAAATAGGATAAAAATGTTTTTAAATTATCAATTAAATTTCTCGCAAAAACGAAGTCAATGGCTGTTATCAATAGTAAAGATAAATGATAAATAACATACGCGAATCAATTTTATTATTTTTTTTGCAGTGCTTGGCAGCATTTTCTCTTCTTTTACTCTACTTTAACTTGCCCGCCTAAAATTATGCAATACAAAGAAAGGGCTGCACGAGTACATTTAAATCGCCCAACAGCAAACACTCAACCAAACACCACACACATATTTGTGTGCATGTGTTTATACAAGTTTCATTTGAGAAATTTAAATATTAGGAAGATATCAACCAACATGAAATGTATGTCAAACGAAAGCTAACATCTTCATTTGACTACAAAAAAAAAAAAAAAATTAATCGAGCCGTTTCCTTATAATTAAAGAAATAGAGATTACAACAATAAAAACCTGACATTGGTGCCCATACCGTAAGGTAAGACGTATTCTACGCCAAAACTGCATGCGCAGAATTTTTAAATTGTGACTAAACATTTTTACTTGGAACATTTTGACTAGTCCGATTGTGTTTGTTTAGCAGTTCCGTCGTCCTAACCATTATGGCATGTGTTTAACTGGATCGACATATCTCTGTTTCTTATACCTAAGACAAATGTACGTAAGATATAACATCATTGAGTCTTCACGAAAGTTATAAAAATAAAACAGCTTAACATCGGATAAATGTAACCCAGTAAAGTTCTAAATGAACTTTCGTCTCAAACATTAACAGTTTTGGGGCACTTTTATTACAAAAATAGAATAGTAGTCTAACAACAATAGCACAATCAATATAATTGAATCAGCCGAATGACGCTAGCCTTCCATTGCGTGAGAAGATGTTGTCATGTCCGAAATAGCAACTACTTACAATTTCTATCACAAAACGTCATAAAGTTATCGTAAGTGTCAACCGTCATGGAAAACAGTTTTTTTTTTGCGCCCGCCTAAAAATATACATATATCCAATACTATTCTATTTCGCGTTCATAACATTCATTATTAAATTTAAAGAAATTTTATTAAAACCGCATATCTATCACATTTTTTTAGAGGACTTCTTAGCTAAAACAAAAGTATGTGCTCGACTGCAGTTTTGTGATTTCCCTTCTCCACTCTCTCACTCCATTCTATCCTAAGAAATTATTTAAATTATTACCAAAGGTTTAATATATATTTATGTAGGTGTGACGAAGAAATTGTAATTCCCCTAAAACTTCACCATAGCAGAAATTTTTATTTTGGGTTAATAAAATTTATTTCCGTTTTTTTTTATAGCATACCAATTGCACTGCGGAGCAAAATTTTGCGGTCGGAGATTTTTAAGTCGATTCAGGGTAATTTGGAGGCGCTGATTACGAAAATAATATCAGTTTTGTCAAATAGGCTCTAGTTTTTCAAATAAAGACTTTTAAATATTTCACGAAAAAACCTAATTAAAAATACCAGTATGGATTTAATTATATTTTTATTGCGCGCCTGTATAAAAATAATACAAATATAAAAAAAATATATTCTTTTCATTAATTAATTAAAAAAAAAAATACAAACAACTTTTTCTGTTATTAAGTTCCAGCAGTAGTCTGCCATCATGTGGTCGTCCCATCGATCTTGGTATCTTTCTTCCATTATTTTTATGTCCTGGTGGAACCGTTTACCTTGTTCCTCACTGTAATCGCCTAGGTTGTCTGGGAATTTGTCCAAATGACTATGTAAATAATGTAATTTAATGCTCATTTTAGCTCCTAGTTTGCGAAAATTGAGAAGCATATCAGCAACTATTTTTGTATAGTCTGGTGATTTATGATTTCTTAAAAAATGTTTGACTACATTAACAAAGCTTAGCCAGGCTTCAGATTCAATTTGTGACATATGGTTTAAGAATTCAGTTCAGAATTCTTTTAGAAGGGTACGAATTTGAGGACCATCGAAGACTCCTGCTTTTAGTTTTTCCATACTAAGGACTGGACATTTTTTGCACACATATTCGAAACAGTCACCTGTCTTATCAAGGGCTTTGATGAACTATTTCATTAGCCCAAGCTTGATGTGAATTGATGGAATAATGATTTTTTCTCGGCTTATCAGTTGGTCATGAACCACATTTGCTGTTCCTACCTCCACGTTTTCTCTTACCGGCCAGTCCTTTCTAATACAATGTTCATTTCTTACACGACTGTACTATAAACATATAAAACAGGGGTATTTAGTATACCCACTTTGTTGGCCCAATAAAGAATTCACCATCTTCAAGTGCACGCATACTGACCACTTATGTTGTGCATACAAAATCTATGCTAAAACAATTTTTACATTTTCGTATTCTTCTTTTGGTTTCGAACTATGCTCCCTTGAAAGGGAAATAAAATATTTAAACCAACGTACTACTTGTTTCAATAATTTATATAACAAAACTTATTGTGGAATAATTAAATTAATACAACTGGTATTGGATCATATAATTTTTTTTCATTAATTTCTTAAGTTTCGTTTATCTCAAGAACTAGAGCCAATCCAAAAAAAGTAAAAACACAGCTCGTAAGCCTGCTACTAATGTTAATAAAAACTATGTATTAATAAAATCACGACCGCAGTTTTTTCTTTAATTTTTGTTACGCAGTGTTATTTTTATGCTCCAAACTTTCAATAACATTTTCGCTTTGATCTACTTCATTTGTTTCACTCTCATAATTGTTATGCTATGACGTAAATTACCTGTCAACGGTTAGTATATGACCATCGCGAACTCGCACCCAGGACACTGATTTGTTGCCGAGCTGCTTCACCTAGAAACGAGAAAAGAAGAACAAATATAGTAGAAAATCAATTCATTTATATGAGTATATAAGTATGTATGTATGTATGCCTGTGTATCCATTACGCGTACTTATCTGTATGGACATTTCACAGAGCCACTTAATCGACTTTGGAATTTGGAATGTAATATTTTAATTTAAGTTTTACCAATATTACCTGCTAAGCTACAGCTTTGTTTTACTAAATGTTGAAATATTTCATCAAAACATTGTTATTTAGACTTGACAAGATATATGTAAGTGATAACTCGAGTAAGATAGCGAAGTGAGAGCGGAGTAAGAGCGGAGTTCTTCACTCGCCCCTCCAACCAACCATTTCAAATGTTCACAGATGGATAATGTATGGTTAAGAGTTTGCTTTATAATTTCGCAGCAAGAAATAAACTCCGCCCACCATAGTAGAATATAAAATATCCTACTAATATTAGCTACTGTATATTATATTATTAATGTGAAAGTTTGTGTGCGGGAGTGTGACTGAGTGTGACTGAGTGTGTGAGTAAGATATTACCTTTTCAGGCCCACATGACTGGGCAGAATTGTACAAAATTCAACACACAAACAGCCTATACATTAACACACTGGTTATATTTTATTGAAAGTTGTCAAGTGTTAAAAAGTTATAGTCAATTAAATAAATAAGTGGCATTACATAACGCGATATAACAACTGGATATATCTACTTAACCCATTACCGCCCACTGTCCCCATACGAGGACACCTCTTCAAATAGCGAAATCTTCAAATACTGAAAACTAATAATGTTACTACAGATATGACATATAGATGGCACAAAGAGTAAATCTAAACAAAAACATATGTTGATTGTGTCAATAAAGAGTAATTTCTAGCGCTTCAAAGTTTGGCATTTCGTCGTGTTAATTCTTGCGGAGTATTTATATATACATTTTCGAATATATAGTGAAACTAAACTAAGCTTTTTTTTACTAAAATATTAAGTGAAGAGAGCACAAGCTTTTAGAAGTGGTATCGTGTTGAAAAAAACCCTGCCATTGTAAGCGATGAAGAGGAGGTAAATGAAGATGATTTGGTATGCTCTACCATGCCGAATGATATGACTGGAAGAATTGAGGTAGTTCCACGTCGTCAAGACGACTCCGAATGGAATGAAATAGATGAAGGGACACCTGCATGCTTTGCTAAGCGTAAAAGAGTAGATCAAAGTAATCCTAATTATAGCATTAAATATCACCCCACTGATTTGGTTCAAAAACGAGTAGATAGCTTTGTTAATATAATAAGCGGTCGGACCCATACGGATTTGTTCAAGAAAATTATTGACATCGATGTTCTTACAATGATTGCTGATAATAGCGTTATGTACGCCACTCAAAATAACAGACATAATTTTGTCCTAAGCACCGAAGAAGTGAAAGTATTTGTGGGAGTTTTGCTTTTTAGTGGATATCACCAACTTCCTAAGGAGCGGGCTTATTGGAGTGTAGATGACGATCTTCGCGTTCCAATGGTTGTAAATGCAATAAGTCGAAATAGGTTCTTAGAAATCAAAAGAAACCTGCATTTTGTTGATAACAGTCTTGCCACTTGTTCAACTGACAAAATGTTTAAGGTAAAACATCTAACGGGGAAACCGGTTAGATTTGGATATCGGAATTGGGCAGCAACAAGTGGAGATGGATATTGTTATAGTTTTGACGTGCACTGTGGTAAACCTGCAGAGAAGACTAAAGATCCGCTTGGTGAACGAGTAGTCAAGTCCTTACTAGAAAAATTACCTACATATAGTACCAACGGAACATATTGTATATTTTGATAATTTTTTTACCAACTACCATCTGCTATGCGATCTTAAAATCTAAAACAATTGGGTTATAGAGCTACTGGTACATTACGAGATTACAGAACAAAAAGGTGTTCACTTATATCCATAAAAGAAATGAAGAAAACAAGTTCTAGAGCGGAATATGATTATCGATTTGACAAAAATAATGAGATTACAATGGTACGATGGAAGGACAATAAGGTGGTCACAATGGGAACAAATTTTGATTACATAGAGCCCTTAGGAAAAGTACGACGATGGTGTAATATTCGAAAGGAAAAAGCGAATTTCGATATACCCAGACTGTTTATAAATTATAATTATGCACAAAAACACTTTGCGTTGAACGCAAGTGCTTTGCTCAATTTCATACTTGAACTGCCCATTGTCCCCAGGTGAGGTCACCCATTTTTCTCAAAAATTAAACAAAAAAATTTAAGTTTTTTCTTTTTAACTTCTTATTTGTCCATGAATGAATTAATAAATGACAATGAAAACAATTTCCTACTAGCAGATTTGATTTGGGCGTTAATGGGTTAAAATAAAATTTTGGACATATACTTACATAGTTCCTTATATAAATTAAAACAGAATCAATTCGGAAAGGGAACTTCTTAAAAAGATTAAATTCAATTAAATCAATCAATGAAATCAAATATTGCAATATTGGTATCAAATGAAAGTGGAAAGCTAAACTTAATTTTTAAAATGTTTTGAAAGAAGGTTGACATCTGTTTAAATGCCAATGAAGATAAATTAAAAAAATAAATGGCGTTTTATAATATGAGTGATTATAAGTTAAATCAAATTTTGAAATATTGGCTGCAAAAAAAAAAATTAAGAAAATTTTATATTGAAAATAAACCTTGGAGGGGATGAGTTTTGATGCCACTTAAAGGAAAATTTGTATATGAAATCATTAAGTTAAAGCAAGTATCAGAGTATGGCTCTCAAATGAAGCAAGAATTTATCAGCTTCCTGATACGTAACGGTATTGCTCTGAAACAAAAGCGCTTATACGAAAATTTGTTTGAAGAGGGCTGCCATCGTTTAAAAAACGTTGATACAATAAAATTGGTAAGGTGCCGAAAATTTTGCTGTACAGGATTCCAACTAAGACGGCCTAAGGAAGCTTTATTCGTGAAATATACATTGTGTTTGATATATATATATAACCATCTGAGTAAGCTCTTTAGGATGAACATCAAATATTCGCAGCATTGCATATATCAAATTAAGGTTCAGCTTTTAAATACCATATGACGGTTATGAGACTTCTAAATGGCACTGTTTAGAATTGAATACGTTGTGTATTTCTATTATGAGGTATGGGTATAATGTTTGCTTTAGATAATAAAAAAGTAGACACCAACACCAAAAATTAGTTTAAAGTAATTATCTTTGGTGAAATTATTTATTTCCTGTTCTATTACCTACGAATTCATAATGTTAAACCGAATTTCAAGCGAGCCAAACTGCGGGTAAAAGCTATGTAATATGTAGGCATATATGCAAAATATTTGGTTTTCACTATTTTGCTATGAGCACGAAATGCCAAATAAAGGGTACCTTTGAAGGAAAACTATTTATGGGACTTCGGAGCAAGTTAACGCTATGGTAAGGATGTCTTTACCTTTGCACGTCGAAACGGCTAGGTGCGTTTGGATAAAATTTGGCTAATGGTAAACCGTTAAAATAAAATATAGAAAATTTGTATCTCACTTGATTTATCGCAATGCGGTTATAAATATTGTAGATATGAATACTCAATTAGCCGATAATAATAATTGAATTAGCAGTTAATTATAAAAAAAATATACCAATAAGGTTCGTGGTATTAGACGTGAAAGGAAGACTTTGGAATTAGTTTTAAAGCATAAAAGCTGGGGAGGCAATTATTATGAATGGCTTTGACAAGGTTAGGTTATGTTAGAGCGCCTGGACACGTAGGTTGAACCGCTGGCGGGGGCCATACGTTTTCTTCTTCCCTCTCTTAAAAGGTGAACCACCGTGTGCGCCTTACGTAGCACAAAAGATCGGGAATGCTTGCCGAGCTCAGGTCGGCCAAACAGTTTAGAACATATTCATTTAGGAATTGGTTTCGAGTCTTGGACAGGGTGGGATAGTGGCAGAGATAGTGTTCGGTGCTCTCCACTTCCTCTTCGTCTCTGTGATTCTTATGGAGAATTTATTGCACATACAGAGTAGAGGAGTAGTGTAATCTTTCTTTCTTAGTGCATTCAGTAAAGCTTCCAGGACTTTTGCATGCCCGTACTTTAGCCCTTTCCATGGCTGGCTCGCATTAAGCCTGGTGGCACTACAACCAGCCAGAAATTTACCATATAGATCCACCGGAGGAAAATTTAAATTTACTTTATTACTATTGCTCCATCTTGGCTTTGACAATCAATTGCAAGACCTTGTACTTCCGATCGCCTGATGTATTGATAGATAATTTGAGTCTACTTTAATATTTGACTTGTTGAAGTCATTTTATAAAATAACTCCACTTTTCGTCGCTTAGGCTTATCCCTAAATTGTCGCGTCAATTTGTACAGCGCCAATCAAATGGAATTTTCAACTTTGACAGCGCCTTATGGCCTGAAGTTGGGCCGCACCCAGAAGAAGACAAAAAGAACGCAAATAAAAATTATAAAGAGTTTCCTCTAAATAAATAGAATAAAACTCCAAGCAAGCAACTTCTAGAGAATGCGAAAACGTCGAGAATTTTACGCGGTTATTTGGTTATAACGCGCGCTGCCACTAGTTGACGTTAAAAAACTAAACGCTTGACACCGCAATTTAGGTACCTTAGTTACTCTTCACACGTGAGCCTTCATATTGTACCTGAGGTCTACCTTTGCAAGTAAATTACGGTCTCTGAAATTTAATTTGCGTTTAGTAAATACCATTTGTATTTGTAAATAACATACTTCATCAAGTTACGAAAGCTGGATATTATCGAATACTATGGTACAATTTTCGATATCCTTAAGGGGCCTGAGCAAATTAAACTGCTTCTACTCAAAATAATATATATGTTTAACTCGAATGCAAGCACCCCACTTTCGCCGAAGCTGTCCTGCAATGTTATTAAATTATATACTTCGCTTTGTTGTCATTAAGTTGAGTTGAACATTTATGCAAAAAAACATTTAGCAAGTCTGACATTGTTTCATGGCGACAGTTATTTTTCGACGGTATCTAGGCTTTAAAAAATTCACTTAATTTTACCGCATATGACACTACATACATATGTATATAAGTTTAAATTTGAAAGGGTTCTAGATAATAGCGGCTAAGTTCTTGAATACAAAAAATTTCCAAAATCCATATATTGAATAAATCCTTTTGTATTAATCGTATTTGGAACACCCTTTATTTGCGTTTGCATGCGTTTTGCTACGTTATTGCGTGTTGTTTGTAAATTATTTCAGGTGCAGTCCCATATGTTATAATTCGCACATCGACGAAAATAACAACAATGGAAATTATATGCATGCCCTCAGCTATATTGTTCGCCCCCATCGGTTCATTATTTGCTGACAGCGAACCCATAATTTATACCAGTACCGGCCCACCTTTAAGTTATTCGTGTTGCGCTACCAACCAACAAACATATGCATGGATGTATGTGTGCGTGTTTTCAGGTTAAACTCTTTGCTTTGATTCAACTTTGATCCCAGTTTTGTACATCTGACATATGAGTAAATTATTGGCTACGGGTTTAGCATAATTTGTCAAAGATATCAGAACATTGATTTACCCACTAAATCAACTACACAGAAATAAAGTGACCAACAATGTCAAGTGAACTAAACCCTTTCATTTGATATGTTTAGTTGAGTATAATTTATGTATGGCATTACATAATTGCTGCAATCAAAAATGCAAATTAATCATAAAAAAAAACACTTAATTGCTTGCGCAATAAAAGGCATTATTTATTGCTTTGTTTTTTTTTTTTTAATCGGAAGCGGAATGATTTTTAGGCATTTTTTTTAACCTGTTTAAAAGCGAAGCAAGAAAAATGGTTTAAGTACCCAAATTTCAAAAGCGAGATTGCAACAAGTTTCACATTTTTTCGTTTAAACAAATAGTAATTTTGGTCCGCTAAAATTCGCATTCAAATACTCGCATCCCTTGTATTGCGCTCGCAAAACTGAAAGCATGAAACATGCCTTCCGAATAAAAAAAAAAATACCAATTCAAACCAACATGGAAATGTAATTAAATGCTTAAAAGTCGGACAACTGAGTATGGCCGCAGATCAGCTATGCAAACACAAAGACACCCTGCAGGAAATCGAAAACTATTATAAAGGGTGACACAATTAAAGATATCGGTGTCTAAAAAACCTTGGTGGCTAGAAAATCTTTTTAATTTTCTCTTGAATTTCTTCCCAAATTTATTGAAAAGGAAAATGGATGAAAACAAGTAGATAAGTTTTTGTTTATTAATTTTTATGGAATTTTGTTGAAAAACAAGCAGTTGCAAGAAGAAATTTCTTGGTTTTTATCTTAAAAATCATATAAAGCAAATTAGTAGGGACATTCTCTGATTTTTACTAGAATCTTATTGAATTTGTTAATAAGGAAAAAATGTTGAAGATTTCGCTGCACATAGTGATTAAAGGGTTTATTTATTTTGTGAATAATCTACTTTATATTCCTTGAATATTGTTCTTAGGATTTTTGTATTTTCAAAACACAAATTTTTAAAATATTTATTATTCCAGATGTTTTCAATGAGTTATTTTTTTAAATAAATATATTTACTCTATAGTGAGGCTCTTTTTTTCTCTCGTTGTTTCTCTTGTGTAAAAATATGACCTGTGCAATAAAAGTCCGGTGTGAACTTGTATTAAATTTCAAATAATAGCACGTGTTGGCAACACCAATTGTTATACTTATTTAATTGTGATTCTATTATTATAAAATATATACCACCTGTTATAAAAATATATAAATACTAAAACTTATTGTAATTATAAGTAAAACTTGTATAATTAAATAATAAACACTATACAGTGTGATATTTATTTCGAGAAAAAAAAATAAAATTAATATTATAAACCAATACGAGTATTCCCTTCTTAATAATATTGAATGGAATTTCCTATTAGTTTTACAGGTTATCTACTTGATTCTATTGAACAAGTTTTCATCTTAATTATACGAATCATATTCTTAATTCAATTCTTAATTATATTGTCATGTTTTCATTTTAGTTTTTTAGGCTATCTACTCGTTTTTTTTTTGAAAATGTTTTCATCTTAATTCTACGGGTCACCTTTTTAATTAGATTGAAAAGTTTTCATCTTAGTTTTACAGAATATATTTTTGGTTTTGCAATGCATAATAAGAAGGCCTTATTATCGGAAAAAACTCATGGAGAAACCCATTAAATGTTGTACAAATTTTTTAAGGCATTTTAGGTGGTATTTTCGCTCTGTGCGCGGTTTGTTTTTAAAAATTCCAACAAATGATCAAAAGGCAATAAATATATTTTTGTACTAAAAACCAGCACCAACGAATTTTTTCTGCTCTTCAACGAGGCTATTGAGTCCTATAAACCAGAATGGGAACCCATTTATACCGACGGGTCAAAAACGGATACTACTACCACGTTTGCAGTGTCAAACGATCAGGGTGTAGCTATTATTGTCGGTGCTTTGCCAACATATTGCTCGGTTTTTACAGCAGAAGCTGCTGCAATTCACGAAGCGATTCTGTTCGCCTCAACAACAAGAAAAAAATATATATTATGTAGCGATAGTAAATCAACCATTGACGCACTTCAAAACCCAGCAAATAATTCATGGTTAGTACAGAATATACGCGATAAACTCTTCTGACATGAAAACAGCATACAAATCATTGGGGCTTCCCCCCAATCAGTCATTCACTTCATTGACGAATGTCCTGCTCTGCACTTAGCAAGGAAATCAACATTTGGGAATAAGAGACCTTCCGACCTTCTCAAAGTAACAAATAGCGATAACATCAGTGCTATTAATAAACTTCTTAAATTGTGTAACATCAAAGACATATAGTATAACAAGACATACAACTAAATATCATTACTAAATATTTTCTTTTTACCATAATCTTAGTATTAAGAGCCGAAGGCCATGGTAGCCAGTGCTGATTCTTACAAGTGGATTAGTTATTTATAATTAGTTCTCTTTTAAATAAAATAAAATAAAATACAAAAAAATATTTTTGTACATACACATATTATTGATTTGTTTGAGAAAGCAAACATTCCCATTACTTACGGGACACAATTTCAATAATGTGGCCGTCTCGGCTGGCAACACAATTGTGTCTTATGTTTTCCAAAACCTTGCTATGGTTTCTGTGTCTATCGTATGAATGGATTGCTGAATATTTGCCCAAAGAGCCGGCGTCGTTAATGTACTGTTCGCATAACATCGGTACTTCACGATAACCCGCAAAAAAATGACTAATTGACATCGCCGAGGTGGAGCGCAAATGATAGATTGTGGCATGGGCAGTCGCGCGCTATCCTGCTGAAGCCAAAAGTCGTGCAAGCGCCAATATCTTCAATTTTTTCTTCTTAAAAATCGTATATCATGCCTCTACAACCATTGTCCGAAATGGCGTTTCTAGCAGCATTTTGAAAGAAAATGGTTCAATGATTCCACCGCTCAAAAGTCCGCACCAAATTGCTCCAGCTACTCAAAAATCACGTGGAGGTTTTCCAAACCCCACATGCGGATTTTTTGCATGTTTTTCAGCCTATTTGGAACTACTCTAATGGTCTCATTATACACACTATGCATAACTACATATGTAATTAGCCGAAAATTAGTGAAACTTACAAAAAATTATAAATCTCTGAAATTTTTATTTTGCTGTAAGCTTCATAAGTGGCTACTTAACAGATTTTTTATGGGGCTAATGACTAGCCAGTAACTCAGGCATAACATAGGGTATTTTTTGATAAAGTACTATAAGACTTATTTTCTTTAATTATTTATTGCAAACAATAAACAATTTAATAGAAATGGTTTAGAATCATTTTCTTTTCAATATTTTTTTTCAGCGACATCAACGTAGCCGTTGATTATTTTATGTTGTTCAAAATAATGACAAATTTAGATAAGGTGGCGTTATAAGAACAGCTTATTTGATTGTTTTTTCCATCGTGCGGCTCGAAATGTCAAATAAAAATTTTTATTTTTGGCTTGCGATATAAATTTGAGAAAAGATTTGGCAGTCCAAGCCGTAAAAGCAAAAAAAAAAATATATGCACACTTGTTTTTGTACTACTGCTACTACTTTATAAGAATTTACCTTGTTCAAAATGTTCCCCTTAAAGAAGAATTGTCTGTTTAGGAAAAATCTGTAATTCGAAAGGAATAAACTGATATACATATTTAATTTTTTTTTGTGTTTTGTTTATGACTATGGAATTCGGTATAAATGTGAATAAAAGTATATTCTCTTAATTTTTACGAGCTTCAGGCAGTTGGCCTCAAAGTTCTTGAGCAGCTGGTATGTCATAATGTTGGATACCTCAACCAGATATAGGCAAAACCCCTATTTTCGAGATCCTTTAACAGTTATTGTCAACAAGCTCTAGAATAGAAAACAAAACTAACCTTTTCTGAGTAATATTCTAAAGGTTCTTCTCCATATTTAATGTAAATGTGAAAATATCTTAATGAAAATTACACACTAAATGAAATGAAATTCATTCATTAATTATAACACCTTTTTGACCGTTTTTTTATTTGTATTCGCTACATGTTTATGAAAATTTAATTTTGTATTCAAGTCTGAGTTTTAGAGTATATTCATTATTTCTAAAATTTTATTATTTCTTCTAAATTTATAATAAAACTTAACTTGAAGAATTTGGCTGTTAAATTTTTGCAATCGGAAATTTTCTTTCCACTAAATTTGTAATAAATAATTTGCATTTTCTTTATATCCACAAGAAATTCTAGTTCAGTTTTATCCGACCACCATTTGAAATTAGATCGTTCAATATTTATTTGTGATTATCAGTTAACGTTCAAAGTAGAACTTTCGGATGATATGTAGTTCGAAAAGATGTGCGCGGACTGGGTGCATAAAAGTTAATTTTTAATTATTTTAGTGATATGATTTGATAAAAATTGCCTCAAGACCTATTCTATCCCTTTTCGTTTTCATTTATCGTAAATAAATATATTTCAAAAATTGAAAATAAGTCAAGCAATCAATAAATAAGTGACCCGATACTTTTAAGTGAGGCACAGGCACGCAACCGATTGCGGGAACCGATCTCTTCGGCACGAAGTCCACTAAGCACACGCAACCGATTTCAAGAAAACCGGAATTTTTTCATTATGTTGCGCAACAGAGCAACCCACATGAAAATCCGTGGAAATTTTGAGCGATTGCTGCGACTTGTTGCTTGTATGTGACTCGCTTTAAGGCAACTGATATAAAACCATAGAATATAAAATAATGTAAGGGTTAGCTTTAATTTCAATTTGAAATTCTGTTTTGCTGTGAAATTGTAGGCAGTTGAGCAAAACAACATCACGATAATTAACCTTCGGTCGAGATTTGACAAATTCTTTGACTTAATGTCGGTTGTAAAAAAAAATTCATAGAAATTATCATTCTTAAAGAGTATGCACAAAAGTGTAAGCCAATACATATATCCTAATCTGGCACGATAGCAAGGCAAAATATATACTAGGATATTTATTTTGGGAAAGTTAGTAGGTATAAAGAAAATGGTATTATTTTGTTTTTCGCTAAGACACCCAAATGTCAATAAAAGCTCCCATTTAACTTCCCATGGAAGTCCTGTGACCGTTACTGGTGCTATTTAAGGAAATTGAAATTTTTTATGTGGTTGTCCATAAAGGACTTTACGCTTTGTTCGACCCCTCAACCCCCCTTTGTCATAAATGGTCACATCAGTAAAGAATCAGAAATCTTTCTGACAAAATGTTGAAAATTGTACCTCGTGGTCTCGAGCAACATCTTAAATAAGCATATTTTAAGATATGTTGATCTGCTCGTTTTAGGTCTTTTTCGAAAATGTTTTCGGCATTGATTTCTGACTTTTCAGGATCTATGTATTTCGCCACAGTTAAATACTTCTCAATTTTGAGTGAACTCCATATTGATCTCCACATTGCATGACATTTTTTTCCCAGATCCGAATCAACTGTTTTACCTCTGGAGGCCAGGTGAGTCCCATAATGTTCGTGTGGTAAAATGAGGCCAGCGAGTTCCCGACTTAGGGGTGTCATTCTTCTCTCTACTCGGTTAAAAGAGCCGAAGAACGTTTGGCCGAACTTTTCCTAAGGGGGAACTACAGTTTTACGCCGACTCCGAACGGCGAATGATTTTTGTGAGAAGTTATTTCACCGCTGTTAGAAAGAACTTTTTCTATAATCTTTTTGTTACGTGTTCCTGCCCTGGACCCGCCGAATGAAGCGCGCACACGCGACACACTCGGCTACGGCCGCCGTTATATTTTATATAATATATATATATTTAATAAAATCCGATTTTTCAAACAAGTCTCATGCTCTCCAAAGCATAAGTATGAACTTCTCCTCGCCGATACGAACCGTTTTGACAAACATATTTTAATGTTTCACATAACTTAAATATTTAGATTAATTTTGATTTTTCAAACAGGTTGGCAATCCTCTCCCAAGCATATAACATACCTTACAACCTATTCTCATACTTACCAAATACACAAAAAAAAAAGAATTCATAAAAATCGCTCGAGCCGTTTCCGAACAGTTCGATCACAAACACCGTGACATGAAATTTTTATACTTCAGTGTCACTTAGCGGGTTAACTTTTTGCAGAAGTATTTCACAATTATGATTTTTGACACCAGCGCCACCTTTCAGAAAAAGCTTAAAGAAAAAAAGTAAAATTCTGCTAGCTACGTTTCATTGTGAAACCATATAAATTTGTTTTGGATACAATTTTGACGACGTACTACAATAGGAAGGATAACGCATTGCATGCAAACCAAAAACACTAACTCGGAAAAATATGCCAGTTGAGCGAACTCGGTAAAATGATATCCGACCTGAGCTGTAGTGTTGGGAAGTCGAAAAAACTGCGCTATTGTGAAAAAGCCCAACGAAAATACATGGAATATTTCCGGTAAAGACTTAAGTCATTTTTATTTACATAGTTTTTTTTTAAATATATAACTACATAAACATAAAAAACAGAACAGGGTTGCTTTTACAACTAAAGAAAATTTTATCCCAGTTGGAACGGTCCCTTGCAACTCGGGTACAGAGGAACGGGCCGTATGTACATATATCGTATATGTGGTTGTTCTTTTTTACATTTTCGCTGGTGAGATACTAAAGATATTGGCCCGTAGTCATTGTCCAACATAAGAGCCGACTTTAGTTAGTAAAATACTAAAAAGATAAAGCCGAATTTATTTATATAGTCTTGTCATAGTCAGTTTAGTACATGGTACTAACTAATAACAACATTGTCAATCAGTAAATTTGCAGAAATGGCAATGAATTTATGTGGAATATTGTACTTCTTATGCGATATTACTGTTTATCGATTTAAAAAAAACCCATCTCCAAGACTATATCATACTATATCCATACTATATCAGCTGGTATTTGTTTATTATTTGCAAATGAAAAATTAAACACGATGGAGGGAAAATCAAGTGTAAGTAGTTTTTAAATATTTATTAGCGATTGAATAATTAAAAGTGGTTGTCTATAGGCAAGGAAACGCGAAAGTCAGAAATATTTATTAATAAATGCAGTTCTGTATGCTCTCACTGAATTTGAAGTCGTTTCAAGAATGTCGCTGCTTTATTTACCTGAACATTTAAGGAATAGTATCCTTTCCTATTCAGCCATAGTTGGGCCCACATTCTTTGAAGGACATTTAACTCGCACATGGGTGCAGTCGATTGCTCCGATCACGGTCGGAAACCAAGCTAATCGGTAAAATTTGTTCTTTACTTCGTTCAGCTCATTTCTGCTTGGGAATCGAACAAAGTGTGGCAGTAACATAGCAATTCTTTTGGATATTTCTTTTACTATCCTTCCTACAGAATTCTGGGATAAACCGTGCAGATCAGCTATAATACAAGAATATGCATGGAATTTCATTTAGAAAATTAAATTACACTTTATTAACATACCAACATCACTTTGATGGACATTTCTTGCTAAGAATCTAAGAGTACATAAGACTTGTGTGCTCACTGGTACCGGAAGACCTCTATTATTTCTCGGATTTACCATATTTAAAGCTCGAATAATGAACTTCACCGTGGCTTTGTCGAACCGATACCGAGAATAGAAATCACTGTCGTCTAATTCAAAAGGGTTGATTCTGGTTTTATACATTTTTGGACGTCTAATCAAAGTAGCATCACTAATCAATAATATCAAAACGGCTCATTTTTTTCCTTTAATTTAAGTTTCACCAAAAAAACACAACTTTTAGCCCCGAAGATGCAGATTTATAATTATTTTGACAGTTTACTAAATGGTTTAGTAACAGCTTTTCGGCACTCTAACTTTAAATTCGACTTTAACCGAAAAAGCCGGGTTTAACTCGACTATGACTAAGAAAAAGTATACTTTAAGCTAAAGTATGCTTTAACGTATTTAGATCCGACTTTAATTTGACTATGACTACGGGCCATTAAATTTTCCTGTAGAGAAACAAAATCGTGCATATGCTTACACCTACACACACACACACACACACACATGCGTATCGAAGTTCCTAAGCTAAACAATTCTTTTATCCCTACCCACTACGCAAGTGTACAATATCTGTTAAATGTCTAGAGTTTGAACTGTATACCTTCCCACATCCCGCCTGCAATTTGCTGAATACTCGCAATCGCGGTAAGCCTTAAATTAAGTATGCCTAATTGTTGTTGCAGATTTACATGCAAAGTACATATATGTACGAGTATCTACTATGCACCACTGGAAAGTGTGTGTTTGTTTGTGCGTAATTTTGGTGGTGGAATCATTTGCCATTGTAATTACTTTGTCTAATTAGCGGCTGTAAAACTGCCAGAAATTGTTAATTTGGATAATACATACTAATCGACATTGGCTCGTCGAATGAATGAATATTCAATGGCGGCTAAATTAATTGGCGATTCGGCGAACGCTGTGATATAGAGCACTATAAAAAGGGGCGGCTGAAACAATTCATATAAGTAGTAGATGTATTTGACTATGTATGTGTATAAACAATTGGCCAATGGTATGTATATATATATATATATGTATATCTGCTACGTTTTGAACAAGGTATATTGCATTTGTAAATTGGCGTAATTGATGTGGATTTGTATGCACAGCAGTGGTCTAATTTTGGTCGCTAAATTTCGAATAACACAAATGTGGGATTTTAAATGGGAAATTCGTATTCCTTATTCGTTTCGCAATCCGTTAGCGAGTGGCGAATTGATTAAGCATCTGACATAGATTAGCTTCAACACAATTTTTGTTTTTGTTTCCAATGTATTGTTCGCGCATCGCAAACGACGAGTATGCAACAAAAGTGCAAGCACACCCGCGCCCATGATCGTCGATTGTACGCAGCTTAAAACTGGCATAATATTTGCAGCATGGAATGTAACGAGATCGACCTGTTTAACCGTTGTGTCGATCATAGAGCCCACGGGTACATTTGCATCTTTAATTTTGCTGTATCTTCCAAACGGTTAGTCCGATTGACCTGAAATTTCATGATATCCTCAACCATACACTTTTGCATCATGTGGAAAAGTTTCATCAAGATTGGAGCAGGAGTTCAGTCGATACAGCCCAAATTCAAGTTAGTGGAATGGCGTCGACAGCTGATGTACCCGGGTACTTGTATGAAAATTCATACAAATATATAGAAATAAATGGCAAAGTTCACTTTATATTGCTATATCTTCCAAGCGGTATCTTGATGAAACTTCGTATCATAGCTTGGAAATATGTAATTGATATTGGTGTGAAATTTCAGGTCAATTGGACCAACCGTTTGGAAAATATAACCCAGTTACTAGAAAATGACCTAGCGTCAACAGCTGATGTACCCGGGTACTTGTATGAAAATTCATACAAATATATAGAAATAAATGGAAATATTTAGTTTATTTTATGGAAATTTGTTTATTTATTTATAGAAAATCATTATATGAAAGTAAAAAATATATTTTATGAATTTTAGCAGCATCTGAGGCATTGTGGATGATCCTTCGAGTGCTCTGCGCACACAGGCTTATTACAAATTGCACATACTTTTCTCGTTTGGCGTTTTGTAATGCAAATATAGCAGTTTCCTTTTCTTTTTATGCGGCCAGAACTGTCACGGTCCACTTCCTCTTGTGCACCAACATTCATCTTCAAGGGCATACCATATATGGCTTCCATAGCTTGTCTAGTAGAAAATATGCGCGTAATATGGCTATTGTCCGCTCTTATATCGATTTGTAGTCTGCATAACTGATCGCTGAGCTGCTGCAGAAATATCCTACGGCGGTTGGTAGATGGTTTTAGATGGGTGTTGTTTTCCATATATATAACATACGCAGCATACGCAGCTACGTCAAGCATATTATAAAAAAATGCTAAAGGCCATCTATTTGTGCGCCGTTTGGTTGAATATTCAGTCAAGCACTTATCCATATTATCCACGCCGCCTTTATGTTTGTTATAATCAAGTATGAGCAATGGTTTCCGTTTTGGACCTGCAGTTTCTGTAGTGTCGTGGCAAGTAGACAGCATCACAACAGCCTTATTTTTTTTTTGGACGTATGAGCACATCGTCATGTTGTTACAGAATCCAAATAGCGTAGACTCTGCTTCACGTCCTTTAGGATTGGCAAATGATGCTGGCACGAACATACGCCTTTTGTTGCAAGTGCCCAACAAAGCCAAACTGTTGTCCCCCATCAAAGTTTTTGCTAAGTTATATGTTGTAAAGAAATTGTCGCATACCACTGTTCGCCCACTTTCACCAAAATTGTTGACAACTAAGTCCTTCACAACACGCTCACCAACGTTTCTTTCACGTTCGCCGGACGCTGCCATTCCAGTATAAATTTGACCCTGTATTGAAAAAATAAAAATTGAAAAATGAAATTTGAATTAGTCATTTAGTTTATTTGCAACAAGTTGATATAATAAAATGAATGTATGAACACTGATTTACCTGCACGGGATATGATGAAATGGCGTCGCAGACCCACCACACTTTTATTCCATATTTGGATGGTTTCGATGGAATGTACTGTGTGAAGCCAGTTCCACCACGATACGGGAATAATTGCTCATCTACGGTAACGTGTGTGCCACATATATAATACTGGCGCAGAGTGGCATTTAGCATCAGGAATACGTCTGTAATTGCAGCTGCCTTATCATATTGTTTGCGTGCATTCCGAGTGTTTCCATTATCAAAGCGTATGAAGCGGCTGATTGCCCAAAATCTGCGTAAGCTCATTGATGCGCGAAATAATGGATGCGAAGTTGTTTTCCACAGGTCAGTGGTATGAACATAACCGGAATGACATACGCCAGCCATCAAAAGCACACCCAAATATGCACGAAGTTCTACTTCAGTTATAGGCACCCATATTCGTGGTTCCGCATCTGGATGCTGCTCATTGTACACATCAAAAGTTTGCCTTGCCTTTCTATTTGATTCTCGAATAATTACATCACATATTTCATTTGACATCATAAGATTGAAGGTTTCTGCCATTGTCAAGCCTTTTGTCGATGGCACTGGTCCAGGATTGCGACTTCTTAGAATGTTGTGCGCACGTATTCGTCCAGGTATTGGTGGTATTGACGACCATACATTGCCATCTTTTGCCGTATAATAATCACCAGTTTCAAGTGGCGGTTCTTCATACTCCTCGTCTGAATCCTCCTCGTCCTCTGGGTGATACTCAGTTTCCTGGACTGGTTCAATGTCAGATGATTCACCACCAATGTCATCATTATTTCCTTCAAAGTCTTCTTGATCTACCGCTTGTTCGTGGTCACTCTGTTCGTAGTCAGAATCCTCAAGAACTCTGCGTATATAGTCACACTGCTCCTCATACGGTAGTGCATTCAATTGACGCGGAGCTAGCCACTCACCATCTGCCATTTTATTTTCACTTTTTATATATTTGCCGCACAAAATAAATTTTTAGGTCTTTACACTTCAAAAATCGCACATAAACTGACTTATGCGGGCATGTGCTGCAAATCGTTTTCGCATGAAATTGCCAGCGAAACAATACGACACATACGTGTTTGTGTGTCACTTTCATGCGAAAACGATTTGCAGCATATGCCCGATGCATACAAAACTACTCAAAACGAAACCTGCGCAAAAAATCATGTTTCTGCCTGCAAAACTGGTTGTACAAGGGTAGGTAGGCAAGATATTCCCAAATACCCTTTTGTTCCTGTTAGTAGACGTGTTTTTCTACACATTCAAAAAAAAATGTTTACATTGAACAAATATTTTATGAGTTATAATTATTCTGCGCAGGTACTAAAAATAGCACTATGAGCAAGAGGGGTTGATTTTAAATTCAAATATAACGGAATTCTGCGAATGAAAATTCAATGTTAATTATTTTTCTTGGTAAAAAGGGATCAAATTACAAGGATTAAAAAAGAATTTGGAAATTGTTAAATTTTTATGGATTTTGGCAATTCCCATTTTTGGTAAAAATGGATTATTTAGGTATCAAAAATTTTTTTTCCAAATTATGATAAAAGTTTTGTTAACTAGACAATATTTCCAAGAAATTAAAAAAAAAATCACAAGAAACCAGGTAGTAGTTAATATTTGTATATCAAAAGCAACTATCTGCCATACAAAACGTATGAAGTACCCGGGTACATCTACTGTCGATGTGGATAAAACCCAACAGCTGTTGACACAACGGTTAATGAGGTATTACCGCATGAATGATAGAATACCAGGTTATGACAACGCTGGCAGCGTACACGTCACAGATGTTCATACCACAGGAATAGCGGGAAGAAAAGGAAGGTGATAACTGCACTTGAGCGTCTATTTTCGCTGCAACTGCTACAATACAAAGCTTGGCACTTAACATTTATTATTTTGTACTTAACTTTTTCTAAAACTCATTCAAAACTCAGAAAAATCAGCTTTTTAAAAGCCATTTGTGACGACAATCCTTCAAACGAGGCAAGTACGAAGTAACGGAAGTGCTTTTGTCATCACCTTCGTTTCTCTACATCGCGGTATCAACGTACTCGCGATCACCGAATCATTGTTGTGGCTTATACATACAAATTTGTTCGTACGCGTGCAGAACTCAGACATGGCGAGCAGAGAAGTGGCGAAATGAATCCACCTATTTAAGCCAGTGATGCCAAATCGCCAAGGCAAATTACATAATTGAGCAGCACATTCAAATCATAAACACTTGATTAACGAAATTCGTCTTCGTTATTGAATGAGAGCGAGTTGCTGTTGATATGGTCTAAAAATGAGGTATTCACGGAAGCATGGATGTAAGCGGTCTAGGTTTCAATAGCTCCATTGCATAGATCTAGCTGAATCTGAGCAATGAAAGGTGTGGTTCACGGTATATTCAGAAAGGTGGTGGCAATACAGACAGCGAATTCATTCACAAAACTTACATGCACTTTATTTTATTTATTTGGTTTTTCGTGTGGTAATTGTCAAAGTCATTGTATTAATTTATAATAATTAAAGTTAGTAGACGCTAGTGAGAAATATGCACTAAAAACATCAGTCCACGACCACTAGGTTTGAATATTCATTTTTATAAGAAAAGAGACAACAAATTATACTAAGAATAAAAGATTTTCTAATTTGGCTCTCAGTGAACATATTTTTCGCAGAATCCACTAATCTCTACCTTTAACTTCTTGATTTCTTTCTTCAGGTCAGTGTCTGTATGATAACAAAACTGAAAGTATGCTAGAAAAAATATTTGGATATTCAGCAAAAAGCTACGTTTTCCCCACCTACTGGAAACCAAATCTGGATTTCGGATGATGGTTTTCGGCATTAACATAGCTCTTTTTCCTCAACAAATAAAGTCGGTAGCTAAAAAATTGTCACAACAAACTCAATCTGCTCTCAAAGTTCCGTTCCATACTTTTGTATTCACAGCGCGCGTCGCTGAATATCCGTTAGTGGTTGTAAAAATGCTCCCTTATAAGTGAGAGAAGTGCCAAATTTCAAATTATTATCTACTTTAATTCAGCAGTTATAATGCCGAACCTCATATCTGAACAATCAGTTGTATGGGTGCTATAGGTTGTACTGGTCCGATCTCGATGATTTTTGTGATGCATTTTTAGTTAATGTTTTATGAAAGGATTGCCAAATTTCATGTTATTAGTTGCTGTAGAAGTTATATTGGTGTAGAAGTTATACTGGGAAACCTCATATCTGAACAATCAGTTGTATAGTCGCTATATAATGATTGATCTGATCGGTGCCGATAAATGATCAATACATTATAGAAATCATCTCCTTGCCAAGTTTCATTTAGATATCCCTTACTCTGAGGGACTAGTTTGTGTTCAAACAGACGGACAGATGGACATGGTTAAATCGAATCAGCTCGTGGTCCTGATTGTTTTAGTACTAGAGTTCACTCTTAAAGGCAAAACTGTGTGCGTTTGAGCGAAAATGCGAAACATTTGACAGTTTGTTACAACAAACATATGACAACGTTTCGCACTTTCAGTTTCCTACAAACGCACAGCTGAAACCCTGACTGAAATGCAAAGAGCGAGATTATATGACAATCAGCTAACTGAGTTGAGAATTAATTCAATTGGAAATGGCTGTGCAACAAAAGAAAATCAAATAGTGGGCTACGGAAGAAATAGCCAAAATAGTGGACTATTTGGAGGAAAATCCCAAATTTGAGTTAATATTTTATTAAATAGCAATACATATACTTATAAGAAGTTTTTGGCCAGCGCTGGCATTGACGCTTCGTGGCAGCTTGTCAAATTTAATGTTAGGTATTTGAGAAGCAAGCTGAAGGATGCAGAAAAATGACGAACTACAACAGGAGCAGATCTATTGGAAAGTGACCAAGCAAGTGGTACAAAAACTGTGCAAGGTATTTCACCACTGACACCCATTTATTATTTTTAGAAAAACTTGACAAAATCTGTCCATTTTATGACAGAACAAACGCATTATTCACTCCAAGGCATGAATCTGTAGTTCTCGACATTTTCGACACTTCAAACAGCACAGAATCGATTGCATTAGGTGATAGATTAGAAGCAGATGAGTTGGATGCGTTATGTCCACCACTGCAAGAAATTGAAGTTGTTGCAGAAATTGGTGAAACTCCTTCAGCACCTCTGTCAGCGCTTTCAGAAAAGGAAAAACGAGAAATTTTTCCAAAAAAATTGAAGGCATCATCACCCAAGGATGCTGTGTCTGCGCTTGCAAAAAATGCATGAAGAAAAGACTGAAATTGGATGAAGAAAAATTTTTAAAAGAATTCGATTTCCAAAAAGAAAAGTTCCAGGCTGAAATGTCATTTAAAGAAAAGGAGCTAGCATTAAAGCTGTTTGAAATAGAACTTGAAAAAGAAGAGAGATTAGCCAGATATGAATTGAAGCTGAAATATAAATACACATAAAAAAAACGATTAGTTAATAGTAAACAGGGGCGGACTGGGCGTCGACGGGCCCCCCGGGCTTTTGAAAAAAAGGGCCCCCAAATTTTATCTGCTGCAGCTCGATACACCATGGGGCCCTAAAATTAATGAATTATCATGGAACTTTACAACTCAATATAAAAGAACTATTTGTAATAAAAATACCGAAACTTCAAGCAAGAACTATCGATGTATGAGCAAGAATTAAACGATGTATGGCAATTTTGAAAAATGTGATAAAATGTTTCGTTTCAATTACTCAAGAGTACTAGGAGGTCCCTACATATTGGGGCCCCAAGAGTCACATATTCGAAAGTGTATACCTAAACACTGTGGTCACTACTAGAAACTCATGTTTATATTCTTAAAAGTTCAATCAGAGTGAAATTTTCAATTATCTAAAAGTCATATCTAGAATCTCTCGGGTTAAAATATAAGGTGTTGATTAGGGTTTTATTTTCAATTATCATGTTAAAGGGTGAGGCCTCATATAAAAATTTGGAAACAACTATACGAGAGTATATTTACAGTTAACTAGTACTGCAGGGCCTTTACGGAGTTTTTTTCTTTTGTTTGGAAAAATTTTTGCTGGCAAAAGGGGGGGGGGGGGGGTCCTACCGGGCATTTGCCCTGTTGCCCGGTGGCCCAGTCCGCCCCTGATAGTAAATCTATGTTGTGAACTATTTTTTTTTACCTGAATATAGATTAACTGGTTTTGTTTTTATACTTTATCTAATAAACAAATAAAATTTCGTTAAACGTTTGAAGCCACAAAACTTTGAATGGAAAGAAGAGAAATTTTCAAGCAGCATATGTAGCTAAGTAAGTAAGTATATGTATCTATGGAAGCATTTGAGGCAGGGTAGTGGATTTTTTATAGAGATTTAACGAAATTCGAAGTTAATGGAAAAGGGGTCCTGACAATTCCAATATGATCTAAAATTTTCATAATGCCTACTTCTGGAGACGTTTAACTAAAGTGCTGAAATGTGGAATAAGCTGTTAAAAGTGAAATGGTAGTTAAATGTAAATTTTAAGTGTATTAGTTATTGGAAAATTTTCCTGTATATATGTAGCTTGGCGTTTTAGTTCAAAACTAGTGTTAATTTCGAAATTCACAGGTTCTTCTGCGTTTTCATCAATATCATCCACATGTTCATTTGCAAATTCGAGTTGATCTTCATCCAAAAGTAAGATGTTATGTATGATGCCTGAAACTACTTAGAATCCATTGGATGCAGAATTTTCTCCCGCTTTCGTTTATTAGCCGTTGACGTAGCTCCTTTACGCTTCCGAAACGTCCTTTTAATCGTCCTATGCAATGTTCAACTCTAACACGGAATTGGCTATGCCGAAAATTGAATTGTTTACGTTGAGTTGCAGTCATGGCATTTGAGTTGCTTCTGTATGGTGTAATGATCGTACTTGATAAAGAATATGCGGAGTCTGCTGCTAGGTACTGATTCCCAGAAAAGTACTTTGATGGATTTATAGCCAGATCACAATTAGAAAATATACGCGCGTCATGGACGCTTCCTGGGCTTCCAATACTTAAAAGACGTATTTGAAGCTTATAATCACACGTTACTTGTGCTTTGATAGAATAAATACTTTACTTAATTGTTTACGAGAAAAATATGAGGACGAGTTCGTAACTGGCTTTTCGGCTAATTTAAATTCAGTGCCATCAACATAACCAATACAATCTGGCAATTCATGCATTTTATTATTAACTAAATCCATCTTTTCGGCTTCATCAGGCCAGTAGATAAATTTTTGTTTAATATTAATGAAAGCTCGAAAAACCGTGCATGTAATTTTTTGTGTCGTGCCACCGTCACCAATACCAAACAATGTGGCAATTTTGCCTTATTTTCCTCCTTCGCCTGATGAGCCTAATCGATATAAAGTAATCGCTAACTGGAAATGGACATCAAACTGTTCACAGGGATGGCTCTGATTGAATTCTTCGCTGTTTTTTTATCATTTCTGCTAAATACATGAATTGCATTTTCGTACAACGCATGCGATGTTTGAAGCGACCATCGTCGAATTGTGTCATTATGTCAACTGTCCAAATGTAGAATTTAGGCAGGAGAAGGTTTATCCCACGTCTGTTCATTGCAGTCACTAAAACGTCCTCAAGCAACTGATCCAGAATGGCATCCTCCATTTCATCTTTCATGTCCTCATCTTCTGAGGGGCATCATACATTTATTTACTTGTCTATCGAAATAATGTCAATCATTTTACTTACCAATTTCTTAATGAAGAGAATTAACGTCGAGCATGGTCTTAATAAATAAGAAATCCAAAATTTGACTTTTTTTCACTTTGTTGCGGCATTGTATATTTTCATTTAATTTTCGTAAACAGCTGTTGCCATTTGACATTTAGCATTTAGCACCAATAATGTTATTTAACACCGTTCACGCTTTTGTGCAAAATAAAGCGCTCATATTTGCCTTTCGCATTTCCGCATCAAAGAGTGAACTCTAGTAGTATAATCTATCTCTTCTTCTTCTTCTTGTGCTTACAAACAGTGGACCAAGGTTATAATAACATTTCGTCTTCATGAAAGTTTTACAAATCAAATCAGCTGTTCTTTTGACATCATTTTCTATAAATTCGCCTTGGCCCGGTTTACGTTGACTTTAAGGGCGCCGTTTATTTTGCAGGGCTCCGGTTTGGGGTAAGAAATTTTAAAATAAATTAGGACAAATTTTTCTGATAAACAAAGAAAATTCGTAAATAAAGATAAATCGAAAATTTGATGAGACTTAAAAGAAACACGCCTTATCACTCTTTAAATTTGTTTTTGATCTTATCGTTGAGAAACAGGTTAGCGCCTACTTTTTCGACCAAATGCGCAAATGATTGAATAAAAAGAGAAAGGGCAACCCTGTTAATCGACGAGAAAAACAAAATTAACGTGTTGTCCATCTTATAATTCTATGTTCTTTAACAAGGCGAATTCATGTAGATGTACATTTATGTTTTTGGACGACTGCATTATTTGAATTTACCTTTTGTATGTGCATTACGTTGTGATGTTTTGAGCTGCGCATATTTGCACGAACTAATTGTATTTTTATTGTTATTTTCCAGTGAAAACTTATGAGCAAATTCGCGATATTTTCTTCGCTTGGTTGAAAATCAACTTTGGAGCAAATGCAACCGACGTAAAGAACGATTTGAAGAGAAATGCAATACCTGACTTGACTCATTTTTTTAATTGGGGCGACAATGAGTTAAGTTTTGCTGGTTTGAACTTTGCTATATAGTTGTTTCATTTTGTATTGGACTCTATAGGAACCAAGTACAAGCGGAGGCAAAGGTAGGCACAGCATTAACTTTAGAGAGGTGTGAGACAGAACGAAATAAGTAGACCTGCTACTATCGTAAATTAAAGGAAAGAAAAAGACGGTATCCTATATAACCTATTCTAAGTTTTTAATTTTTTAGCAGGTATTCATTAAAAAAAACAGGAGGTTCCACGCCAAAAATAAGGATAATCGTTTCATATTTCACAATTTTGTACATCGCGGTGGGTGTGGCAGTATATAAATCCTTTTCATATTTCAGATCTATTTCATTTGAATCAGTACAAACGTTCAAAATTAATCACATTAAAATTCTTGGAGCTTTATTATTCCCACGAACAGGGTTCTTTTTTGAAAGCAGGAGGAAATGAGTAATAATTTTATGCCCTTATGTTAAAAGTTAGAAAAATTCTATGAAAATGTATGAAGAGTAATATTTTAACAGTAAACATATTTCGTTAATAATGAAATAACATATTTATATTATGTACTTAAGTTCAGCAAGTTTTTCAGCTCGCGAAAACACAATTTACTAACATTAGTGATAAGTATGACTTTGAATAATTATTTGCATATCAGAGATAAAGGATCACTAAATACTATAACAAAGATGAGTGCGTTTCAAACAGGTTAATATTTTGAGATAATTTTTGTGTTTGGTGTGGATAACAGAATTAGTGGGTTGGCGTTGGATATGATATGAAGAATTTTCAGGATTGTTGAAGAGTAACAAAAATGGCAGTTTAATTTTGTTGTAACCTAGCCAGAGGACTTCAAAGTTTATTAGGTTTAATCTCGCCGTAGCCGAATGTATACTATTTGCGCGCTTCATTCAGTGTGTCCGGGTTCTAGTCCTGGACGGGGTTGATAACATCAAAAAAATTGTGGAAAAGTTTTGGCTAACAGCGGTTGCCGCTCCGCAAAGAATGGCAAACCTCCTAGTGTAGTAAAACTGTAGGCTTCTTAATTTGTATTACCAACATTCAGACGCACACCACAAATTGTAGGAGAAGTTCGGTCGTCGATGTGTTACGATCAAACAGTTAGATGATGGATTATATATTCATTGATTTTTGATATTGGTAATATGGTACTACGTAAAGGTTTGTAAAAACGAGTTTTATGAATTTGTCTGCAGTATAATGTCATGTGCCTTCTTATGATTTGCGGTAACAATTTTGTTAGCTATTCAAAGGAGATAGATGTTCTAATTTGGCAGTGAGTTCGGCTAGTTAAGTTCCATAAATTTCAATGTCTCCGAGTATCCTTACTTAGAGAAATTTCGCGTTATATTTACCAGCTATGGCAAGCGCACACCGGCGTGATAGCAATAGAAACCGAACACTTCTTTCGTGCCCCTCTTTGTGATTACCAAAATACTATCAAGTTGTTGATAACAAAAGCTTTTTCCATTGATTAGATTAAGCATTGTTCCTGTCAAAATGGACGTTACTATTTTAATTCCAGTACTAAGTGCAACCAAAAATAGAATTAGTAGACAAAAAGCAATATATGTATGTAGGTACAATTGTGTGCAAGCAATCCTTATGCCATCCATATACTTCGATGAAAAATGATGCGAAATTCTGGATAACGGCTGGAACGCGCACGTCAATCGCGCGAATTCAACCTGCCAATTCATTTGCTTATAAAGAAACATAGCGGCGTTTACTTCGTGGTAGTCTGAGAAAAATGACAAAAATAGACGACAGGCGCCGGTCAAACATGTCAATCAAAGCAATATAGATATTAGGCACATAGTTTTAGTAACATAATCTTTATTATGAAAATCTTAATAAATTGCGATATTGCAGGCCTTTGCGGCTGAACTTACTACAAATCTAACTTTATCTTTCTCTTTTTACTTACATTAGCTTTACATTAAAATACCGGTAGTTGGCGGATGCTTATAACCAAAAACAAGGCGTCAAAGAAAGCGTAAGCATTTCATAAATATTCCATGCAAATAATAATAAATCAGGTTTGTCTATGTAATAACGCAAGGGTAGTCATCTTAACGATGACACGGGGCATAGCTAAATCTGCATTCAGTCCTTATCTGGGACTGGCGGCGACTCGTCTAAATTAGAACTGCGGGTGAACAATGACCTAGAACTGTCAATCCCCTAATCCAAGGTGTGTCGGACCGGTCGGGGAGTAACGGTAGCCTTGCTGCGCATTGGACAGTGCGATTATTTTTTTACAATGCTTATTCACTAAAAATAATAAAAATAAAAGTGAAGAATTTTCGACAAACCTTTAAAGTTTCCTTATTTTTCTCATACCCATAAACGCTTACAACTCAAAAACTAATGCTCCGTTTTAGACGAAAGATATACCACAGCAAAGAAGTTGAATGTATCTTTAGAACCAAACAAAAAGATTTATTTGGTATTCTGGAGCTTCTTTGGAAAAATAAACGAACTTCATTTTCATGATCTTAGGTTAGGTTAGGTTACTGTGGTAGTTCCCCAAAGGGAACTCACTTAGACATAGTAGGAATCCGTTGTGATACCACCTAATTTATGAACGGTAACGTGAATCGGAAAGTCAGGAAAGATTAACCAGAGAAACGTTGCGTGCCCCGAATGAAGTCACACAAATTACCAATCTCCACTCCAGAAAGGTCTTCTGGAGTGCTGAAGAAGTACGAGCCTAGGTACTTGAACCTCAGTCTCGCAAATGCGGGGCAGCTGAGCAGAAAATGACAAGATTAATCCACCTCATCCTCCTCCATACAGCTGCGGCAGAAAGGGTCAGAGACTATTTTCAGCCTAACCGCGTGAATACCCAACGGACAATGCCCAGCCAAAACACCAACCAGGGCCGAGAGTTGCCGCTTAGTATGCGACATCAGCTCCCTTGAGCGCCCACGATCCACTCTCGACCAGAGGGACCTTGCAGTTCTGCATGTCGTGGCAATTTCCCAGCGCTCGCTGAGACGACATAAAGCCCATCTGTCCAGGAGAAGCCCGTAGGCAGTCAAAGGAGCCCCCACCCCCTCCCTGCAAGGAGAAATGACTTCCAGGGTACCTTGCCGAGCAAGCTCATCAGCCATGCAGTTCCCTTCAATATCGCTATGGCCCGGTACCCAAATTAGTCTAACGTCGAGATATTCCGAGGCGGCTGCGAGGGAAGTCAGGCATTCCCTGACCAGTTTTGATCTCACCATTAGCGATCCTAAGGCCTTAATAGCGGCCTGACTATCCGAATAAATGTTGGCCCGTCTAGAGGGCATTACATTGGCAAGTAGACAATCATGTTCTTACTTACTTACTTAATTGGCGCTATGAGCGCTTTAGCGATTTTGGCCGAACTTCTCCTACAATTTGTGGTGTGCATCTTGATGTTGTAACACAAATTGACTGACCTGCAGTTTTACGCCGACTCCGAACGGCGAATGTTTTTTTTTTTTGGTGAGAAGCTTTTTCCAAGGCAGAAATAAACTCGCAGGCTTGCCATTGCCTGCCGCGGGACGACCGCTATTAGAAAAAATTTTTTCTATAATTTTTGATGTTACTTGCCTTGGGTAGTATTTGAACTCGGGACCCACCGCATGAAGCGCGCACACGCTACGCACTCAGCTACGGCGACCAAAATTAGTCTTAAATATACTTTTTCTTGTAAAACAGTTTTTTCTTTACTATAGTAATTATTGTTAGATTTTTTGTCTGTCTGTTTGCCTGTTTCGAATGCGGTAAACTGCGAAACTACTGAAGGGGTTTTAATGGGGCTTTAACTGAGGGCTAGACATTAACGTCATACATAACATAGGGTATAATGTATCAAAATTGTAACGGACAAGTTTTATTCATAGCAGGTGGTATCAGAAAAACAACTGATTAATTTTTTTTTTAATTTAACTCTCCTTGCCTATTTGTAAGGACTGCCAAAATTAGTGTTTATTTAAGTTTTGAGTGACAACAAAACCGTTGCTTTGTGCTGTACGTGTAAATATTTTGTCTGACATGTTTGCAATTTTGTTATCATACAAATACTGATTTTTTTTTAATTTTTAACTTTCAATGAAAGTTGATGCCAGTTTTTGCCAGTTTTTATGTCAGGGTAAGCAATTTAATCTACATTTATTAAAAATAATAAAAAAATGACTCAAATATAAACAGCATTTAATTGAAACTCTACATTGTACATATGTATATTTATTTGTGTCCATACGGAAAAGTAGCATATGTCGAATATGAAAGTTTGGAGACATATAAATATATATTTTTAATTTTTGTATTCTTTTGTTGCAGGGAAAACTCCCCAGCTGAAAGCATTGTTCTTAATGTTAGTTAATAGTCTAAAAAATATAGTAGTTAAAAAAACAATTTGAAAACTTATTCAAGTACTTTATTTTATTTAAGTGCTTTTTTTATTAGCAATTTACGGAACTTTAACTTGAACTAAGCGTTTGTTTTGAAATAAAGACTTTGGAATGGACAGCGTTAAGTAAACATTAGTGATTTGATTCAAATATATACTTATTTCAAACGTGTGTCTATTAAAAGCTAATGTCAATTGAATTTATTTAGTAAAATGTTGATTATAAGATCAGAATATCTGTGGTCACAAACAATAACTCCCTAAGTTGAAAAACATGAACTCGAAAAAAATAGTTGTTCATATTTTGATTGTAATGGTAGACTTATGGGAAAACCAAATGATTTTTGTCCATAACTTTCTAAATAGGCCAGCTGGCGGAGCGATGGCATACTTAACTCGAATTTTTCTTAAGTCGACTTATGCGGTTATTGTTATAGAAAAAGATATGTGGGTATACTTAAGATAAAAAACAAACTCGAATGAGTAACTTTACTGACAACAGTAACGTTACAAGCAGTTGTTTTAATTTTTTTTTTTTTTGAAAATGATTGTGGCACCTCTAACTTTAGAGGAAATTGGTATTTCTAAGAAACTACCCAACCAGTTTCCACCGAATTCGGAGCACACTTATAATTTTAACTCAATAAGCATGATTTCGAAAACTATAGGAATTTGACAAAAATCACGTCCGATTATATAATGGTAATTTCCAAAAGCATTATAGTAAGTTTAAAAAGTAATTGGAAAGAAGTGATGGGCTAGGTATAAAACACTTGTGGCATCGCCTACTTTGGAGCAATAGGGTATATCTCCGAAACTACTTCGTAAAACTGTAACAAATTCAGAACTTACTTTGCATTTCAAGACAGTAGGCAGAGTTTGGAAAATTATAGAAATGTGACAAAACTGACAACTATGTAACTATAATTTACAGAAAATTTGAAATCTGATTTTTAGGGATTTAAATTGGGAGATAAATACGTCAAAATCTAAATTTTTGGCAAGGACCAAATATTTTTGTTTTATTTAAGGAAAAAGTAAAAGTCGTAAAAGATTTCGAAATAAAGAGTATTATATTAATTGCTATTATATCATGCACTGTTTACCTTAAATAAAAACATGAGCCGCGAATTTTCATTGACTCTTTAAATTAGAAAATAAAGGCTTTGTATTTTGGCACTATGTTGTAAAATAATATTTATTTTTTTTTAATTAGCTTAATTAGCAAAACATTTGAAAAATTAGAAACTTCAAAATCGTACGATCTACCACCATTAAATTTTTTTCGTTGGAGCTATATTAAAGAAAAAAATTACGCAAATGCTTCGGTCATGATTCCAGCAGTTAAATACAACACCTCCGCTATTATGTTTGAAATAGAGCCCTAGTTGTGCCAAATGCGGTGAGAAATTTTATCAAAAGTATAACAACGTTTAAGAAAATTCGATGTGAACATTTGTAAAAAACGGTTTTTTATTATTATCCTCTAAATGTGTACTTTATATTAAATTTACAGTTTTTTTTAACTTTGAAATAAAGCCTCTTTTTGAAAATCATGGTTTTGGATAAACGAATAAAGTAACTGCGAGTCCTTATGTTAAAAAATTAGTTTTTTATTTACTTCACGTAGTCCAGATTTGTCGTTTGACGTCCCTTCAATATAGCAATGAAAATTGTGTCATGAAGTTGACTGCTATTTTTGCGTAACAAAAGTGAAGTAAAACAAACACTGCAGTGTTGAATATGGCGACGTGCCCTCTCTAATTAAGCCAATCCTAACGAATTGGACGGAACTGGTCGTAGACAAGAAAACAAATTAAAAATACTCTTTTGCCTATTTTGTGTGCAATGAGATGAAAATAATCTTCATTCTAAATCAAGATGTTGGCAAACTTTAAAAATCGCTCAAGTAAATGGTTTAAGGCGTCTGACGGGTATCCTGGGATTTTAATTTTAAATTTTTCAGGCGTATAGCTTTAAGACCCGGCCAACCGATTGGCACACCCCCGGCACCACAAATTCATTGCGTTCACTCTAGAGAAGGGCGTGGGACTAAATATTCGATCCCGAATCCCGCACATCCCGACATCCAACTTGCAAGTCCCGAACCCGCTCATCCCGATGTCTTTTTAATTTGTACCGCGGGTACAATTGAGGATAGTTTTTTTGTTGATTTTACTTGTTTAAATTCTTTTTATTTAAAAGCAATTTTTTTGTAGTTTTTTCTGAGTAAAAGTGTTCTTTTTCTCTTAAATTTTTATTGGAAGGGAACAACACGGACTCATTCGTTACATACGATAGTTTAGAATATGTTACGCAAGTTGTCGAACAAGCATACTTTTAGTAAAATTTTTTCAGAAATTATATACGTTACCTGAGTAAATTAATGAATTGTCATTTAGATACAAACAGATTTCGTACTCAACGTCATTACTACCAACCGTGGAATTATCTACATCAGTAGTGCGATTCACTAACTTTAAACGGTGCGGCAATTGTTATTTTTAAGAACAATATTTGCCGTTTGCAATGACGGTTATGCGATTCACTAACTTATTCTTAACGACACTTAACAGCTGTTTCGTTGTATTTATTCAAAGTGATAAAGATTGGCATCTCTGTCAAACTAAATGTCAAAATAAGCGAAAACCACAAAGAGGAATAGAGAAAAAACAAACGAATGCGTTCTGCCAAATATAAATTTCATTAAAGTGAAATAATATACTCAAGGCGAATCCATACAAGGTGGTGTTATAAATACAACTACAAAATTCCTATGTATTTTGTTTTGTTTTGTAAAAAATAAATAAATCAGCTGCTCTTATGCCATCACCTTCTATAAATTCGCCTTGAATATACTGGTTTATTTCAAGCTACAAGCATTTATGATTCTTTTTATATATTGAAATGTTCCATTACAGGAGAATTTCGTGCTATCCTCTGAGTGATTTGGTAGAATAGTCATCAGCTCGATTCCAAGGAATATCCGGAATCACCTGCAAATATGCCACGGTTTTCGTTTTCAAACTTCGCGTTGTGTTCCAGCATATTTAGGATTTACAGAAACATATTTAATTTTTTTTAATTATAATCATCTATTTATATATTAAAACTAAACTATATTTGTGTTTTTATGCATGGATTCTTGATAAAATGTTTGCTTTTACCATTAGCATATTAATTGAATGGTAGATGGGGTGGTTGGCATAAGTCTACTCATGATTCTTTGGTGACAAAATTGATATATGCGTGAAATCGATCTCCCCAATAGTGTCCCCCACAAAGGGAGATGACGTTGAAGCAAAGATTTCTGTAGCTACTTGGTGCTCCACTTGGGTCATAGGAAACTTCCCTTTCTGGCGACACAATAAATCATTAATTGCTTCCGTTACACGATGAATGCTACGGCTTACGGATGACTGGTTCATGGATTTTCCCCATTGTTCACCTAGCTTTAAGACCCGGCCAACCGGGGTCGTTGATAGCAACCAGTTGCGAAGAACTTTAACGCCGCTAGAACCTACCAATATAAAAGTAAAATTTAAAATTGCATGCAGGATCGAAGATTACACGAGCTACCAGTCTCTCAGTCGATTTTTCTGTTATTCTGGAGCCTCTTATTTGGTTGTCAAGCTGAGAAATTGGGTGTTCAGCCATGTTTGGAGTTTACAGCCCGGAGTAAACGTCGCTCCTTCTTCGTCATCTCGTGATAAATCATATGCCAAATATTCAAACGACATTATTTAATGCTCCTTTTTAATTACAAGGAAACAAATCACTGAATTTTAAATTCATATTTTATTTAAGTTGAAATCACTAATTTCACTTTTCTCGATTGTGTTAACAACATCAAATTTGTTGTCGTTTCGGTAATCGACTAGCTAACGACAACAGCTAATTCCGCGAATGCGAAAATCGTCAAAAAATGAATACTGAATAGCAGCATCGTTAAAATTTTGGTTAAGTTGAGTTAACCAATCGAATATCTTTAAAATAAGTTAGTGAATGGCACTACAGATCGGTCACAAAACCCAGCAACCTTCGAAGGCAAAATAAACAAAAGGTATGAAAGTAGTAAAAAAAAAGGTGCAAATTTCATACAAAATTGGTTAGAGCTGAATTTTTGAGAGCTTGCAAATTTAATCAAGAGTACCGCTAAGAATTTTTTGTTTCATTCCGCATCGAAATTTTTGAGTGCCTTCCTGAGTTCAGCCATCCCGGCTATTTTGAGATTGGTATCGGTGGTCCCGTGGGTCTCATGTTCCATGCCCATCTCTAGTTCACACCGTGAGCTAAGCAAATATTTATAAACTTTCTTCCGTGACAGCATAAATTTTATATATTTGCATTGAAATGATATGAAAAAGGAGTAAAAATGCACCCAGAATATCTTCCTATATACACTACCTTTAAATGATATGCATAGTAGAAATAGAATTGCCCAAATGCTAAGTGGTTTGCAATCCAAATTTAGTTGGTTGTTAATTCTAGCAAGTTGAATATGCAATACTTGTGTGAAGTTAGTATATTACTTAGCAAAAAAAAAGTAAATAAATCATTCCCACCGTTCAATTTAGTTGATTTTTAATTTTTTGTCTGTGAAAATGTATCAAAAATATACAGGAATAAATATTGTTTCTAAATCGCCGCTGCTTTTCATGTGAGATGACGGATAGGAATTTTAATACAAATACTCTTTTAGAAAAACAAATTTGCGAAGTGCGTCTAAAGAACCGTCGTCGTATACGATAAATAAAATGTCAACTTTGCGTTAGAATTAAATCCAATATGCAGTAAAATTTCATATAATTAGTTCTCTTCAAAACCTAATTTAAACTTGTTTACATTTTCTATTTTGCTTAACCCGAATAAACAATTATTTGGTTAACACCTAGATAAACCAACAAAAAAGTTCTATACAAACTTCGACAAATTGAAACGCATGCTTTTTAATTAAGAACTTTTTGAAAATCGAATCGATTTCATTAATGCTCGAAACAAAAAAGAGATGTACCAGCTAAACCAAGCAATATTCCAATTAAGCGAGCAGAAAGGATATGCAAAGCACCTGCTACGCGGAAATTTGTACGTTTGATGGCGGTGAAAGGAAAATCGTTAACGACCGCCAGGAGATAGCAGCCGTTAGTAGCGACAAATTTCATTAATTAAGTCGGTGTCACGATGCGACAGACAAACATACATACAATAACCATTCACCGAAAATTAACATCACTATGGATTTGAACAGCAGATAGCAGCTTCGACTTCTGCGTAAATGCAAATGAGTTTTTCAATACAAAGGCTATGGCTGTTATGGTGAAAATTTGGCGAAAGCCAAAACTAGCCAATTTGAATGTCAATTTCAAATTAAAGATGTGATAACAGTTAGTTGATAATGAATATTTGTGAAGCAACTTGGAAGTTGTTGAATAGAGATTGGGAATGGTATGCAACTGGCTAGAGCTTTGAAGTACAACACCATTGTTAAATTATAATGAAAACAAAGTTTTATGAAATCTTCTTAACTACCATCCTACTAAGCGGCAAATTAACTGAAAATTTATCTCTCCAGTAGCGAGTTCGGGTCAAGCAGGCTTCTTAACGTCTGTTTTCCTTTGGGCACATTTTTTTTTCGTGATTCTTCAATAGCAAATAAAACTAATTTTCTATGGGTAAAGTTCTAAATGCATACTCTGATCATAAAATTTGTGTAAATCAGAATAACAGTTTTGGGTTAGCCGCGAAAATTTTTCCTTTTAGTTTAAATCAGCTTTGTGAAAACAAAATAATTAAAATATTTTATTGCAAGAGAATTATATATAGAAATTGCGAAATTGTGAAAAAGCTCCTAAATCCGACAGGTATTGTTAAGGTTATTGCAAATTAACTAAAAGCGGTAAAATTAAATTTTTGCTATATTCACTTCTTCAGTTGAAAATCTGCCAAGAACTTTTGATTTCACAGTGCAACAGCCAGAACGTTCGTTTGATGTAATGCTACATTTCATATGGATTTGGGTCCGCTAATTCTGAAAATGGCTCCCAAAAACTTTTCCAGCACATCTAGGTTTTCAATTATTCGATGCTGAAGGGTTTTCATAAATTTGTTCATACATAGGATAACTTTTACTCAATGTTTTCGAGCACTGTTATAAAAATCGCAATTTGAAAAATTTATCTAAAATTAGCACAAAATCACGCAAGCTTGATATCCAAAGCGTTACAATCTTTTAAATTTGTTTAACTGTTAGAGTCAGTTTTATGTCAAAAAAGTCTAAAAATCAAAAATATTGAAATCTTTTAGAGTTATTTTTGGCTCTAACTTCTGAAACACAAAAAAAAACCAGCAAAAAGTAATACCACTATATTTTAACCTATGCAATTACGAAAAAATTTGCTATACTGGAATTGTTTGACAATAACTGCAAAAATACCTCAAAAACCGAGTTTTTGCGCATATCTCGAAAATGATTATTTGGACAAGTAAATGAATTTTCGTGTCCAGCGACCTAAACTGTTTATTCTGAAATTGTTTGTTTACAGATTTCAAACTCTGAAAATGTGTGTGGTAGTACGGTAGTAAATATGTAACGGAAAATAATATTAAATAATAGATCTGTTATCAAATATTATTTCATTAGCTGAGGTCCACAACAGAAAAAATGTGGCGATTAAGAGTACATATGTAAAACTGCGGAGTGGCGCAAGGCATCGCACTTTGTCAAGATAAAAAACTCTGGCCGGAACAAGCAGCATCAAAATTTAAAAAAGTTTTTTTTAAAAGCGGTCGCCAGCGGCAGAAAATGTCAAAGCTCCAAATGTATTTCTACCAAGAAAAAACTGTAGGTCCCTTAATTTGTGCTACAACATCAAGACGTAACCACAAATTTTAAGAGAAGTTGGACCCAATACCAACTTATAAGAGCCAAATTATTATTATGACATTTCAACGATTATTTAAAGCCTTAAGAAATTTAAAGCTAGAGCTATTGACGGTATTGACGTACATAAATTTCGTTTGCTTATTTAACAAAAATGCATTTCTTGGTATTTACCTTATTTTCCATATTATGTTTGCTTTTTCATTCAGATATTTATAAATGTTTTTGAATAAGACCCTTTAAGCGCCTAAAAAGAAGACTCAACAAAAAATCCAGACCGCATCACAAATACCATCAAAAATGCCGCACAATGAGCCCAATTTGTGATCAAATAGAGGCAGCCCTTAATAGATATAAGTTTTGTTTTAATTACGGCCTGTTTTTTCAGAGGGAGTTTAACTCTGTTTGCCGTTTAAACTGAATTAGTGCAGTTTTTAAGTCAAATTTAAACCTAGTGTAAACTGGGTTTAAACGGCTAATCTGGTAGGGCTAAGCTGAGTTTGACTAATTAGCTGTTCGGCCGCCTCGCTGGCTTTGGTAGCAAAAAAATCAACTTAACGCATTCACAAGTATCTCGTATTTCGTTTTCGACACTTGTGCGGTTCGGCACACTAACCCAAAACGCGAATTGTACTCCACCTTTGTAACGAACCACACTTTGAGTTTTTCATCTGAGTTTATTCGGTATGTGTTTTTTTGAATGCCAATAAAAGCATATTTTTTTTCTATCTCTAATAAAAAGTTAATTTCATTTGTAGAAAACTTAATACTTCTCATAGGCATGTTATTTATTTTTCAGCGGAATTCTATTTTTAAAGTCGATGTTGAATGTGAACCACACCTAAACGTCAAGATTTTTTCTGCATTTCATTTGACATTTCTCAATTTCAGGCTAACTCAATTTGAACGTGGAAAGATACACAATCGAGCAACGTGTTAAAGTTATTCAGGCTTATTATGAAAATGGGCGTTCAAATCAAAATGATGGTGATCAATTTTCGAAGAAAATCATCTTCAATGATGGGGCACATTTTCACCTCAGTGGATTCGTCAATAAGCAGAATTGCCGCATTTGGGCGAATGGTAATCTACGAGTAATTGTCGAAAAACCAATGCACCCACAAAGAGTGACTGTTTGGTGCGGTTTATGGGCTGGCGGCATCATCGGGCCGTATTTTTTCCAAAATGAGGCCGGTCAGGCAGTTACTGTGAATGGTGTTCGCTAACGTGAGATGATAACGAACTTTTTATGGCCCGAATTGGAACATATGGATATGGACGATATGTGGTTCCAACAGGATGGTGCCACTTGCCACACAGCCAACGAAACAATGGCTCATTTGCACGACAAATTCAATGGCCGTGTTATCTCACGTGGTGGCGATGTCAATTGGCCACCAAGATCATGTGATTCGACACCGTTGGACTACCTTTTTTGGGCTTATTTGAAAGAAAAGGTGTACGTCGATGAGCCAGCAACAATTCAAGAGCTAAAGGATGAGATAATTCGGCACATTAACGGCATAGAACCTCAATTATGCCTCAGCGTCATCGAAAATTTGGACCATCGGATGGAGGTGTGCCGCCGAGGTCGCGGCGGACATTTGACCGATATTTTGTTCCATTCATAATTGAACTACACCATATTATCATAATAAAAAGAAATTACAATAATTTCCGAAATAATTTGTGTTTTATTCAAAATTAACGTCGACCCTTGAAATTTAACCACCCTTTATAATATATCAAGTAACGGCGGCGAATTTGAAAACAAACAACAGCTATTGCCAAGGCGAATCCATACAAGGTGATAGCATCCTATGAGCTGAATGCTTGTTCTTCTCTCTAAATTCGCTTAGTTGTTTTGTTTACACAAACAAAATACATAAGCAAACTGGGCGAATTCAGATTTTGACATTTCACACGCAAAATTACACAAGCCAAATACACAGCAGATTCGCCTTGTTTATCTTGCTATCACCTTCTCTGGATACGCCTTGGCTATTGCTATAAAGGGAGAAACTGTGTTGCTCTACAAAATAGCCAAATTAAGGCTGGCCATAAACTCTCACTGAAGAACTTAAATAGAGTTTAAGTTATCTGAGTTCAATCTAACACTGCAAAAGTGGCCCTTATAGGTAAAAAAAAATTCAAAAGCAAAACCAAAGTTTTTCTTTTATTAAAGGCAGAGTTCTGATGTGTTTGCCTTAGAAGCGCTTAATTAAGTAGTTCCGCTCAACTCAACGTTGTGCTCAATTTCATATTTCATATTTATCCAATTTTTAAAATAATACTATATTTAATAAATATGCATTTATTTTGCGGTTTACTTTACTATTGTATACTACTTAATGCATTATAACGCCGGCAGATTTTTTTAGCTCGATGACAGCGGCAATGAATTTGATATATTATCGACATAACTATCTTGTTTTTACTTCTTTAAATTTTTTGCAGTTATCACTTGTTATTTGTTAGTATATTCCAAGCCGTATCTAACACGAAGCTGTTTGGTTATACTTACTTGCTTACTTAATTGGCGCTATAACCTCTTACGAGATTTTGGCCGAGTTTAACAAATTGCGTCAGTTACTCCTGCCTGCTAACTGGCACCAATTAAAAATATCAAGTGACGTCAAGTCCTTTTCCACTTGGTCTTTCCAACGCAGAGGAATCCGTCCTCTTCCTCTACTACCACCAGCTGGTACCACGTTGAATACGTTCAGGTCTGGAGTATTTTCGTCCATTCGCACGACTTGCCCTAGCCAACGTAGCCGCTGTATTTTAATTCGCTGGACTATGTCTATGTCGCGGCATAGCACGTACAGCTCATCGTTCCATCGTCTGGGATATTCGCCGTCGTAAAGACGTAGAGGTTCATAAATCTTTCGGAGAATCTTTCTCTCGAACACTCCAAGGGCCGTCTCATCCATCATCCCATGCTTCAGCACCATAAACTAGCACAGGCGTGAGAGAGACTTGTAGAGTGTGGTTTTGGTTCGTCGAGAGAGGGCTTTACTGCGCAATTGCCTACTCAGCCCAAAGTAGTACTTGTTGGCAAGAGAGATTCTCTGTTGGATTTCCAGGCTGACATTATTGTAGGTGTTAATGGTGGTTTCCAGATAAACAAAGTCCTCCACTTTGATGAAATTGTAATTGTCAACAATGGTGCGGGAGCTGAGACGCGAGTGCGCTGACTGTTTATTTGATGCCAGGAGGTACTTTGTTTTACCCTCATTCACTTTCAGACCCATACGTTTCGCTTCTTTATCCAGTTTGCAAAAGGCAGAAGTAACAGCGCGGTTGTTGAGGCCGATGATGTCGATATAATTTCAGCATACGCCAGAAGTTGCACGCTCTTATAAAATATGGTGTCTGAACGATTCAACTCTGCAGCTCGAATTACTTTTTCTAACATATGTTTAAAGAAGTGGCTCGTTTGGTTTCAAACGGCTCGGAGAGGTCCTTCCCGATTCTGATGGAGCTGGTGGTGTTGCTCAACGTCATTTTACATAGCCGTATTAGTTTTGTTGGGATACCAAATTCAGACATTGCGGCAAATAGGCAGCTTCTTCTTGTGCTATCGAAAGCGGATTTGAGCTTCATAAAAAGATGGTGTGCCTTTTCTTCTTTCTCGGGTATTTTCCAAAATTAGGCGTATCGTGAATATTTGGTCGATGGTAGATATGCCAGGTCTAAAGCCACACTGATAAGGTCCAATCAGTTCGTTCACGGTGGGCTTCAGTCGTTCACACAATACGCTCGACAGAACCTTATATGCTATGGTAAGGGGACTGTTTCCGCGGCAGAGTACACTTAAATTCCAATCGGCATGCATGCTTTCTTCCGACCATATTGTGTAAATGAGCAGATACATGCACTTTACCAGCCCCTCGCCGGCGCACTTGAATAGCAGTCCGTCAGAACCAACGGCCTTATTATTTTTTAGCCGCGCAATGGCCGTTCGAGTTTCGTCCAGATCGTGTGACGGTACTTCGACTCCGTCTTCATTGATTGGGGGTTCGGGTACATCATCTTCCATGTTTTCCGCGCCACTAGTACTAATCAGCGTGAAGGAGTGTTCCCTCCACAGTTTGAGTGTACTCTGGATATCGCTTACCAGGTCGCCGTTTTAATTCACACAGGAAATTTTTTGGCTCTACCGTTGTGCTAAATATCTATGCACATGTATCGTATCTTATGAATGCGCACAATGTCAGCCAAACATCACTTATGCGCCATCTTGTAAATTTTCATATAAATATAGATAGCCAGAATTAGATATAAGAGAGGTAAAGGAAAATAGACTTGCTCATAATTTTATACCTGACCGCGCTAGGGCCCAGAGTATTATAACTATGTAACCGTTAGGGGTTGTAACTCGAATAAATATTGACATTTTTCAAAGAAACTTTCCGGTGTTTTGTGAAAATGAATAGAATGCTATATTTGGGTTGAAGGTGGGAAAACGTGGGTGACTTTTTGGTGGAAAATGGATATGACACCGCCTAGACAGGATACATTTGAGCCCAGTAGTCTAAATTTCGAAAATTTTAGTAATCCTATATGATGATAATTAAAAAAAAAAATAATAATAATGCGATATTTTAATAAATACAAAAGGTAATTTACTCAAATTTGACATACAGATTGGTTTGAAGAGCTGAATGCGTGGGTTAAAAGTGTCGAAAATTGGCATGACACCTCTCAATTTGGAGCAAATATCTATCTCTGAAACCACTCTGTCAAACTAACTTCAAAGAATGTAGATTACAAAGATGTAGCACCACTACCGTTCTTCTAACAAAAAATCTCGTCCACTTTCACCATTTCAGAACTGACTTCTTCTGGGGAACTTATTTAGAAGGCGAAATACGTAAACGCATTCCTTTTGGAAAATGTTCAAATTTAAATATTTTAAGTTTAAATTATTTGTAGTAAAAACTTGCGCCTGGTATTTAAAATGTCAAGTTGAAAAGTGTACATTATGCTAAAGGTGCATACATAAATACATACATACATACACATTTTGTTTTTGCTTTTACTTTGTACACTGTCCCTTGTCGAATTCATTCCATTAATACCCGACAATAATCTTTTGTAATTATAAAACTCATCGCCAGGTAATCCAAGCGCTTAACCGTTGCTTTATTAATTTTCTACGCTACAACAACAAAAATTAAAAAATACGCCAAGCGTATACACATACACACATACATAGCTACAACGCACAAAGTTTAATTCTCAATTGCCATCCCGCTATGGGGTCGAAGCTGCGACAGGAATACCACTTCTGCCTAATTAAATTTATTTTACTTAGCGGTTGCACCTCACAACTACATATCTACCATCACGAACCGTTGTTTTATTCCCCTTTTATATATGTATGCACTACATATTTCCATTTGCTTTACTTTGTGGTACTCACTTTGGCCGCAAAGTTATCTTTTCATTTCTCTGTATACTTTGGCATTTCATTATTTTTTTCATCAACCAAGTGATACTTAAGCTTCCCATTTGGCGAATTTCAGCTTCTCTCTTTCGTCTTTAACAACCTTTGTACTCAATGCATAAAAGCATATTAACGGCACTTATGCGTCTTACTATAATGCCGTACTAGGGTCTAAATATATAGTAATTAAGAAAGGTTTTTGAGTAAGCGATAACATCCAGCCCATTTCTGTGCGTGTGGCACTACACCTGGAATCGCTTATTTAAACGCTTTTGGTATAATATAGAAACATTAAAAATTTAAGGAAAAATGAACCAATTATTTTTATTTAGTTCACTTGCTTAATTGACGCTATAACCACCTAAGCGAGTTTAGCATATAACGCCAGTCGTTTCGGTTTCTGGTGATGCCAATATATTCTCCACTTGTTCTCTCCAAAGCAGAGGAGGTCATTCTTTTCTTCTGCCACCAGCAACGGAAACTACATGAAATGTTTTCTCCCACTCGTACTACACATGGCCTAGCCAACGCAGACGCTGGATTTTTATTCCCCATCCTACATATGTACATACATATGTCTAGGTAGCGATAAAACTGATCCAGCACATCTCTCCATCGTCGGCGGTGTACATTTTCGTAAATGCTTCAAGGCTCATCAATAATTTGGAAATTGTTTTGCCTCAAACACTCCATAAACTAAGTGTAGTGGAACGATTTTCCGCCAACCTGTCGGAAGAAGATAAGAAAAAAAGAAACTCCAAGGTTAATCTCATTCGGTGCTATTATCGTGCATGGTTCTGCGGGTATAATCAGAGATGTGTAGAGTGTGGTTTTCGTTCATAAGGAGAGGAGCTTTCCGCTCATTTCTCTATTCAGCGCAAAGTAGCGCTCGTTAGCAAATGACAAATATTATTTATAAATGATGCAGTTCCTGTATTTGAATTAATATATCCTTCTAGCGCTGCCTAGATTCAATATCATCGCTGTAAGTTAGAAGTTGCTCGCTCTTATTCACGTTTGCTTGCGGCAAGTTTAGTTTCGCAGCTCTTCTCGTTAGGTATCAACTGCTTCGGCGAGATCGTTTCCAATATTGACGGAGTTGGTAGTTTTGATCAACGTAATTCCATTTCAGGGATCTTAAATTCAAACAACGCATGTTCGATTCACTTCTCTAAGCTATATTCCATGATTTGCCGTATTGTGAATATCTTATAGATTTGTCAGATATTAAGCCACAATTGTTAGATTCGTTTGGTGAATTCCAGTCTTTTGTAGTAGTTAGCGCAGATTGCGGATTTATTATGTGGCTTGGATAGTGGTAATTTTAATTTCGTTACCTTGCCGTCATACCTGTATTTATCAGCCCGTCACCACCAGCGCCTTTGTTGTGTTTTGGTAGCGCTGCTGTGATTCAACTTTCATTCATGTCGATTAAGGGAACTTCGGCTCCGTCATCAATAAATGGTGCTCGGCTTCATAAACTCCGACATTTTCCATGCCACCAGCATTCAGCAGTTTAAGCATTATCTGAATGTCTGTATCAGGTCGCGGTTTTCAGTCTTACAAGAATTTGACCGGTCTTAGAGGCCTAAGAAATTTTCGCACGCAGCTCGAGGTTGAGCATCTTTCCTTTCCGTATCATCGCGGTCCTTCCCAAGGGGTCGAATCCGAAAGGATAAAGGAAAAAATCGGTGTTGGATTAAGTACTTGACTTCTATAGTCGATGCCATTGACTTTGAACCTACTCTCATTCATTTTACTTGCACCGAAAACCAGTTCTCATTATCAATAAAGCTGAAATATCAGCACTGGTTTGATGCTATGGATTTCCTGATAAAAATTCGCCTTAAATTGGAACCGACATGTCCTTTCCCAGCACTTTGCATCACAAAGAATTACAAATTACAAAATGGTATCAGCAATTCTCAATTCCCCCTAAAACCATTTCTAAATGTGTACGAATTTTAGAAGATCCGTGATTTCCACACAGCTAAGGACTTCCAAACTTTCGAAGAACTGAATACCTAAAGCGGAGAATCTTCATCTGGATAGAGCTTTGCAAAACTTCCCCAAAAAACATGCGGTCGTATGCCTAATCGATAGGCCGTTTACCGATTAAACAATGCCCTGTTATGACAGATACAATCATGTTGACATTTTACTTCTTTAGCTTCAAAATAAGCCTGTGCGATAGCAAGTAGCTGGCAGTACAACAAGTGATCCCGTTTGACCATCTGTCACTCGCCAAGGCCTGTTGAATCAAGTAGCAAGTTTGTAAGGGTATATCTTTTCATCATTTATATCCTCGGCAGGAAGTTTACTGCCAGTCGAACTTATGTTTTTTGAGTGATTTATTGCCAACTGCCTATCAATGAAAATAAAGATATCTACCTTAGATATCGCATCACACTTGATCAGTTTAGTGGCCGTGTCAATAGCCGTCAGTCTCGCCTAGAAAAAGCTACAGTGGTCCGGAGGACAGAAGATTCCCAGGTGTTTAGAATATACGCATCCACCAACCCTACCTTCGAGCTGTGAGTCGTCTGTGTATATATGGATGAACTCGCATTTTCCTACAGCATTCCGTTTCCACTCTTTCCATGAGGGTATGAGGGTCGTGATTGCGGTAGTGAGAGTTGGCATCGACAGTGCATAGTCCACATCCCTACCATACCGTTACCATAATTAATATTTGACCACTTTTTTAGAGTGTTCAGTCGAACTGCCGAACCGATTGCGATCTCTCTGGCATGTAAGTCAACCGCAGTAAGTTCTGTAGGGCGTACAGAGCCTTGTTGTTGATCTTGCTGTTTTTTTCATCGCACCTGTTATGAATATGGACGCAAGCCTTTTTTGTAAAGTTTACCCCTTTATCAAGAACATTCCACAATACCACAAGGACATTCCACAATACCACTGTGCCGTGATGGGTAATGTCCCAATTACCGTGGTATCGAAGCAGAGAGCCTCTCGGCTAAGGCATTTGCTAACAAAGTTATCCTCGCATTAAGTTATTTAGGGGGGTTTTCTTTAATGCATGTATGTACGTACATATGTATGTATGTATATTTTTCTTTGGCTTTAAAATTTAATTTTTTGAAAAATGTGTCTGAGTGTTGAGTGTGGAGTCGACTAGGTAGAAACACATTAGTTTACTTTGAGAGTATTGAATCGAATTTTCTTGACATGAATTGTCGAATCAAAAGTTGAAAATATAATTAGGACCTCTTTACGTAACGTTTCGGAGAAGTGTATCGTATTCAGTGCGTTTGTTTTATGACGATCAAAGTTGTTTTAGGGAGCGCAGAAATTAAGTTATTTGAAAGCAATATGCTAAGAAGACACTCCGTAGTAAAAGGATCATGGAAGGTTATAAGTTACAAAGCTATATTTTCAATTTTTCACTTCGGAATCGAGTAATAAATAAAACAGCTATTAAGTGTATCTTTGAACATCAGCTTTTATATGCGCGCTTTTAAATATCTGCGCTGCTTTCATTCAAAAATTTACGCTTGTTGCTGAAGGAGAAGGCACGATTCTGGCATTAACTTTTTTCATTTTTATACTGTTTATTCCGTGGCGCTGTTGAAAAGCCTCTGTAAAAAAACAAATCCGATTCATATTGTGCTAAGCTAAACAATCAAATTCGGTAACTTTTCTTTCTTTTTGGAAATTAGGTGGCAAGATATTGCAAATACATACGTACATATATGTAAGTATTAACCATTTGTTGAGCTTTGAAAAGAATTCTACCAAAAATTTAACATCAAAATTAAATAGGTATATCCCATAAAAAAGTGTCAATCGATCTGATACCCAATGACTTTGTCACGAAACTATTCCATCTTCATCGATTGCTTTTGAGTGCTATGTAATAAACAAGGCGATTTGTAAGAAGAATTAGATGTTTTCCCACCTTATGCGTATAGTTTCGCCAAATCTAAAGTCATAATCGTCCTCCTCATCACTTTTAAAACTATTTGCGTTTAATGCAGAAACAGGGAGAGCATAAACAAAGACAAAAATACAGAGCTTATATCTGGGTGAATATATTGTAATGGCTGTTTTTATAGACTGGTAGAACTTTCGATAGGGATAGCTGTCACTTGACAGCTGGTAAATGACATTTCTCTTTGACATTTCTGTTCAGTAAGCATTGACAAATCATCGTGGAAAGAATGACGCCGCAACAACGTTAACAAATTGTGGAAATTTACTTTAAAAACCAGTGTTCTGTTTGCCAAGCTCGAAATCGAAAAATTGTGTTTAGTGACGAAGCTCATTTTTGGCTAAACGGATATGTGAACAAACAAAATTGCCGTATATGGAGTGAGAATAATCATCACGAATATCTCGAGACACCATTGAATCTTGAAAATGCACCGTATGACGTGGTTTACATGCTGGAGGCTGTCAATGGTGATCGTTACAGATCAATGATTACCGATTATTTGTTTCCAAATTTGCATAACATTGACCTGCAAGAACTTTGGTTGCAACAAGACAGTGCCACACCTCATACTGCTACTCGAACTATCGATTTGTTGAAAGAGCAATTTAGCGATAACATTATGTCAAAAAATGGTACAGTGAATATCATGGGACTTAACCCCATTGGATTATTTTATTTTAAGTTATGTAAAGTCTCTGGTTTCCGCTGCTAAATCAGCAACAATTGAAGCTTTGGGAGCCAACATAACTCGTGTTATTAACGAAATACGCCCAAAGTTGCTCCAAAAAGTGGTTCAAAATTGGACTGACCGCATCCGATTCACCAAAGCTAGTCGTGGCAGACATATGCCAGAAATCGTTTTTAAATATTAAATGCCATCAAAATATCTTTCAATTAAAAAAAAATTGGCAACATATTTCATTTTTTATGTGTTTTAGTTCAATTTAAAGTTTTATCAGTCTAAAAGAACACCCTTTATAAACGAAATGTAAAATTTGGTTTCGTAATAAATAAAATGCAAACGAGTCACTACTTTTAAAGTGTTTGGTATAACATATATTAAATATCAATATGGGTAGCAATCTACCCACAATGTCAGAAAACACATATCGATATAGAGGTCAATGAACGGTTAACGAAAGTATATGCCCATAATATCAGCTATCTCCGAATCCGCTGTCAATCAGACAGCTTTGTATGTCGAAAGTGGCAGACATAAAGCATTTCGCCTGCTGTCAAACTTACTGCCATCAAAACGATCAATATGAAATATTTCACATACACCTGGACGCCTTTTAAAACGGGTTTCCACCCTCAGGCTGTTATTTATCATAAAATGCATGTATGCGTATTGTATACAAATTTTTAAATAAATATGCATACAAGTAGAGAAAAACAAAGTGTAGATAAACACTAAGGAAAGCAGACAATCAAATAAATGTACAAATAAAATAGATGCACACTAAGCGGCACACGCGGAAATGCGGAAATGCCAATGAGAACTAAAATAAAAGATAGTAAGCCAATAAACTTTATATAAATAGAAAATCGCGACTACAACAGAAAAAAAATTGTTTAATGTTTATACAAAAAATCGCTGAGGACGTCCCAATGACTTTCTACCTTCTCCACGGCGAATGAGTCGGTTGCTCTTCTATAAATTTTATAAATTTTACCTTTCACACTTACCCGACATGGCAAATACGCGTGCGTACCGATCTGTGCGGTTACATTTGTTGTGTCAAACCCATCCAAATAGGGTTCCACGAAGGCAGATGAGACCGCTGCTGCCGCCGTCGCCGACGATATTCCACCCCCCGCTGTGTAGCTGTTGCTGCTGACTGAGACGGAGGGCGAAGCGTTATATTGTGGTGTCAAATCGACGATTTCGGCGTGAAGGGGTACTGCAAAAAAGAAAAAAAATATACATATGAAAATAATTTTAAATCGATAGGTAGTTTAGTATAATGTTTGCTTTTCATAAGGTCAAATTTGATGATACATTTTGTCAGTGGAAAACAACATTTTTCCAACATTTTGACATATTTCAATTTGACCCTAATGTAAAATTCTAAAATGCCTAAACTTTGACCTAATGACAACCAGGCATAAGAATGTAAATTGAAGGAATGGTGTGTAATATGTGCGGGACGCTGAAAGTATACTGCTGTAAAATTTCTAACTTTCCAGTAACAAAACCAAAAATTACAATACACCATCAAAGTTTCAACCGTGAGTAGCTGCCAATGGCAACCGCAAATAACACTTTAATGGCACACACGCACGTCTATTGAATTAATTTGTAATAACAAAATAAAGGTTGGTGGCACTTTAAACTGCACCCTCATTTATATCCTTTGCGACTTTGCGAGAAGAATAAATTTGCGCACCCACTGCGCGGTTTTATTATTACACAATGCTTAATATTTTGCGGCTACAATGGACAGTGATTCATTTTTTAAATATCATCATACAATTTCTGATGGTTCTAATTGGATCGGATGAGCAACTGTTCAAAAAATAAAATTAACTCTTCTTCATATTAGGTCATGTTAGAATGGCGCCAAAGGAGCGACTGCGTGCCGTTTTGATAACACAACACCTGCGGCTATTTCGTTTAACTAACCAACTAGTTTAAAATTTTAAAATGTTGAAGCTATGTTTGCATAAATCATGCAGAGAATTTTCCTCAAACCCTCCCAGAGGCGCCATAAGTTTCCTCATTTGAGCCGTACAATCTGTACTGCTCAATTATAACCTTTTCATTTTCATCTGATCAGCTTCTGCGGTAATCATTGGAGGCAGTACCAGCCATCTGGCCTGGTTCCGATTGGCCAGTGCCTCATGAGAACTACCACGCGACGTTAGGCGTAGGCCGGGAAAATTTAATATCCCCTTGAGGTCGTATTTGACCCATTTTAATTTTGGCATCGTTGGGCTAATTGCTGAAGGTGGTAGAGGTAAATGCTCCGATTGATTAAATCTATTGTCGGCTGCATCGTTTCAAGCTATGTTGCGCTGCCCAGAGACCTAAATTAAGTATACTGAGAGCGGGACACAGACCCCGTGCAATAAAATTCTGCATTGCTTAACTAGCTTCAATTTGGTTGTGAAATATGCCAGGGTCAATATGACAGCTCAGCTTTCTGAGAAGATAGCTACTTGCTCAACTTGAGAATTACCAAGGCAGTTACGCTCTAAAGCGAGACAGGCTGCAGCGAAAGCAAAAACTTCTGCAAACTCCATCCCATTCAGATCTCGATGGGACTATAACCCTAAAGAGCCGATGGAAGTCTATTTACTGGCGGAAATACACTCGGGGGTTTGTCATTGCCTGCCGAGGGGCGACCGCTATTAGAAAAAAACTTTTTGATGTTACTTGCCCCGGCCAGAATTTAAACCCGGGAACCACCGAATGATGCGCGAACACGCTACACACTCGGCTACGGCGGTCTATTTCGAGCTAAGTACATATAATCACTGCTGACTGTGGCAGGAAGGACGAAGGCACTCTGCTATGTCCTTTGATCATTTCCTTAAATATGCTCAGCCTTTGGAGCCTGCAGATGTCGCTCTTGCGGAATACATTATGTCAAGATCTATTGGCAGGAGGTGTGTTATTTAGCGCATCTAGAGAACATACATTCAATGCCCCCTTCACCACAATGCCCGCTGATCTTTTGAACTCTACCTAGCTTGACTTGGTTGAATTCCGACCACGGAACCATAGCATAATATTGGAAGAACTACGGCTGTGCACAATTAAAGAACTATTTTCGGATGTAGACTCCACATCTTCCCAATAAGCCGCTTGCAGAAGTAAAACGCGGCGTTCGCTTTTCTTCAGATTACTTATATGTTAATTTGATGTAAATATAATTAGAACAAATAAACAATTTTTGCTGCATATTTATATTTGGGGAAGCATTAGTAAATAAAATTACTTTAATTTGATACTGGTTACGTTAATTTTTTCTTATTTTTTAAAAAGTAGTTTGTCATTGAAAAAAACAATTAACGAATAGTCAAGGTTCGGGTGAAACCGAACCGAATCATTGTGAAAACAGAAGCAACTTTTATTTAAATAAAAACCAAAAAAAAGTAGTATAATTTATCGTTACCGAAGGGCAAAGATGCTGGATTATTTATGACAATATCTAGTTTGTTTTTAAATAACTGAATACCTCCATGAACTATAGCGATTTTCATAGTTTTCGAAATTGTGCTAACTGAGATTAAATGTAAAGTTTGCAAACCAGTTTCGGAGATAAACTTATTTGCTCTGGAGTTTGCGGTGCCACGGCCATTTCACACAAGAGTTTCAACCCAAAATAAGAGCAAAGTATTTTGATTTTGCATATAGTTTATGTAATTTTTTTTCGTACTCGACAACCTAACTATTTATGCCCCATTTAAGTTCCTTTTCGGGGAAATTTATTTGTTATTTGAAATTATTTGAATTATGACTGAAAATTTAATCGCCATTCATTGTATAACGATAAATGGAAAGGTGTTCTTATTTTTCCGCCATTCAATTTTCTGTAGCATCAGTCAAGCGATGTATAGTACGGTGCCTCATCAAAAAGAGTTTCCATGGGAAATACAGCCCTGGCCAACTAATTAGCAACGATGACCTGATAATCAGTTCTTTTTGTCTGCTTTACAATTTGCAATGATTAAATTCACCTTTCATAAAGGATCCAGTTATTGAAAATGTACATTGAATTATTGAAAATGTACATTGATTTGATTTACTTTCGTTAGTTCGGGAGATTTTTACATTTCTTTAAAAAACTGTCGGCCACATAATTAGCGAAGGAATATTTTATTTGCATCTATTGTCATATATTGCATATTTTTGGTAAGATTATGCATTTTATAGAAAAAGGCAACATAGCCATAATAGTCATATTCCGCACGACGAATAATCGTATGGCGAAATCGCAAAAGCTCTAAACATTTCAAAAAGGATGAGCTTCAACGCTGTACATTATTTGAGCAGAAATAGAAGCTTCAAAAAAGTGCCACGAAAACAAAGATCCCGAATAACGTCGACTACAGAAGACGAACTCATAGTGCGTGAGTCTAAAAAATTCCCCCAAAAACCGCAAATGAAATTCGTGTTAGTGTTTTTGGCGAAACCAACGCTTCTCCATTGGTAGAAACAGTTAAGAGGCGTTTGAGAGAAAAAGGTTTATTTGAAAAGATTTATCGGAACAAAATCTTGCTATCGGAACGAAATCGCAAGAAAATATTGGAGTTCGATATCAAACATCGGGATTGGTCTATTAAACAATAGTAAAGAGTGGTTTTTTCCGATGAAACAAAAAAAAAATCGACTTTTACCCGATGGAAAATCTTATATTCGGCATCCTCCATTGAAAGCGTATGATCCGAAATATGCCAGCCCTATGCTAAAGCACGGAGGGCGTTGCATTATGCTCCGGGTTGTTATGTCATGGCGAAGGGATGGGCTCAATACAAAAATTGAGGGTCATATGGATCAGCATCCATATATTTGAATATTGAATGATGTAATGTTTCCTCTTTGAGATGAAAGCATGCCCGTTACATGGATCTTTCAACAGGACAACGATCCGAAACATACCGCACGAACAACAAAACAGTGAACGGAACAAAATATGATAAAATTGTTAGACTGCCCTTCATGTAGTCCTGATCTGAACCCTATTGAGAATCTCTGAGAACACTTAAAGAAAACAGTTCGATTACAGAAAATATGAAATTTCGCCGATCTAATGGCAAAGGTCCAGATGGAGTGGAAAGCCATTCCAACCTCTGTGTGCTAGAAGTTAATCGAGTCAATGCCCCTTAGGTGTAAAGCAGTGGTTCGTAATAACAGGTTTGCAACAATATATTAACTTTACTGCAATAAAAAACATTTTTTTTTGAAAACGAAGCGATGTTAATTATATGGCCGACGAGTTTGGACTTGTTTGATGTAATTATTGTAAAAAAAACGCAACATGTTTCAAATATGTTTTAAAAACAAGCTATATCGAAGAAACATTACTCTCAGCGAAGTACGTACCGTGAAATAATCCATAGCTTTGAGAGATTTTTTTAGTTTTTAATACAACAAATTTCGATAACGGTACGATTATGTTTTATAAGTAAAAATGGGTGCTTAAAAAAGGTTTGTGTAAGAATCACCTCAAATTATAAAACAGTTTAAACTAAAAGCTCTGCATAAACATATGAAAAAAAAACATGTAACGGAGTAATAATAAAGAAATGGAAAAAACGGTATTGATTACTTTTTTTATATAGAGAGGAATATATCCCAATGCGCGGAGAATCTCTAGTCATCCACTACCGTATCGTACACTGTAAATTAAAGCATTTAAAGATATTTTTATAAATTTTTTGTTTTTCTTTTTGTTTTTCTGCACGCCATCAAAAATGTTTCTGTGACACTTTCAAATTAAGTTAACTGATTTTGTACTGAACAAAAGTGGCATGGTTTTGATACAAATTTTATAGGTAGGTGTGCCCATATACGGTAACCAATGTATGTAGCCACTTGTTACCAGCGTTAACATTGTGTATGTATGTACATATGTATATATCTATATATGTATATAAGCAAATTGCTATACAGCCATCGGACGGTTATAAAAAAGCCCAATTAAAATGTTGACTGTAGCGGAAAGTCATTTGATTTTTGTGCAACTCAAACATCATTTTAATTGGGAGCAACGTTGGTGACATTTTTTGCGAAGTGCTTATTCAAGTGAATTTGAGAGTTTGCGTTTTTATGCGTTCATCAAATTTTCATATTAGTTCTGATAATGGCCGCAGACAAATGGCAGGCACTCACTCATTGTATGTATATATTTAGGGGGGCAGTAGCTAAAATTTATTGCAGTAAAAGGTACATATTTTGTTTTTGGGGGAAATGTCTTTTCTGAAAAATATTAAAACAATTTTGTCAACTGAACAAAACACAAAACAGATACAGTTTAATGGTAAATGGCTAATTGAAATCTCCATTTCAAGATTGCACAGGGTTGTTTTCAGGCAATGCCCGTAAAGCTATTGTTTCACAAGCATTGGGACATTTTGAAATAAACCTTTTTCACATCCAAATATTTAAAGAGAAATCAAAGGAAATGGGTATGATTTCAGCGTATCACCCCCGTTTACCAAAATTTGCATTTTTTATTTATCTATTTTTTCCAGCTGGGGAAAAAATATAAAAATTAATAATATAAAAAATATAAAAATAATAAATTGATGTTAAATGTCAAGAGAATTAAGATTGAATTTTAAGTTTGATGATCCAGCGAACCACTATCGTTTGTAATTTATTTTCTGTGAGCTTGTGATTTGTTTTTTTTCCGAGAGTTTGTAATGAGCGTGTAACTTATTTTCCATGTTCACTCAAATATTAGCAGCAACTTTTTCAATTTGTCGAAACTCGAAAATCAGACACGGTCTACAATTAAGAGCGGCTTATGATCACGTAAATACGGAAAGTCGAACATTTAATTTTTCAAAAACCTAATATTATGCTCAATTTTGGTAAATCAAAATTGACTTCATTTGGTCGAACCATACAAAAAACTGTCAATTTTATTAATTAAGAAAACCCGGAATTACGGAAAAATTACTTAGCTTGGGATTTATTTTGAATTGACAATACTCAAAATATTATATTAACAATATTAGATTTTAGGGCGTGATAACATTGTGTGATCTTAGTAATTACTATCAGCGTTGATATTATTAAAAATTTCAAGATGAATCGTGCTTATCCAAGTAGTGCTGTTAAAAAGCAAAAAAAAAAAAATATAAAACCGAGAAATCAGCCAAAAATAACCAACGAATTACTTTCGGTTATCAAAAGCCGAACAAAGTAGCATGGAAAATCCAAGTTCGTATCACGAACTCACATTATTTTCCAAGCCAAGTATTATAATCTTTTGGTACCAAAAGAAATGTTAAGCATTGTTCTTGATACGAAATTTCAATCATTACTATTCAGTCGTATTTTTGACCTGAATTAGCATAATTTCTTAATAGAACCCTCCAATGTAATCTGCGATTTCTCTTTAGAAACACTAGAAGAGAAGGAAAATTCAGATGTTGATGGAGAGAATGAAGAAAATTCCACCGCGGACTTGAAACCAGATAAAACTCCGTACAATGTGGATAACTCAGATTCTAATGAAATTATCCTTTTAGAACAAAATGAATACCCCAGATACTGATTCATCAGTAAAAAATAATTTGATGGCTTCCGGGCCTTTTCACCCGCGAGGTCTTTTTCAAAAGATCTTCAGCAAAATACTCACATTTTCTCAGAGAAGCATTCTTCTTTGATGACTAAACCAGGTACAGAGATCAGAACGAACTGTCTTTCATGTTCTGTCAAGAAAAACGTGGTTTAATGTTTGTCTTGTTGGCTATTTCTTTAAAAAAAATTGTTTGAAAATCCGTGGAGTACCACCGGCGTCAGAGATTGGAAACAGCTATCTGAGCGCATTAAATCTCACGAAACATCTAGATATCAAGTAGAATCTTATACAATTTATCAGATGTCTCGGAAAAATAAAAACGTCGATATAGCTTCTCAAAAATCATTGCGTGAGGAACATAATTTTTGGCGGAATATTCTCGAACGGATCCTAGATGTGACAATGATGCTGGCAACGTATAATCTCGCTTTTCGAGCTTGGAAAGAAAATATCGAGCATTCAAATAAGGACAATTTTCTTTCAGTCATCGTTCTGTTGTCCCGGTTTTAAGCGAATTGTTAGCAAAACCTATAGGTTCTTTTAAATAATTAAGTCTTCAAATACAGAACATCATCATTTGTCTCTTGGGGCAAGATGTTCATGAAAATATTTTTCGCGACTTGAAAGATGCTCCATTTTTTTCGATTACAAAACAAGACGCCAGCAAAATTTATCAATTAAGTCAGGTTTTTCGTTGCGTGAGTATCATTTACAGTTTACTTTTTTTACTGCTATAAAAGATCAATCTGCTTCAGGTCTCGAAAAACTTGTAATCGATTCTTTACAGAAGAAGGGTATTGATCTTGAAAAATGTCGAGGTCAAGCGTATGATGGGGTAGCAGCCATAAGTGGCGCTTATACAGATAATCAAAGATTACGTTCCTCATGCACATTTTGTTCATTGCGCTGGGCGTAACTTTTTAGGTACAGTACAGTATAAGTCATTGGAATCAACTACAAAGCGTTTACGAGAATGGCGCACAGACTCCCAAAACCTTGAATCTAATTCGCTTTGCTCGAAGGTACGACGCGGTTCAGACTTTGAAACAAAGGTTTTGGGATATTCTGAAATGTTTAAGCCAGATAATATTAGAAACCAAAAAATCTGCTGAGAGAAACGCAGCGTTGGGGGCTCAGAAATAAATCAGGAATTTTGATTTAGTGTTCCTTCTTGCTCTTCAATATGAAATTTTGCGAACAATAAATTTACCCTCAAAGCAATTGCAGTCGGAAAAAATTCATATTCTGTTCGTACATGATCAATTGCAAAATGTTTTGCTAGATATAAAAAAAGCTGCGGGACGGGTTTGATTCATTATTTCGAAATGTTTCAACAATATGCGGTGAGTGAAAAATACCGAAAAAGTTTTTGGAAAAAATATCACGTAAAGTCAAGAGTCACTTCGATGAACTGTCCCAAGGTGAAAGGTTTTAAGATCCTGAATAGCGCTAAAGAGTGACAATTTTCCGTCCGATGATTGATACCATATCTTCGCAACTAGAAAATAGATTTGCTGGAATGAAAGATATTTTTTTGACTATCGATGAGCTGATGAGATCTCAAAAAAATTTCTGGATAAGATGTCGTCTTCATTTTCCTCTGAATTGCTTTCTATCGGGTCTACGCTTCAGAAAAAAATTATTCCTGTGAAAGATGTCAAAGAGTTGGCTCAGTTCTTGATAACTGGGAATGCCTCATTGTATTCAGTTATGCAGATGTTTGTAGGGCTCTTCTTAAGTTTCTCACAATTCCCATCTTTATGGCAAAAGCTGAGCGAAGTTCTTCAAAATTAAAATTTAACAAAAATTACTTGCGAAGCACGATGGCACAAGAAAGGCTGAGCAACTTGTCACTATTATTTATTGAGAATCAGAAAGCACGCTAACTGGTTTTAATAAAGTGGTCGATAGATTTGTTTCCATGAAATCAATAAAAAAAAATATTTCTTGTGATTTTTAATATTTGAAAAAATTTTCGACAAAGGGGCCCCGTATTTCTTTCTGCCGCGAGGCCCCGTCAGCGCAAGTTCCCTGCATCTCGCAATCCAATTTTCATGCAAGTGGTTAGCTATTTTAATGAGAATATTTTTACAAAAAATTTTAATTTTTGTAGCGTGTAATCAAATTTCAAATTTTTATCATTATATTGGACAGGAAATTTTCATTCGTTTTAGTTTTCGTATGCAGGCTATCGCAAAACGAAAATATTTTACTTCGAATATTTTTTATAATCAACATGTCATTATCCTACATTATTCTAATTCAAGGTTCTTAGTGAAATAGGTTAGGAACGATTTTCGTCATCCCTTGTCAAGTTTCGTTAGGAGACAAATCGGCTTCGGCGTTGTTCCACCTTCAGTGTCATTTTTCGTTCTGACCCGTTTCAAGGGATGATACATCAACTTTTCACCCTGTCGGAAAAACTGAGGATAAAAACGACACATTTGGCTAAATGGTTACTCGTATAATAATATAATAATAACAAAGATGTTCTATAATTTTTTTTTTACTGGCACAGCCGATATTGGAACGCAAGACAAACCGATTGAAGCGCGTACACGCTTTGTTTAAAGTGAAAGAATTCGAGTTTTTGATAAATAGTATCGTATACAAATTTAAAAAATAAAGTGCAAAGAATTGGAAGGTAAAAATATGAATTCTATATACAAGTAACTATATCTATATAATTCAAACGAATTAACTCAATTGACATAATTTTACAGCTTTCCTCACACAACCAACTTTTTGTTATGCTCTTTTGATGACTTTTATGACACACTTTTGCTTGAGCGTTTACTCCCAAAAAAAAAACGATAATTTAAAGTAAAGGCAAACGCATTTGTGAAATACAGAGAAAAGGGTAATTCCAACCTTCGATGTGCAAATAAAAAAAAATGTGCTGAAGCCTGGAAAATGAGGAGCAGTTTTTTCTGAAGGCAAGCACGTAAATACAATAGCAATTGTCTGGTAGCAGAAATTCGTGATATAGCCATTAGCTGCTGCTGAAATTGTTAATATGTATAATGTATGTAACGGGTGTTTTTTTTTGGACTGGTAGAACTTTCGATAGCGATAGCTGTCACTTGGCAGCTGGTAAATGACATTTCGTTTTGACATTTCTGTTTAGTAAGCCTTGACAAATCATCATGGAAAGAATGACGCCGCAACAACGTTAACAAATTGTGGAAATTTACTTTAAATATCAGTGTTCTGTTCGCCAAACTTATAGAGCACTTCGTGAATTTTATGGTCCACATAATCGAGCATCAGAGCTGCTTATTCGTCGAACTGTTGATAAATTTCGAACAACATTTACTCTACTCGATGAAAAACCAACAACAAGACAAAGAACTGTACGTACAGAAGAAAATATTTGTGCTGTAAGTGATAGCGTTGGAGAAGATCGGAATTTGTCTATTCGCCGCAGTGCTCAACATGTTGGACTTTGTCCATCCACAACATGGAAATTTTGCAGTGGTTGATCGCATCCGATTCACCAAAGCTAGTCATGGCGAGCATATGCCAGAAATCGTTTTTAAATATTAAATGTCATGAATATATCTTTCAAATAAAAAAAAAATTGGCATCATACTTCCTTCTCTATCTGTTTTATTTAAATTTAAAGTTCTATCAATCTAAAAAAAACACCCTTTAAATACGGTTATGTATCATTGCCATTGTCCACCGACAACGACATTTTTCAATATGAAAAAGTTGGTCTTAAAAAACATAAATTCGATGAAATTGCTGACGCAGTTATAAAATCTTTTTTATGCTTTTCGCAGAATGAACCATTGATGTCAAAGCAATCAATTTCAATATTGGAATAATAATTACCCTGACATCGCCGGTGCTTGTTCGATTCGCCATATTTTGGTATATTTATTGGTCTTTTCTTGTTTTTGCATATTGGCATAGACGTATGTGCTTTTTACATATGTACATATGTATATGAATAAATGCATGTATACATACATATTATTAAAATGCATATTAATTCGGAAAATTTGAATTTATATTAAAAATTTCAAGGTGTACCGAGTGAAATGCGAATTAATGAAATTTTATGATTAACCTTCAGCCAGCAATTTAAACGTGGGTAAGAAGTGATTTCATCGAACTTTTTGTTGGTGAAGTCTGTGTGCACTTCGCAAAAACTTCACGCGTAAACACTACCCAGTAGAATAACGTAGATATTTCAAAGCATGAGTAATACATACATATGATATTCTAAGGCTTGTATATATTACATACGTAAGATACACGTACTTGTTTTTAGACGCGAATTATTCGAAAATTCTATCTTTTAGTTATTTTACCTATTGTTGAAAAAAGTCCGCTATTAATTATAGTTACATATACAAAAAGTTGAATTTATCTTTGTTTTAATACATATCTTGCAAAACCAAGCGATTAGTAAATAAATTTCATACACATACATATATTCAAAAAAATCAGAAATTAAAAAATTATAGTTCTCATTATCACTACCGTTATTATTATCATTATCATTATCATTATCATTATCATTATCATTATCATTATCATTATCATTATCATTATCATTATCATTATCATTATCATTATCATTATCATTATCATTATCATTATCATTATCATTATCATTATCATTATCATTATCAATATCATTATCATTATCATTATCATTATCATTATCATTATCATTATCATTATCATTATCATTATCATTATCATTATCATTATCATTATCATTATCATTATCATTATCATTATCATTATCATTATCATTATCATTATCATTATCATTATCATTATCATTATCATTATCATTATCATTATCATTATCATTATCATTATCATTATCATTATCATTATCATTATTATTATCATTATCATTATCATTATCATTATCATTATCATTATCATTATCATTATCATTATCATTATCATTATCATTATCATTATCATTATCATTATCATTATCATTATCATTATCATTATCATTATCATTATCATTATCATTATCATTATCATTATCATTATCATTATCATTATCGTTACCATTATCATTAGCATTATCATTATCATTATCATTATCATTATCATTATCATTATCATTATCATTATCATTATCATTATCATTATCATTATCATTATCGTTATCATTATCATTATAATTATCATTATCATTATCATTATCATTATAATTATTATTATCATTATCATTATCATTATCATTATCATTATTATTATCATTATCATTATCATTATCATTATCATTATCATTATCATTATCATTATCATTATTATTATCATTATCATTATCATTATCATTATCATTATCATTATCATTATCATTATCATTATCATTATCATTATCATTATCATTATCATTATCATTATCATTATCATTATCATTATCATTATCATTATCATTATCATTATCATTATCATTATCATTATCATTATCATTATCATTATCATTATCATTATCATTATCATTATCACTTTTATTACCATACGTAAATAGTTTTTGATCATAATACAATTTGTGAGACAATTTTGATGAATATGTGAAGCGGTCCTTAACCTCAACGCAAAATAATCGTATATAATAAACGGTATACAATACGAATTGAGAACATTTCCCTTTCTTATCTGCTGTATATCAATGCCAATAAGATAAAAATTATATTGATTAAAAGAGATGAAAGAGTCTCTGAAGTAGAAAGAATAGAATAAGTTTGTATATGGTGTCGCAAGAGCTAGAATATCTTTTGCTCAGAGCAAGGTTACTATTCACCTGCCCCATCAATAAGGTGAATTCACTATTAGTACAGATTATTTCCGTTTTGACACTTCTCAAATTCTGCATCCATTTTACACCAGCTTGAAATCAGTGAAAAGAATGAATGATGCCCTAAATAAGAAGCTACTCACATTGCCTGAAACCATTGAGAAGTAATATTATACACTCCAGGATGCACACATACATACTTAGCTAATCAACATCAATCCATAAATGCCACTTAGGTGCGAGAGTGTGCGGAAAAGACGGCTTTATAGCTAGGTCGCGCTAAGTGCAACTCCTAGTGAGTATATTTCTTTATTTTTAATGAACTAAGGCAAATATGTACATACTATATACAAAATAAACCATATCATCACACAAATGTATGCATGTATATATGTTCGTCTACTAAAAAAACTGCTGGAAATCCATTACCATTTTTTGTTGTATGCGCATGAATATATTCATTTCAAATGGCATCTTTTATAAACCGTGTAGGGCGAGGTAAGTGGTAAGAGTGAGAGCTAAGGAAAAGTATAAAAATAATGTATAAAAAGTGTCTAAGCGAATTTGACGGCAAATATTCATATATTCATATATTCATATATTTGCGCGATTGTATGATCGTTGTCGCCGCTGGAATTAAGTCTAAATTTGTATTTAAGTTTTACTAAATTTACACAAAATTTTAGGAGCATGGAAACAAACGCAGAATGAGAAAAAGAAAAAAAGTGTTACTAAAAATAGGCAAAGAAATTGTGTGCCCGCTAACGAGAAAGTATATTTACTAATTTTCAAATGTCGGTGATATTTAAAATTACAAAATTCAGAAATTTTTACGACCAGCTATAAGAACAGAGACAGGGTGTGTAGTATACTGAGCACAGTAAATAATATAAATGAATGGAAGACTTATCTGTTGAGCTGAATAGTGACAGCGGCGAAGAGCATTGAGAAGATGAATCATCATTCCTCGAATACATCAAGTATAGATAAGTACTTCGTTTATTTGTGAGCCCTCTTAAAGACCAATAATTATTAGACTTAGGTTCTTGAACAAATTAAGCAACGGAAATTAAAAATAACAAACATAGTCGATGACAATTTTGAACAAATCTACCCTTGTACTGAGAAATAGATTTGCCGTTCGATAGTGGTGGCAAGGAGGCAGTTACTTGTACTCGCAATGAACGACAGTTAGCGTGAGAAAAGAACGGAAGACAGGAAATAATATATTGTATTATATTGATTCAGTTATTTACAACCTACTGACCCATATGCTGAGTAAACTTAAATTATACGGGTTAATGGAGATAACACGGTAAACGTTCGGAAAACCCAAACATCCAACCAATGATGATGGAACTGTAGTCCATTTACGCGACTTGAACGAAACTCAAGTGTCAATAGAGCGACTAAAGAACAACAAGCCAGCCGCCAGTTGACCAATACAAGTACGGCGGAGAGGAGTAGCTCCCTTGGTCGGACGAACGCATGCCTGTGTGTGCATAGAGTGTATTGTCCGAAAGACTGAAGCCCAGCATCAAAGAAATGATTGGGCCTATTAAGTGTGGCATTAGATCTGTTAAGTCTGCAATGGACAGATATTCATGATATGCCAATCTTAGAAAAAATACGAGACAAGAGAATGGAAACAAACACACCTTATCTTTGTCGATTTTAACACCACCTTGGGTACATTTCGAATGAGTTGCTCCTTCGCAGAGATGTCTGAGTTTGATATTCTCATAAAACTAATATGGCTAAGTAAAATGACGTTCAAGAAGACTACCAGCTTCATCAGAATTGATAAGTACCTTTCTGAGTCGTTCAATTCGTTAACTTCGTTATGTTGGACAATACAATTCGAGCCGTAGAATGAACCCGGCTACGTACTGCGCGGTTAGTTTTGCCTCTACCAAACTGGATAACGAGTGAAGCTAAAGGGAGAGGCGGTGAATGAGATAAGGGCATTTTCGCCTTAGCTCCAATGTCACTGTTGACGGTAACAATTTTGAAAAAAGTATTTTATTGTATTTATCTACATATCTTACTAAATAAACTAGATCAGACGGGAATATATTCCAACTTCCTCAAATGGTTCACCGCTTATTTGACCGGCAGAACTCAGCACGCTCAAGTAAATAACACAAAGTTCGAAAGAAGTTTCGAAAGTAGACATAGATTTAGTTAAGCGAATTAAGATTTAGTAGCTACGCTGATTAGAACCAACCCCGAAATTTTTCAACGCGGTACAAGTGCTTGTTTACTAACCATGAATGGAATATGGGAAATCCGTTAACATCGGGACATTTTGACATATAGCTCACATGCGACTGATTGTTCACATATGTTTATATAATTGCATTTTACTTCTATTTAAGATTGGAAGAAAACAAATAGTATTTTACAATGTAATTTTTTCACGCCAGAAGTGCAGTAATATATAAGAGTTAAATTGTAGGCTTTTTTCTTTGTAACCGAGTTGCAAACGAACACTAGGTAAGATAACAAAACGGATCTAAAGCAACAACACTAACTCGGAAAGATATGCGAGTTGAGCAAACTCGGTAAAATGATATCCGACCTGAGATGTAGAGTTGGAAAGTGAAAAAACTGCGCTAATGTGAATGAGCCTGAGGAAAGTGCATGGGACATTTAAGTTTAAGATCTAATTCATTTCTACATATTTGCATAGTAATTTAGAATATATAACCACATCAACTAAAAATTTTCCAGCACACCTATTTTGATGCTAACAGAGTTGCTTTTGCTAAGTACAGGAAATTTTATCCGAACTGGAGTGTTCTTTTGCGATTCGGGTACAACGAAACGGGCCCTATATTATATTAATGGAAGGTATTAACACTTAAACTTCAATATACGCTAATTAATTAAAATCAAATTAAATTTCTGCCCACGCATTTAATGGTGACGAAAACTTGATTCCATTTATAACTAACTTGACGGGGCCGCATAGTTAGAGTTCTATTTCAAAGCATTCACTAATTGCTTACGAAAATCGCCATGTATTTACAACTACATATGTACATATTTGCATATACATACATATATCTATGTATTTTTATATACGAGCATTAGGACGGTCAAAAAAGTAACCCATAGGACTGTAGTAAATGCAAGAAGGCAGTCCTGACATTTTTTTTATTTTTCTTTTTAATTGGGATGGTATTTAAACACTTTTTCGATAGATTAAAAATATAAATGTAACAAATAAATATTTGTTATTAAATAGGAATACTTTCCCCCAGGAATCTTGAAAAAATTCAAATACTTCTTTTCCTAATTTTATTTGCTATTTTCAATATCAATACCAATTTATTTAAACTTATACAAGCGGCAAAATATGTCATAACGTTTTAGAAATGAACACATATCATAATTTCATTTCGTGAACGTTTTTGAAGCTAGATATTCTTTGTGATCAAAAATCAAACTATTTTTTAACGACATACATACATGCAGTTAGGAAAAACTCTAATTTCTTCTTGTAAAATATGCATAGAAAATCTCGCAGCTCTGGTGGCATCGTTAAATTTTAACCAATCCCAAAAAAAAGGAGCTTAGACAGGGCGGTTTTCGCATCTGCCTTTCACGAATATGAAAAAAAAATAATTTAATCTAATTTTATTTTTTACCGCATTTTTCGTGAAAAAATATGCAATTTTTAAATATTATTTATTTTTCTCATAGCTCGATATGTGGTCAAACCTCTCCTTCCACAAATTGAGAAACATACAGTTTTACGCCGACTCCGAACGGCAAATGAGTTTTGTGAGAAGTTTTTTTCGTGATAGGTGAAGGTGACTGGATGCAGGTCGACCGCGAATTAGAAATAAAGGGTCTTGCAATAGGGACGCTACGAAAGTAGACCGATAGTGACAGCAAACGACGCCATATTTTTCCCCGCTCTTTTGACATTTCATTTGAGTAAGGTTTGCCATTTCATCATGGAAAGATAAACGATCCAACAACGAGTCGAAATTATTGAAATTTACTACCGAAATTCGGAGTCAATGGCCTCAACTATAAGAGGCGTCATTGGGCCGTACTTCTTCCGTGATGATCAAGACCGACACGTTAATGTGAATGGGAATCGCTACCGCTCAATGATAACCGAATATTTTTGGCCCGAATTGGATGCTATGGACTTGTACAATATGTGGTTTCAACAGAACGGCGCCACAAGCCACACAGCGAATGTCACAATCGATTTATTGAAAACCAAGTTTGGTGAACGCGTTATCTAACGAAATGGCCCAGTCAATTGGCCGCCTCGGTCGTGCGATTTGACGCCGTTAGACTATTTTCTGTGGAACTACGTCAAGTCTATGGTCTATGCCAACAAGCCAGCGACGATTTATGAACTTCGTACGAATATCGAAGGTGAAATTGCAGCAGTATCGGCCGATTTATGTTTGAAAACCGTCGAAAATTGGGTTTAGCTTCATGACTTCTGCAACCGTGCCCGTAGTACCCATGCAAAAGAAGTCGAGTTCTATACATAATGGCATCGAATGTACTTTCACAGGAATAAATAATTTAATTCATATCCCAAACCGTTTTTGTAGCGCTCCTATTGCAAGACCCGATAGTTCAGCGAACTAAGATTTAGCGACTACGCAGGACAGCTCATTTTGTAAGTATGGAAGAAAATCCTCCAGCTTTGAAAGGGATGGCCTCCTCTACGTTAGAAAGAAGCGGTCGAGAAGGACTTGGTTTCACTTGGTGGCTTTAGCTGGCGCTAGAGAAGAATATTCCAAAAATTAAGACCTTACGTGATATAATAAATGAAATGCAATTGTCTCCACACCACATGCCGCAAAGACTTTTACCGGCATATGCTGATGACCTGACAGTTGTCAGGTTTACTGCGCCTAAAACTACGTCGCAGAATATAACCACGATGTCACCTACTCAGTAGGACATAACAACTACAATGACTGTTAGCTACATTATGAGGGGCTGAAACCCCTTTTTCCGCAGACTTTTAGGCGCATTAAACCTGACAACTGTCAGCTTGTTGAGTTTTGTCAGGTCATCAGCATAGGTTTACATAAAAAAATTATAACAGTTTGCATATCTTGGTGAAATGTTACTTACTTGTATGAAAAATTTTAGGATTCCTTCGTGCGATGCGATTTATGTTCTAAGCTTCTTTAGTGTAGTATTTATAACACAAAATCACATAGGTGAATATTCAGTTGTATAGGAGTTATATGTTTTTGTGATTCGATCTCGGCGGTGACAAATGATTTATGTTTCACAGGAATACATATGCCTGTCAGACTGTTGTTACATATCTCTATAAATTAGGGACTAATGTGATTGCGGCATGGACGTACTTACACGTAGTTAGATCTAAATCGAATCAGCAGGTCGTCGTGAGGATTTTGGTATCATTTTACCATATCCGGACCGAAGTTAGAATTCCTATTCAGCCGATATATTTTATATATTTGCCATAATACTTGAGGATGGATGCATGAAATTTCTAAAAATTTGATTTTCCAATATATTTTTTTTATCACCCCAATGTGCACATTCCTATTTCAACATATGTGTGTACGTGTATCTATGTTATTGTAACACAAGCAAGTTTGAGCGATTTCACTTAATTGAGAATCGAAAGTGAAAGGCAGAAAAGTTGAAATAAGGTTAAGTGTAGATTGTAAGTGCATTTGCCGAAAGGTCAAACGACACTAAAAAGCTCCAAGCGTCAAAACTTTTTAAACAAAAGCAAAAACAAAGACAAAGAAGTCGCCCGCGCAAAAGGCAGTGGCCCACATCAACGAAAAATCAGTGAGCTGACATGAACAATATGATAAATCAGCATTGACGCTGATACGGCGCTAACAATGCTCGTCCTTCAACTGGCGGTCGGTCGCCCACTGTCAGCCAGCGTTCGCCCGTTTACGCCGCCCAATCGACATTTGTTTTGTTTACACAAAAGCTCCGCACAGGAAATTTGCATATCATCAGGCGTGTTACCAAACACCATTAGCCATGTTGACACAACGAGCTGTCGAGCGCGCACACACCACCAATGAATGACGCTTTCCACTGTATCCACGGTTGGGCTGGCGTACCAGAGTGTGTACGGGGTGTGGGCGAGGTAATCAATAACGCATCAATACAAAGGCAAGGCCGCAATAATGATCTGGCGGCCTTCTATTTTCAGTGAGCCCGCATGTGTTCTAAAAAGGTAGTTGGATGGGTGTGGGTAAATGTTGTCGTTTTGTTGTATTTACGTCACACTAAATTCACTCTCCATTCCATATCATCAAATCAAAACAAAATAAAAAAACCAAACCCAGTTGGTGATGGCTGTTCTAATCCAAAATTATACACGTAAATATGTAGGTATGTATGTATATGCCGAATATTGTCTATTTAAAACACACCCATCCATCTACTGCCTTTCCATTTTGCTGAAAGCCTGCAGGGTCACATTAAATCTCATCAACTCGCTTCCGCTTCAACTTTACTGTGTTTTTTTTTTTCAGGAAAAGCGCTACAATGACTATGTGAAAACGAAAACAACAACCAGAAAATGGCAGAAGGAAAATTCGAAGCAAAAAATCAATGGAAGAACAGTGATGCAGAAACCTTTACACGCGGTCGTCAGTTTGGTTTCGAATTTAGTGTTGTTCCGATTACTAGTGATGTGCCGATTAGTGATGTGTCGGCTATTTTTGGTAGTCGGATACTTTAGGACTTATTAAAAATGAATCGAGTCACAACTAGGGTTAGGTCGGGTATTCGAGTTCAGTCAGAGTTCGATATTCGAGTACGTTATAAATTTGTACAAATCGGAATTGAAATTATCACAGCTTCGTAGTTGTTTTTCACAGGAAAGGATCGGGAGAAATTAGGCTGATGGAAACAAAGTTCTTATTGATATTATAAGAGCTTACTTGCTCTTAGGCTGATAAAAAGAGGTGTATATAAAAATAGGGTTATGAAAGTAAGTGCGTATGAACACTTGATATAAAACTAAAAAAACTTAGAGGGTTAGTTAACAGGGAAATGATAACAAAAATAACTAAAGCATTTTTCACTGCATATCGGAATGAATTTACAGTTAAAATATCTTAAGTTTTTCATCACGCTTGCTAATTTCTAACTTTACAGCGCAAAAGCGCGATTTGTGTAGCAAAAATATTCGATTCCGTATTTGGGGTACTATAAGTAATCAAGTTTGTGTACTCGAACTAAATTTTACTTACTCGAGTTGATGAGTATTGGCAAAGTACTCGAGTTAGCTCGATGATTTCGACAATACTCCTACCTCTTCATCGAAGTTTGCTGTTGCACAAAAATGGAAAACTTTCCGTAAGCTTGTGAGTCTAGATCGGTGACTAAAGCTGCTCTGGACTCACTCGAATACAACGTGTTCTTTTTTTATTCACTCATACTTTCTGCTGTACTGAAAGGGAACATTATGAATCGATGCAATTAAGAATATATGTACGTTAATAATATTTAAAACTAATTTGCGATAAAATATTTAAATATTTTCATAGTACTGGTTTAAAGGCTTTGATTGTATTTGAACAATATAGTGGACAAAAAAAAGCGAGTTTAATATCTCCAAATTTTAGCTCAAGAAGAAATCATTCGTTATTTTTTACTGATTTCCAAAAATAGACTGCTTGAAGTTTTTTGCGTGGTAGCGGAAGACATCAGTTTATTTAAAAACGTAATTTAACACTTTCGTTAAAATAAAACAATTCCTGTGTGAGTTAAGTTTTCTCCAATTAATGAAAATTAAAAATGGAATAAAAGACCGTGACAAAAAGTTATTTGACCCTCTTGAAAATAACCCACTTGTAAATAATACAATGTATAATGTATGTACATATATTGTACACAAATAATTTTTTAAATATATTACACAAATAACTTGAACGGTTGCGGAATTCTATTAGGGAAATATAAATGCATCCATAATTAACATGCGGTTTCGCTGATGTGGCAAAAAAATGGTTTTGGACAACGAAAAGTAAACGCTGTAGATAAAGTTCCGGCCATACAGAATTCAATATTATGTAGAATTCAGATATTAGATGGCACCGACGTAAAAAATGAACCTGCATCTTTACCATTGAAAATAGTGAAGTCAACGACAAAATTGCTAATCGAAATCCGTTCGATTATGTTAATCAATTTATGACAGATGACATTTTTGGAAATACATGTTTAATGCATACAAGCTACACAAACAACACCACAAGGTTAGGTCAGGTCACTAAAGTAGAAATTAAAATACTGTGGAGATTTCAGCAACTTCGCTCTGCTTTACATTTCGTTCAAAATTTAAGTGTACTAAATAATTGTAGCGATAAATTTATAAAAGTACGCCCATTAATTGATGCGATGAAAAATCGGTGCTTTCGAGAGCCAATAGAACGGAGGGAGGGTATGCATCAACGAAAAAATTATGCTCTTTAAGCTAAACTCTAATGCAATGTTTACAGCAAAGGAAATCCTCTGGGTATAAAAATGTTACTTGTGGGAAATCTGGAACTCCATACGATTTCGAGCTTGATCAAGAAAAATCAACTCAGATTGATTAAGAAAATGTATTTTGGGTTTTCAGCAATTGTTGTACATTTATGTAAATGAGTAAACCAAACGGTACACAAAACAAAGAAATCTATCAAAGGAAAAGGAAGTGGGAGTTATTTGGCGAAAGAGAAATGTTTCCGACTTTTGGAGAAAAAAGACTTCAATTTATGTAGGTTTTTAACCATTTTGAGGATATTTTTAAAAATCCAGAGATTCGATGAAAACACTACAGTATAAAGAGTTCAAAATATAGAAAGATTTTCCTCGATCCGGTTTATTTTTTTGAGTGGACATTTATTTTTGTAAATACTGTAAATAAAGAGGCAAGTGATATATCAAATTAAAGTGTGTGATGTGAAATTGTACACAAACATTTCATTTTTACGATATTGGCCTTTAAATAATTTCTGAGTTTTTACATTTTGCAAAGCTTATTATTACGTTGATTTCGATAGACAGCGCATGAGCGGGAAGATGGACATATCAGAATAAACAACAGTTCGTTTTATTCGCTTTAAAGTTTAAACACACAAAGACTCGACTGAAATTGTTATAAACAAAAATGCAATATTTTACTAAATTTCTTTAAAAAAATTATTCCTTTAGAAGCAAAGCCATGTGAATCAAATATTTTTGTAAAAGACGTTATTTCAATCCGCAGTATGGACCATTTGTGATTGCTCCCATTTCGTCACTATATTTTCAATAAACTA